>VZTJ01003961.1:1332083-1478364 GCA_013397795.1 Orthonyx spaldingii
TTTTTTTTTTTCCACTGGGGTAACTGAAAGGAATACTTAGTTTGGTACCAGACCTAATCAAGAATTTTAAATTTTTTTTTCACCAAGATGTTCAAAGTGAAATGAGGGTGATGCAATTTAGCACTGGGTTTCTTTTGGGAATTATTCAGGCTCCAGACTACTATGCCATAGTGCATGGCAGGATTCAACATTACCATTCTTCATTACAATTAATTAAATGGAAATTCATTGTGACAAGATGAGTCTGATTGAGGGGTCTGGGTTATATTGTGTATTGGGGACAACTGCATTACTTAGGAATTACAACTCTTGGGAAGCACTGTGGGTCACTGTGGGGAAATGTAGCTTAATGTTGAGCATGAGCAAAAGGATTGTAATCTAGTCTACAGCCAGATTAAATATTTTGATATGAAGGATGTTTATATGCTTTATCAAAAGTGTTAAAACAAAACAGGTCAAAGGGCTGGAGCAGCTCTGCTATGAAGATAGGCTGAGAGAGTTGAGGTTGTTCAGCCTGGAGAAGGCTCTGGAGAAACCTTAGAGAAGCATCCAATACCTAGAGCAACCTGGAAGAAATCTGGAGAGGGACTTTTTACAAGGGCATGGAGTAATGAGACAAGGGAGAAGGGCTTTAAACTGAAAAGGGTGAGGTTTGGCTTAGGTACTTGGAAGAAATTTTTGACTGTCAGGTTGGTGAGACAGACACTAAAACACGTTGCCAAGAGAACTCGTAGATGCCCCATTCCTGGAAGTGTTCCAGGCCAGCTGGATGGGACTTTGAACAACCTGGTCTAATCAGAGGTGTCCTAGCCCAAGCAGGGGTTGGAATGAGACGATCTTTAAGATCCCTTCCAACTTAAGATATTCTATGATTCTATCCCATTATTTATTAGTTTTATTTCTGTCTGTGAAAATACTAGGAAGTAAGTAGATGAAATGTATCTGGAATATATGGGAATCATTTTAATAGGTAAAAATAGGTACTGGAATCTTCCGTAGAACAGATATTCGATATTTCTTTATTTTTAAGTGTTCATGTTTTGTATCTCTATAAGATGTAAGGCAAGCTGTGTTCGAGGCATTGCCCTTAAGTTTCACGACCTAAGCCACTGAGAGCATTTTCCTGCAGGCTTTGTCTATTACACTGCCTACCTCCTCTGAGAGACTCAGAAGCTGTTAGATTAAAAAGACAGAGCTCTTGTGAGCATAATTCCATTGAGAAGTTCGTGGGAGCTCCTCTTGGTCTGTGATGCAAATAGGATGGCCCTTTGTAGGACTATCACTAACTTTCTGGAAATGTGTAGATGAGAGGAAAAAATCTAGAAAAGTCTATTTTTATACTGTTTTTATTATTACTGTACACACACAGATTCATGGTCAGCCTAGCACAGTTCATATATTCTGATATATGACACATGTCTGCTTTATATATTAGGAAATGCCAGGACTTTGATAGACTCCAGTAGAAGTATGGAATGGCAAGAGAAGATGACAAGATGTCAGTTCAGAAACTGTATGTTGTAAATAGGTATCTGTTTTTTCATCAATCGTGTGACAGAAGGGAGCTGTAACTAACTTGGCCTCTCTTCTCATTAGCAAATGGGAGAATCCTGCAGGAAGCCACAGCTGCCTGCTTTTCCTTCTGCAGGGCTGAAGTGCAGAGGAAGAAATCTGGCTTCCAGCAAAGCCAGAGAATAAATTCAGGACTGGCACTGAGGGTGAGAGCATGTGGGACTTTTCCAGGTGTTAAAAAAATAAGCAGACTCTGGGAATGGACATGTTGTCTTTGTGACTGTTCAGGAGCCAGTGAAGATCCTAAAAGTCTGTCAACACTGCAGGAGTTCACGTGTTTGGACAAGATTATTCCTTCAGCACTCATTTTCTACATTTTCTTCCATGGTGGGGTGTTGCTCCTGGGCACAGTCCCTGAACAGTGGAAGAAGAGCAGCAGCAGGGCGAGCTCCTGTGCCTTGCATTATGAATTGATGCTCAGCATCACTCTGAAAGAATCTCTGCTGTGCCCTCACATAGTTCATAGTATACATTAAATAACAGAGTAGTTCCAGGTGCACTTCTGTTTGGAGACTTTGTTGGGGTTTTAAATTTTTTCTTTTAAATTCTGTGCCTTGATTTCACCCTGTGTGTGTGGGTTTGCTTTATTTTCTGTAGCTCATGAATTAATACCATGGTGCTGTTGTGTGTGCTTCTTCAATACTCTTGTGCTCTGATGCTCTGAGGAAATCAAGACTCTCATCAGTTCCCTCAAAGTTTTTTAAATACTGGTTTATAATATTTATTCTGTATTTATTCTGAACATAGACAAACTCTATGTTCATTGTAAGAGTATTTTTTTCTGAAACAGCTGAATTACTTTGAGATGTAATTCTTCTATGTGGTTGCTTTTTTTATTTAATCACTTTTAAATTATAAAATGAATGCATTTGATCACTGTTTGTCCCCAGCTCCTCTACTTACCAGCTTCTCAGATAGCAGAAGTTTATTTAGGTTGGATATCCACAGGACCTTGGCAGAAATCAGTAAACTTCTATGGTGCGTGTGAATCATTTGGTTTGAGAGAGGAAGAAACTGCATAATCAATTATTGATCTCCACTGCTCTGTACTTCCTCTTCTGATTAAATCTTCCAAAATATTGATACAGAATTATAGCAAGAAAAAGGTATCAGATGGGGGTGAATGTGCATGACCTTGCCGTGGGATGAAGAAAATTGAGGAGCAGTGAGACAGGGAGAATGCAAGAGGAGAGGTGAAGTCACCTGGCAGTCTGTGGCTGTCACTGTATGGCTGCTGAGAGAGAAAATTTCCAAAAAGCAGGTGCTGTATGTTCCTTCAGGCACTGTTTAGATAAGAACCTCATTCAGAAGAGGCCCAAGATGCATGAACTGAATCACTGCTGGGCCCAGAATTAAGTTTCTCCATAGTCCGTAATTGCTGTTCTGTCTGGTCAAAAGGACTGAACCTGGCAGCCTTCTGGGATATGCTGGGGAAAAAAAAAATTAGGTTGACCAAGTTTGCTGAAATGGCTGAGCATTCCTGTCTCAGATTCTTGAAAGGATGGTGATGAGTTTTTTGCGAGGGCTTGCTACCTTCCTGCTGGAATTATTGTTTAATTAGATTTGACTGCTGCACTAAGGCTTGTCATACCTTGAGATGCATGTGGAATCCTCATTATGTTTCTTTGTGGACCCAGGGCCACAGTCTCTGGGACTGTGATGGTTAAATCCAACTCTAGATTTTTGTAGGTGAACCTTGAGCAGGTATGGAGGAAGGGTTTAGTAAACAGCCTTAACTCATTTAAAGTCGTCACCTTCTGGAGAGGAAAAAAAATAAATTAAACAAAGAAAGGCCCACAGATACCACTTGGCAGAGACCATTCCACCTCAAACCAAAATCAATGTTATGCTTCCTGTTATTGTGTCAGAGGATTGAAAACTTGCTTTTTCAATTGATTTGTTTTCTACTGCAAAACTAATTATGTCCAATGCAGTTCTTCCTTTGCTTGCATCCGGAGGGGAAACTCTATTTGCAGTGGTGGCTCCTGTCCTCTGCTCAGATAGCTGTGTCAATATCCCCGTTGCTTCATTGTTTCTTGAAAGGTGAAAAATCCCGAACTTCAGCAAAGTTCCCCATGTATTCATTCTATCAAAATGTCCTTTTCAGCCTTTCCAGAGTCTAGACACGTGCTGTTGATCAAAGTCACCCACAGGCATGCCCCCACAGGCAGAATGTGCATGTGGATGCACATCAAGAGGAATCTGTCCATAGGAGTGATGGGTGCTGGTGTGTTTTGCCTTTACTAAGGTTTTCAGAGATGGTTAACGAAGGAGATGAATTTCTAAGGGGCTTGAAGACTTAAATGTAGTGAGAAATCAGAAGGCTTTTTTTTTTTTTTTTTTTTTTAATGCTTTGAAAACATTAAGACGTTGGGTGAAAACCCTCCTTTCTTTTGGTAGTTTTTAAGCCTAAAATGTTTCTTTCCTGGAGATGTATGGTAGGCATACAGAGAAACATCTGTTTCTGGGGTTTCTGTCTGGATTACTACTGTGCAACTCTTCCAGTGTCAGTGTTGACCACAAAGTGGATTTCATGGTCCATGTCAGCCTGAAAGATACGGAGGCTTAGTCCAATTTGGGGTTTAGTGAGACACAGGCATCACATGGAATTTACTCTCTCAAGGTGTTAAAATTGTAGAGTCCCAGATGTTTCTCTCAGGATAGAAGCAGACTGTCATACTCAAGTTGGATTGTCATAAATTCTAGACACACCAAATTATGCAGTAGTAAATCAGTTCTGCATTAAAAAAAAAAAAAAAAAAAAGCATTCTACAGCACGAAAACTTGTCCTAACTGAATGCAAGGGCTGGGAGTTAGACTTTCAGAATAATGGTTTCCCCAGATGGTAAGAGCTGCACTGGGCAGTAAAAGCTTCCATTGACATTGCCTTACTAAAGGGCAGGTCTCAAGGCACCACAACAGCTTGGCAAGCTCATCCTCTGCATCAGAGCCCCAGCTGCTGCAGAGCTCTGGTGCAGCATGCTGGGAATTCTACAGCAGCTCCCCTATGGATGAAAAAGGGCAGAGGTTTTAACAAATTAATTGTGAACTTCCTCAACCCAGTCACTGTTTTTTCTGCTCTCTAATACACATCTTGTTGTTATTTTCCATTTGTTTCACACTGTCGTCTGCTCTCAGTTTTCAAAGGTGCTAGAGATGTTTGCATTGTAACAGTTTTGTAGATGCCAGTGGCAAATCAGGAGGCATTTGGGCATGTCAAGGGGATGATCTATGTGGTGGGTGCTTCTTGTTAGCTGGGAGAACCTCTGCAGTATTAGATGAACTGAGACACGAGGGGAAAAGTAAATAGGAGCAACACCTGCTCCTGTCTCACTGCATGCAGACTGTGAATTTTGATACAATATTACATTTATGAGTTGATTAGCAGTTGGAAAGATGATATTCTGGAGACGTAATCTATCCTATTGATCTCAAGCCACAGATAAATCAGGAAATGGAGGCAAACATTTGTGCTGCTAGTAATTTTTTTGAGGATTAACTGGGCAAAATTAAAACCCCCAAGTTTCAAATACATCTGTGGGCATCAAAAATCACAGCTCTTTATGCCTAGCTGTCAAGCCCTCTAACTCTTCCATGATATCTTCAATGAAATTACAGATGTTCAATGCAAAAATATTTGCAGTACCAAAAGTGGAACACATAGAAGAAATGTAGAATAAAATAGATTTAGTATAAAATAAACAGCACAGCGATTGCATTCTTGATTACACAAATAGGTTTGGTGCTTTAATCATTAGAACATTACTTGCAGAGTTGAAAGTTTTAGCTAAGTTGACCTTCCTGCAAAACAACCACATAACTGTGGGTTTAAACACTCAGCTAATCCAGGGTTCATAAGACTGTAAAAGAACTTGGTACAGATCACGCATTAGCATGCCCAAGTTATACACATCACTGACAAAAAACTTGTCTTTTGTACATCTTTGTGTCAAAAAAGTGATCCAGATTAGATGCTTTTCCTTTTCAGTAACAGTGTCAATGCATGTGCATAAGTCTCAAAACGTGTGCTTTTCTCTACAAGTTAATGAGGTCGCTTTTAAGGTGAAAGACATTACTTGAAAGGAAGAGCACCACCTTGTGACACCAAGAATAATGTTGCTGTGGTACTTGATCCAGAGAAGGAAAGAAGTAGATTTACAAGGTTTTATCCTGTAACAGAATTTATAGAGGTGGTTTTTCTCTTTCATTTGCCTTTTCTTTTAAGACTTAACAGGGAAACTGATTTTTTCAAGTGATACAAATTCAACAAATCAGCTTTATTTCATCGATATGAAAAGCTCATTTTCCAATTTCATCTCAAATTTCACTTTTTTAATGGATTCACTTCAGAGAAAGATTGCTATGAAGTCTTACCAGATTTTAAAACGGTCAATTAGACTATCAGTCCTTTAAAGTGAAATGTGGGGATTTTTTACAGACTTCTTATCCCTTCATCTTTCAGAAGCCTTAAGGAAGGAGAGGCATTTTATAAGCATCATTCTAAGTAGCAAGCAGAGACCTTCCTGTTTAGGCTTGCGCATCTTTAAACATTTATATGCTCACATCCAATTTGCGGTGAGATTCTTGCAGAAGAAATGCCATCCTCTCACACAGGACCTTCAGTCAGACCCATCCACTTTTCGTAGCTTCAGTTATCAGACTGGAGCTTCAGTCAGGCTAAAATAAGTTATAGCTGCCTGACAGGGTATAGATGGGAACAGTGTCAATCCTACTAGCACAAATTTCTTCTGACACGTTTTTGCACAAGCAGAGGCTTTGATAAGGATCAGTTGTTCAAATACAGTGTTAAACAATCCATATAATAGTGCAAGAACACTGCCAGAGAACTGGATTTAGACTATTCCTACAGAAAACAGAGAGTTTAGAGAGTTTACAACATATTGATTGTAAAAGGAGAGTTTTAATTAATACAAGAACATCAAAAATAAGCCATGTTTCATTGTTTCTTTGAGGTTTATTGTTTGGTTTGTTTTGGTAGCATATTTGGGGTTTTTTTGCTAAAGTGCAAACTTTTACAGAATTCAGAAGAGTAGACATGTTTGTTATTGAGGACATTTTATTACTATTGCCTTAGGCATTTATCTCCACAACAGATTAGCTTTTACCACTGAGTTTTATTGTGCAATTTACATAACTGTGACTTAGCTGAGCCTTGAAAGCTGGATCTCACCTGTCTTTCAAGAAAAATGTCATTTTATGCTTTCTGACTTGTTTGCTTAGAAGCTTGTCGATTTTTTTTCAAATGCATATTTATATTTTAATGAGAAACCAAACAGCTTCAGACCAAACCTGAAGCTGACTTAAAGAATGAAACCAAGAATCCTCTTCCCCATTTGTGACATGGATTAGTGTAATTTAGCCAAATATCTGTCAGTCTTGCTCGGTGCAAATGAGATACCACCGGAGGGATTTGAGCTACCGCAACATTCAGCAAGTTCGTTATGCTAGGATGGGCTGTGATCTGGCAGTATCAGGTGTCAAACTAATCCTGCAATGTTAACAGGGTGTGAAACTTATTTGTACCTGGTTAAAATTGGCAGGTGTGGATGAACCAAATTCAAGCAGTGCACAGTGGATTGGATGTTATGCTGGATACCGCTGCTGGGGTAGTAGCAGTGCCCAGTCCAGGTCCTGGAGTTTGAAAGGGCGCGTTCATGGATTAAGATCCTCTAGAAAAAAAGAACAGGGGCAAAAGTCAAAGTCACTGCCAAAGGTGTTCCCTGAATGGACAATAAAGGCTGGACCTAGAGCTGAGTAAAGGTGTTTAAAATATTGCTTTAATGGGTTTTTTGCTGCCTTTGCCTGGGACAAATAAAAGATGCTGTGACTTACCACCATTCCTGGTTTCCTTGGTAACATTCTACATGTTGGGAAGTGGCTGTTTGAAAGTCATAGTAAAGGCAAAGCCCTTGGAAAAGTGCAGTTTGATACAAGGCTGTTTTCTTTCTCTAGAACAAAGAAGCAATAAGCATGTATGAATGTTTTTTTAAGAAACTCTAATAGAAAGACTCATTTGCGTGTTGCTGACAAATTCCATCTGCTGATAAAATATACATTACAACTCTATTCATCCAGAAAGGGATGTCCTGGATCTTTCACCTGTTTGCTGATATGCAGTGCTCAAAAGAGAATGCTAGGTATTAGGTTGCTTTAGGAGACAAGGAACAAATAATGTGTTTGGGCCACTTTGTAGCACGTTTTGTGACACCAGTTGAGAGCTATTTGTTTCCTCAAGTACAATTCCTGTTTCATTTTCATAGAAAAGAAGAAACAATAGGGCCTGATTGGGGAATTTAACATTTATACAAGGTATTTGCCTGTTTAACTGATTAAAACTCTTGAATCTGTCACACAAATGTGCTTTAAAATGATGTAAATACCTTCTGTCCCTCTGTCAGCAAATGAATACTTTCTGTTTAGAGGAAAGATGCTCTCACAGCCTCTTTTGCCTTTAGGCATTGATCCAGGAAAACTACAAAACTCTTATTTGTTAATGGAGAAAAAAACCCAAGCATAAGATTTTGAACAGAACTATTTATGTTCTGAATGTTTAAGCAGTCAAGGGAGGTTTCAGTCACTTTCCTTTTCCTCTTGGAAACGTTTTGCTTTTAGTGGTGAAGGGCAAGACTTTTGAAGTGATGCTGGTCCCTGGTGCTTACAGTGGCAAACCCCAGAACTATTCACAAACTTTCAAAAATACTGATTTTTGATAAAGCTGTTAGTAATGTGAATGGAGGCCTGAGACTTCCAGCTGGGAGTTCTAGGCTAACAGCCCCAATTTGTCCTGTGATCAGAGAGCTCCAATCTGACCTACAAACAGCTTTGTCCTCAGCGGGCTTAGTCTGGCAAATCTTTCTCTTCAGTAGGCTTGGAGTGGCAAATCTCACCCTGAGGAGCCCACACCCTTCCTTCAGGTGTGCAGAAAGCTTGGACACCCAACTCAAGGCTTCAAGTTCCCTTCTGGGAAGGGAGCTGTAAACTGAGGGCTACCAGCTTGGTGGCCCTACAAGTGAGTCATTCATGGATCATTGCCCAACTATTTTTCAGAGCAGGTGTTCTGCTAAATCCACGTTTAGAAAATCTGTTTTCAGGACACCATTCTCAAATTGATTTTTGTCCTTTTCTCTGCTGAATTTTGTTTTTGTCAAGTACAAACAAATTTTCTGCCAAAATCTACATAGTATATGCAGAACAGAAAATGACAGAAATTGTCTACAGTTTTTATAGACTAATGTTTTCATTTCTTGTCTTTGTTGAAGGTTGTTTTGTTTTGGGTTGTTTGTTTGTTTGTTTTTGTTGGTTTTGGTTTTGTTTTTATTTGTATTTCCTTCCCTTTTAAAGAAATCATCAACAAAGAAAATGTAATCTTGATTTTACTCCTCCATAGACACAACTCCATTTACTTTAGATTCCATAGTGCTAAAAATATTTATGTTTATTTCTAGGAAAAAATATCAATAAAAAATTTAATCATTCTGAGTTCTCTACATTTTTAGGAGGACTAGAATAAGAGTCTCACATGTTAAAAGTGGGGAGATTTTCATTCTATATTAATTTTTTTTAGAAATTCTGAGTGGTTGTTTGTTTTTTTTTTTTTTTTGTACTGCACTCATATAATACATCAGGCACCAGTATTAGTTAGTGAGATTTATAAAAACTGGAAAGACTATAGCTTACTTATCTCCCTTCTACTCAAATAATACAATGCAATCAGTTCCTTTAAAAAAATGTTTGCAAAAACATCATAGCAAGATCCAATCCTAAATATTCTTTTTGCTGGGACTCTCAGTATCACACCTGTAGGTAAACCTGCCTAAAATGTCTCATACAGGGCGTTTCAGCTTAATATAGATAATTTTGTGTTGGCAATTCTATTGGAATTATGTTGGCCATCTTCGCCTTCCTGCTGTCTTTGTTCACTGTAGTGCACCTTTTTTTAACAACAGTATAAACAACTTATTTCTACAAGGAATGCTTAGATATTGCTGTGTTTCAGCGGCACATTGTTTTGTTCTGTAGAGAAAAATGAGTAGCTATTTCTGCATTTGTCTTTCTGCATAATTCCTGCCTTCATTGCTGTATTTGATCTGTTTTTGTGATCCCATATGTGTTCTATTCTTTCTTCCTCACCTATGACAAAAGTCTTGGTAGGCTATCAAAATAGTAGCCTCTGTGTCTCATATGTAACTTCTCTAAAATAGGAACTGCATCTTCTTCCTTCTTCTAAGGCTTCACTTATCTCTGTGGGACTACAGACACATCAAGGGCTTTGGTTGTAATGAAGAAATGTTTGAGCTACTCTCTTACTAAGATATATTTGTATTTGAGTGCAGAGAGAAAAACATATACAGCACAAGAAACCTGTATGCCTTTGCTTGGCTATGCAGGGCATCCTCTTTTCTTCATATCCCTTTCTAAATCTCTTTAAAATATGTTTCATAATGCTATTTTTCATACTTTATCATGTCTCTATGGCTACCCTAGATTTTAACTATTGTAATTGCTTTTGAGCAGATGACCCTGGCATACAGAAATATCTGATAGGTGGTAAACATTGCTGGGGAATTTCTAGGGGAGTCTTTACTACAGCAGTGGAATATTCTTGCTCAATAGAAGGGGCTTTTAATTTTCTTGCTGTCTCTTTCAAGCACTGTCTCTGAAACTAGACCTCAACTTTTCTTGCTGCCTTTGGGGAAGAGGAAGACAAGGAATTTGCATTCCTTTTTAGTTAGCTAGTTTTACTAATGGAATTTAAATATCAGCAGCCTTGGTGGTAATTTCAGAGGAACTCAGACGTCTGCAAAACTCCTTTCTCTTAAGAGCATTTTTGTTGTACTCTTATAGTTCTCTGGTTATGTGGGATTTCCTCTTTTCCTTTCTAATGGTGCATCTCTGATTGCCTTTCCAGTATTCTGTTTAGGCTGAGCTGCAGAATTTGAGGGCACTTATACAAAAAAAACAGCCTAATTTTGAGACCAGAAGAGATGTTTTATTGGACCAGTGAGGGGACAGCACAAAAATTTTCCTTTGTGTGCTTCTTCTGCTGTAATGGCCCCGTATTAGGATTTTTCTCCCCTGAGACTGGGCCCAAATTAAAGATTTCCGTCTTCAAATTTCAAATAAAAATAATGAAGTCATGTAATGCTTAATTGTATCAAAGCAAACTGCCCAATAAGTCAATTATGTAGCATGGCACCTTGAAAGAGTTTATCCATAAAAACCAACTCTACCCTGTGGAAAATTAAATCTTTTTTTCACATGGTAAGCATTTTAAAACTGAGTAGCACCACTAACTCATTGATTAATTTTTTCTCCTAATCAGTTTATTACATAACCCTTTTATCCCTGCAAATCACACTAATCTGTTCCTCATGCATTAATTGTTCTTCCAAAATATCCAGTCCCCTCCTCTACTTTTGTGACAGTACAGATTCTTTCTCACAGGAATGCTTCCCTTCTTCTACTGAAGTTTACTAAATATAGGATAAGTTCCATGTTACTGAGAGTGGCTTTTCGAAACAGGCAGTCAGAGCCTGGGGCCAATCAATCCGGGGGGGTGAATGATTCTCAGCCACTCCGAATGGCCTTCTCGCACGTATATAAATCTGTTATTAATTAAATAAACTCACTCAGCATTCTCTCAAGATTCGCTGTGTCCTTTCGCTCCACTATCGGTTCAGCAGCGACATGCCTTTCCCAGCATTCTTCCAATTAATTGATCTTCCCCCACTTCCAAATCAATTTTACCTCTATTACTCCATGCTTTTGCGTGATTCTTTTGCTTTCCAACTGCCCTTGCTCTTTTCTAGTATTCTAAAAGCCCTCACAGAGTTTGTCCCCACTCTTTCCCTCCTGTCTCACCTATTGAGTGTGCAGACTAGAGTGGGGCAGCAATAAAAACTGCTTTTCATCTCCTTGAGTCCTTGCTTCTCTTGTGGAGCAGCCAGCAGTGCTCAATCTGTCATTTTCTCTTCAAACCCTTCCTTAGTTTAACAAGAATGCAGGAGCTGGGCAAAGCCTGGAGGAGTTCCTGCTGGGCATCACTAGGAGCAGGGTGGGCCAGCCCCGCCTCATACAACAGCAGGCAAGGTAGGGGCTGGCAAGTCTCACTCCATCCTGGAGTCCCCAGACAGCTGCACCGAATGCAGGGCAGGCCAGAAGAAATACACAGCTTTCAGCACTTGCTTGTGATGCCTCTGTCCATACAGATCCTTCTTGTCTGTCCTTTCTGGTTTTGTGCAAGGAAGAGTCACTGGCTCTTCCCCCAAAAGCCTAGCTCAGAATGGGAACGAAATAAAACAGATTATTGTTGTGTCTGGAAAACACTCCAGCAATGAACATGATTATCTGCTGTTTGGGTTTATTTTCCCAAGTGGAAAGTAGGGGTGCACAGGTCTTCATATGTGAGGTTGGGTTTTTAGGCAGACAAGATGAAAGTATAAGAAAGGCTCTGCTGCAGAGTAAAATGGACAATGAACAAGAAATATTTTGCTAAATGTAATGCAAGGTCTTTGGAACGCAAAATCGTTGATCTCTGTGGGTTTTTTCATCTCTGTGTTCCAAGGTTTACCAATTAGAGCATAAATCATGGAAATTGATGGGAAGGAAAAAGACAGCTTTCTGTCTGCTATCTGGATTTCTCAAATTTCCATATGTTGCAGGAATTAATGTTGCACATAGTTCAGCACCAGTGGTGTTACTGTTACATTAAATTGGTTAAAACAATGCGTGGGATTTAGGTATGGTAAAATATAGACTGTTTTATGTGTGCATTACATGTGTTAGCTTTATCCTTGCAGTTATTCTGCAGATCTCAGTTTCTTTCTGTAACTACATATATTGACAACAAAAGTATTGATAGTGCTTTGATTTTGGTAGAAAGCAGGAAAAAAAAAAGAGAAAACACTAGAATGATAAAGTTCTATTGGCATGCAGATTTATGAACGTGCTAAATAGAAATAGAATAATTAATTTAGTAAATGCTTAGTTCACAAAACAAGTTTATGTTTGCCTGGGTGAATTGCTTTACTGACCCTGAAATGCAAGGACAAAAACACATACCAAGAAAAAATGAAGAATAGTACATTTGTCCCTGTCCTTGCCCTGCAAGGTAGGGTATTTCTTAACTACAGAATTTTAAAGAGCCTTTATAAAAAGGGAAGAAATCGTGTTGCTAAGATTAAATCCTAATTACGCTCTTCCATGGTGCTTTGTTTTTCCTTGCTTTCTGGGGCTTCTTTGCTCTCTCAATCTGATAAGATTTTTTTATAATCTTGAAGCAGAGGCAGTCAGCGGCCACAAATAGAGACAAAGTGTCTGACTGAAATTTTATATTGCTGGGGTAAATGTCTCTTTTCATCACGCTATCTAAGGAAATGATATTCCAGACTTGGTGTCTCCTATGTTGTGCTGTTGCTCCTTTGTCCAGTGGGGTTTTTCTGATCTTCTCTTCTTGCAGCAGAGAATCTCCAGAACTTGTGAATGGTAAGGTACAGAAAAGCTGAACAGAAACACACAGATTTTCCACAACTCTTACATGGATTAGTATAAGAGCAAGGAAAGTGGCTTAAAGCTACAAAAACTGGGGGTTGTGATGCATATTACAAACGCAGGAGAACTATTCAGTTTGTTTTTAATCCAGAAATTTCAGTGTCTCCTTCCTGGTAGAAATAGGTTGACTAGAACTATTCACATAATTTTGATGAATTCAAATTCTTTCTTGGTATTGGGGCTTTGAAGTCCACTGCTAAATCATAACCTACACTGTTTGTGGGGCTGACAGCTGGGTTTGGATTCCTGCTTGTCCTTCCTTTGCAGTGTTGTCTGTGTTCTGCCAAAAATACAGAAGTCATGAGGAAAGAACATGACAATACAGTTATTGTGGAGGGATACTGACAACCTTGGATTTGAATCCTGCTTTAGTGGCCCTGTGCCTGATGCATAGATGTTGCAGGGCTTAAGCTTCCATGTATTCAAAGCCTTGAGTAGATTTTACCCACAGGTTCAGAAAGTTTCTAACATTTCTCATTCCTATTTTATGACAAATCTTGTCCGACATCAAAATGTGGTAACAAAGAATTCTCTTCTTGCCTACCAAATTTACAGGTGTTACCTGCAATAAAGGAGTTGCACATTTTAAGTGTGATTACTATATGCTGGTTTTAAAATTAGCACTATCTAAGCTTATTCATATAAGCCAGCCTCCTAGTGCTCTAATTCACATTTGATCTGTAAGGCAGGAAATTTGCATGCATTAAATGGCTACTCTTTACAATGGCTAATCATTGGGGAAAAAATCCTTTTGCATTTATTGTTCATAGGGAACTCTGTAGGTATTAATATGGCTATAATTTGTAGCTAAAAAAATTCCAGTGTAATTTAATGGATTCATGTCCAATTGGTATAAAGTGCTACTTTTTTTGTAGCAGGAAGGATTGTTGCTGTAAAAGCTGATGAATTTCACTTTGTGAAAAGGTAGGTGAGGTGACATTTTAAGGTTGAAAACAGCAATTGTAATTTAGAATCAATACTTTATGCCCTAGAATAATGTAAGGTACTGTTCTGTCCTAATTGGCTGGAAGCTAAAATGTTAATGCCAACCCAGCAGATGTATCCCCAGCCTGTAGTTTCCCATGAAGATTTGGTTTGCAAATAGATGACTTTCTATTTATGGGTAAAGTAAAGCCTAATTGTGAGTCTTCACAGTACCAGGAGCTGCAATGACTGCGACTTTAAGGGAAGTGACTGGCTGATCACAGTGATGCCACAGAGCATACCAATGAGCTGCATCAATGTGCCTTTTCCAATATGTGAAAATCGTCAGTAATCAGAAGAATGTAGACAGTAAATATCCTGTTGTTTTTAACAGCAAAGTGTTGCAAGATCAGAGAAATACGGCAAACGTTAATTGGATTGAAAACAATGATTTCCTCTCAAATAGATTTCTGATTGAAAACTAATATAATCCAGTGATGTCCTAAGTAATAACTGTAATGCACAGATGGTGCCAAATTGAAAGACTTAAGTGACTGGAAGTGTTGACATGGTAGATTAAAAATCCATCCTGAAAATATTTCTATTTTAAAAATCCATGCTGAAAAAGTTTCTATTTCAGTGTGTGCTTCCTGCATTTTACCTCCTGTCCAGACTAACAGATTTTGTAGTTGTGTGGCATTTTCTCCTATAATCAGTCTAGCCAATGTTACCCTAAAAGCCAATGTTTTTTAGGACAAGGCGAAAGCACACATTATGTATAAGTAAAGTCAAGTCTTTATTGTTAGTAAACATGAAGTTTTCAAAGTTTGATCATTATTAGTACAGATCTAATTGCTACAGAACAAGAAAAAATAATCCTTAGTCAATCCAAGATAGATGAAGAAGAAAACACCAACATATTCAGTATCATGTTGCTCCTGGCAAAGGATTCCAGATCCTGACAACTCTTCATCATCCTTTACCACACACACCACCACCAGAATGAAATCACCAATTAGGATCCAGATTAGTAGCAACAGTGCAAGTGTAATGCCAGAAAAGAGGGAGAAACTCAGTGTGTGGGTGTATGTGTGTGTTTGTGTGTGTGTAGCAATGCACACCTCCATTTTAAGCAAGACAGAGCAAACAAAAGTCCTTGACTAAGGATCATTTTTATCTTTGTTAACAGACTTTTGCATCTTTCTCTCTTCATTGTTCTACAGTTCCAGGTTACATCTAAATCTACTATATACTTTATGTATGTAAGATATTATTTCTTTATGACTGCTAAAACCAGTTTTGTGCAGCTCAAGGTCTTCATGCTTTTAACTGAGCATGACTGAGCCATTTAGGGTTGTGGGATCTCCCGTGCCAAGCCCAGACCCCCTCTCTTGTCTTCCTGTGCCAGTGATACTTTATGCCACATGCTGTGTCTCCACTTCCCTAATCTTCTGTTGTACTGGCCCTGTATTTCTCTACGCTACGTTACTGTACCAGTCAAAAATATTTCATTTTTCAGCATAACTGTTTATTCCTGCTCTCTGTATGAAACAGTAGCTGTTCCACACAAAGATAAATAAAAGTAACACAAATTACCCAGAGACAACTGATCAGTTGGAGAAACTGCAGTCACAGCTAAATTGGGTACAACAAAGCTAAACAGGTGGTTTGTACCAGAAACCCTTCACACAATCTCCCTTTCTGGCCTCTTCTCTTCAGAGGGAAGTAAAGTGTGTGAGAGGAGAGTAGTGGATTATCAGGAAACATCCCCATCTGAGCCCTTGGCTCTCCAAGGGTCAAGTAGACTTGAGAACCTGATGGCTGGCAACAGGAGCTGAGACTGAACAGTGCGCTGCTTAAAGATGGTCATGAAGCAAGTTGCCTGCCTGCCAACAGGGATAGCAAATTTCAAGTGAGTGTTTCAAGTGTGTTGGTAAAATAATTTTTGTTTCTGTCAAGCAATAATACTGAGTTTTCATTGAAACCTTTTTATTCCGAAGCCAAAATCTCTTTGGTTTGCACTGAAACTAATTCTTTTTCATAGAGAAGTTCATGCTTTCTGCAAGAAAAACTTTGCTTTCCAAACTCTGATAGCCACCAGAGCATAGAATACTGTCTGGTTTGAATGACAATAAAAACAGCTTGTGCGTAAAGGTATTGAGGAGTGACCTCTGATGACCTATTTTCTGGACATAAAATGCCAGTGGATCACTATGCAGGTAAAAGCAATGTATTTTGGAAGTATACTGGTGTTAAATGTTCGATTAACACTTCCTTGTGTAGAAAGGAACACACTTTTTTTAAATGACACTTTAAATAAACTTTGATCACTCATATGATACCTGAAATTTTGCTCTTGTATTTAACTTGACCACTACCCAATTCTGCACTGTTTGAAATTTCTTTCTTTGTGAGAAAAGTGCTAAGTTTAAAAGTGTTCTTAATGTTTTACTAATTTTTTTCTTATCTTTTTTTTTTTCATTCATACAACTTTTTCAGCCATCCCCACACCCAAATATCACTTTATGTAGTAGTTGAGAATATGGCTGTCATTGCACTGAAAACATAAAATATGAATCTCACCCCTAGGAAGCTAATGTTAATAAGAATTCATGTAAGCGAGATGCAAAGTACTTTTCATGCAAAGAAAAAAATTAAATAAAGGGAAAGTAAAAAGAAAAGCAAGTATCTTAGTGACATTTTTCACAGAAACAAACCCATTTTCAAGCTTGACCGAAATGTAAAAGTGTGATAATGTTTTTGCATTTCATCATGAATATTTCAAACACATCTGATTTCTACACATGCTATGATTGCTAATGTGTGAAGTCACTTAATTAAGTATGCATTTAACCCTTCTTTTCTTTTCTCTTTGAGGTGCTTATAAGAAATTGAGGTTTTAAGCTAAAAACAAATCCACAGACAGCATACATAGTTGCCTTGTCTTGAAAAACAGGAAAAAAATCACTGTTGAAATATTCATTTCTTTTGTTTGTCCTAAATGAAAATAATTTTTTATCCAGTTACAACTATCGTATATTCTTCAGCAGACACTTGGCATGAAGGTCAGCAATAAATTTTTCCTGCTGCTATGTTTTCTGGCCCCTGAAATCCCATATAATGTTCATTTTCTTTGCATTATTTCATGATTTTATTTGGTTGAGCTAAAGATTGATTCAAGATTATATTTCTTGCGGGCAGGGAGTTGAGAGGAAGGGAAATGAAACCATTTTTTTAATCTTGTAGCTGAAGAGGCTTACAGATTTGGCCTTGGTTTCCTTTTTTTATTGTAAATGTTTCAATAGAGGCAGGGCAGAATCTTATGCTGTCACACCTTTCGGGTGAAGGAGAGCAGGTGGAGGCTTCTGAGAAGAACAATTTGGGATTTTTCTTTATTAGCTTCTGCTGGAGCTTCACTTGAACCAACAATAATAGCATCCTAAAAACAGGTTCCTAATGATTCCAAGCTGCTTTGAATCAAGCTTTTGCACTGTTGTTTTCTGAACTCGGTTCTTGTGACAGGCGAGGCGTTCCAAACCCTGCACTGCTGTTGAGTGACCATGTCACAACCTCGTGTGGCTCCGTGACACAGCCGACACAAGTATTGCTCGCCTGTGCCTGATCTGCCAGTGCAAGTGACTTCACAGTTGTGTTCCAGTCTTTAATGGGAGTCAGAGGTCACCAAAATGCAGCTCTCTGACTTCCCTGTCAGTGAGCTCTAGATAACTACATTGTTCCTCTCAGAGTGGGGACAAAGGACAGGATCCATGCTCGTGGCAGTGTTTCTGTGGTCTCTCTTAATTGGTTGTATGTATCAGTGGGCAAACACAAGGAAGACCTGGAAGGATGTAGGGGGCATGGTAGGGAGATTTGTTTAAATTTTTTTTTTTTCTACTACTTTTGCATACTTGCACAGAAATTAGAAAAATCCTGTCAAAAAATTGTCAATTGGCTCAAAGCCTGCTTCAGCTTTCTGCCACTGTGTGACTCTGCCTTCTTCAGCACACGTTGGCTCGTGGGACATGCACAGTATCTGGAGAAGAATATGGCAGAGATATTCAGCCAAATCTCTCCCAAAGGACCTGCACTTTCTTCTGATATAAAATCTCTTACGCTGCCCACAACAGTTTTTTCTTAGTTAAAAGGGCTCTAAGATCTCATGTCCAGCTGTGGGATGATCTTCGTCTGAGCAAATATTGTTGATGAAAACTGCAAAGTCTTCCCCAGGGGAGCCACACATGAGGTATAATACAGGTTTGTACTGGCAGTCAATCTGAGAAGAAGAAATTAAGACTTTTTTAAGAGAGCTGTGAGGTCCCCAGAACTGTCTGTATGACATCAAAAGCTATTGTAAGTCTCGCCAGCCTCTAAGATTTTGGAAGCTACCAAGTTGTTCAGAGATCATGGTCCCTGCCTTCTTGTTCGGTCTGTGGTGTCTCCGAGGTTCAGCTCTTTGAAGACATCTCAATATCTTCTGGGGGTGAGGCAATTTCTCTCACATCAGAGTGAACAGTGAGGAAGTCCTGTAAACTCTAATACCAGTTTTGACAGCCTGAGTCTAAACAGCCATAGGAAGCCCTCAGGCTTTTAATCTCAGTATGATTTCTTTGTCACTCTGTTCATATAAGAGAGCAAGTTGCCTAATTATGTGAATTAATATGCTGAATTAATAATAATTAATAATTAATTATTAATATAAATGATGCTTCCTCCTTCACACTGGAGCTTTGCACTAGTGCCTTTTAATGTTGTACTGTAGGAAACTCTAGTCTTGTGCAGACTCTTGTGATTGTCTGGCTAGCTAGTAGGATTATTCATAGATTTGACATTTCCCATGGCTAAAAAATTTTATTAGATAGCACAATCACTCCCAGGCCCTTCACCATCTCCATTGTCCTTCTTGGCCACCTGCGCACACTGCTGGCTCATGTCCAGCTGTCTGTCCACCAGAGACCAACACCGCCAGGTCCTTGTTCACTTAGTGGAAAAGTTACTTGAGGTCACTGAAGATTCATAGTGATGGTTACAGGGACAGGCACTCTTTTTGAGGTATTTGTAGGCTGTAAACTCATATTACAATAGTCAAGAAAGTCTTAGACTGGTACTTGGAAATCCACGATTTTACATGGAAGCAAGTGCCACAAGATAACAGCTGTGAATGTTTATAAATTGCACATGTAGGGTATTGTTCCCCCGATTACAAAGATAGATTTCAAATTGGCTGTTAAGTTTCTAGATAATGGGAGATATTTTATTACAAAGGAAGTGTACATGAGTTCTACCTCAGTTACATAAAATAGAGTGGTTTTGTGAGACATTTCAAGTAAAATGAATTTTAACGTAGGAGTTTTTTTCTTATAATGAAGCCTTCCAGCTGCATCACATCCCTGGTATGAAGCCCTGAAAATTTGTTTCCTAACAAAGCTAAGAAATGCTTAGCACATCAGTTCCCTTCGAATAACCATATTAATCCTAAAAATGGTTGCTTTGTGTGCTGTTTCCACCCTACCAAAAATTATAGCCATCCTTCTGCATCTTCCCAACTGAATGGAGTGCTTTTTTATTATTATTATTTTTTGCTTTTGCTTCAGTGATTTGTTTCAGTTGTGGATAGCAAATAGATTTCTGAGCTTCTCTCCAGGATGTTTTAAAATGCCAGTTGATGTACTTATTGTCCTCAATCAGCACAAGATCTCACACCTTTCTTTTAAGAAGAATTTTTTTCTCTTAAACTGTCTGTGCTTTCTATCTAATTGTTGTTCCCGTCTTGTTTTCTTAGCTCTTACAGTCTTGCAATTTATTCATAAGTAATTTCTTATAATAGATTTTACCCTTCCATCCATAATACTACATTCTGTTCCTCTTGCTCCCCCCCCTTCTCCCCGTTTCTCTCCTATTTCTTTTTCATTTGGTAACTGACATACTGCATTTCAATATTGCTGGTTAAATTAAACCATACCAAATATGAACCTGTAGTAACACAATGGGAGTAATTGTTGTGCCAACCATGTTCAATTTAAGCATTTCTGAATTCTTTGGTGTTTATCTTCTTAAACCCCTCATTAGCATAGAAATGAGCATCTCTCATTTCCTGCTATCCCTCATCAGATAGCAAGGTATCTCAATTTTATAAGACATGAAGTTTTGGCATAGATTACATAGTTTGACAAGAGCATGCTGTGAACCTGTGGTTTAGATAGGGATTGTATTTTGATCTCCAGAATCACAGTTTATGTTTAGTATTCAAATAGCTCCTACTCAACCCAAATGACGTAAGTGGACAGTATACTGTGAGAAAACTATTCACTGGGGATGTGATCACAGATTTGCAGAATCAGCTAGGTTGGAAAAGACCTCTGAAGTCATTAAGTCCAACCTGTGACCATACATCACCCCATCAACCAGACCATGGCTCTGAGTGCCACATCCAGTCTTTTTTCAAACACCTCCAGTCATGGTGACTCCACCACCTCCCTGGGCAGCCCATTCCAATGTCCAGTCACCCTTTTTGTGAAGAAATTCTTCCTAATGTCCAACATAAACCTCCCCTGGCACAGCTTAAGACTGTGTCCTCTTGTCCTGTCACTGGTTTCCTGGGAGAAGAAACCGACACCCACCTGGCTACACCCTCCTTTCCAACAATTGTAGAGGGCAATAAGATCTCCCCTGAGCCTCCTTTTCTCCAAGCTAAACAACCCCAGCTGCCTCAGCTACTCCTAATGGGACTTGTGTTCCAGACCCTTCACCAGCTCCACTGCCCTTCTCCGGACATGCTCCAGCACCTCAATTTCCTTCCTAAACTGGGGGCCCAGAATGGGACACAGCACTCAAGGTAAATGAAATGTTGTAGAGACAGTAACAGCTTCTGGCAATGATGGCAATGAGTTATGAAAATGTACCCCTGCTCCTGGACTAGGTGCTATAAATATACAAGTGAGGTGAATATCGGTGCATTCACATTTTTTACTTATTTATCTGTGATCTATAATGTGTGAAAGACAAACATGTCAATACAGAATATCACTAACCCTTGGCATATGTGTGTATAATTATGCAAATGGATAACAAATGTAAAAAAATTGATATGTACTATTGATGTTACATTTCTTTATCAAATGAGATATGCTACTCTGGCTTTTACTTAACAATTTTGCAAAAATTATTTTGTTTCATGATGCTATTAATTGGCTTATAATTTGACTTTCTTGTATTCTGGAGTTGTGCATGCCTGTTATTGATATATAGCAATATTAAAAGAAGAAAGTCTTAAGTGAGAGTCAGAACTTTATCTCCAATTCCTGTCTAGACTCTAAAGTAGATCATGTTTCATATGTGAAAAGGTGGACTTCACAATCAGTGATGGGAGTGTGGAAATTTAAGACATGAGAGCATGTGAGTGAAACTACTGATGGGATTCACATTAGTTTTGGAGTGAAGCTGGCAGCCTAGAGGAAATTTGAATCTGTCATCAGTGGTATAAACCCTTCAAGTAAAGGGAGCTAGTCTAAAGCCAGTTAAACCCACAGAACAAATTAGTCTTCTGGTCGTGTGGCTTCAGAGTAGGAGCCGTAAAGGATTTGGAAGAGACTTCGGTGTAATTTAGTTGCTGAACAGTGCTAGGATTGATGGTCATCTCCAGAGCAGGAGTCTCCAGAGAGTAACTTCAGCTCACCAACATAAAATCCTTTGGGCCACCTGCACCAGTGCTGGCTGCAACAGCCACTGTGGTGCTGGGACAATCACATGAACTCCTGGGACAGCAGGATGGTGTGGACCATCTTTGCATGAGGAGTGTTTCCTCTCCCCATGAACAGGCTGTTCCTCTTGTAGCAGGGACAGACAACAGCTCTGCCCAGTGGAGCCCACTTAGAGGCTAAGGTGTAAAATTACAGGTTCCTTGAATTTGGGTAGGCATCTGAATTGGAACTATTTGTCATTGTGTGATAATGAGATGTCTGAGGTGAATTCCTGTCCTCATTGAAATCAATCACAATATTTGGCTGGTTTAGGATTTCTCACAGTATGGTTTTTCATTTGTTTTACCAAGCCAAAGACTTCTTTTTTTTCTGTGGATTTTTAATTTGTGGGCAGGAGAGGGTGGTTGGTTGGTTTTTCCGTTTTCTTTGGGGGCAGGTGAGTGTGTTTGTTTTCATCAAGAAACTTAATAATAGAATGAACTGGACTCTAAGTCTTTACACTTTTCTGAGGTTCCACTAAGACCCCTGATAATGTTGCTTTTTAGTTGTTCTGACAGTACCAATATGAAACTCACAAGTTTTTCTTGTTTTTAACTGTAAAAAAACTTGCTTTTGATCCTCTACTTTCATTTTCTCGTTGTTGAACTTTTTGAAAATACAATATAGTAGAGTGTACATGAGAATTGAAATTGCTTACAGAGAATTTTACAGTAAATTGATATCTAGAAATACTGTATTGCTGGGAAATGGTTTATTTATCTTAGGATCAGGGCAGATATGATAAAGATATGAAATATAATCATCAAAATTCTATACCTTGGGCCAATTTCAGTTCGAGGCTAAGTACAAACAAATCCCACCAACTTTTCAGAGGCTGGCATTGCTTTACACCAGATGTGTTTTTATCCAGATACACTTTCTGATAAGATATAGCTTACATTTTCTATAAAATAGTTTCAGAAAAACTATATTGTGCTGTGGCATAAATCACAAAAAATGAAGCCTTATGGGTTCTATCTGTACAAACACAGACTTTATTATGGCATATGTTCTTTGACAAGGCAAATATTTACCTATATTACACATCTTGCTAACTCTAAAATGCATTAGCGTAGCTATAATCAAAGTTTGACTTGAAATCTGCCTCTCAGGAGATAATTTAAAGAAATAATTGTGATTGAGGGGGCTGTGTGTATCATTTATGTGTTTTCTTTAGTTCAAGAATATAATACTTCTATTATCTCTGTTTTCCAAGGTATCCAAGAGTTTTCACTTGCTGGTGATTTTTAGGATCAGGTTCTGCATAGTGAGCTGTTTCCTCAGTCAGAATATCATGTACTTCTAGACTCTGTAGCTTATTAGTGGACAGGAGGATTCATATTCCTGACAACAGAAATATCAGGCTCCAGTCCAAAAAAACCTCTTATGTTTACTTATCCATCCTAATATAAATGTATGGATGGATGTGTTTGAAGTTGTCTGTGGCATGGTATCTCTGTACACTATCACTGTACTATCCCAAATCCAAACCTGCAAGTAGATGTCAGGCTGGAAGAGTTTATGGTAGATACAGCCTAGAGGCCTGATTCTGATGGGATCCACAAAACCCTTGATCACACACCTGCCTCCCCTGCCTTCCCAAACAGATTCCCCTAATACTCATGCTCACATACACCGTGGCTTGCCAAATTCTTCAGCTTGCTGCCCAGCTTCTACCTAAAGTAAGCTGAATTTCAGGGACACACTGTCTTTTAAGAGTGTACCCGGGCAAGACAGTTTTTGTGCACCATAACCTGAGAAAACACTAAGAAATGTGGAACTTTTGTGCTACGGCGTTTAAGCCCCTTTCTCTTATACCCTTAAAAAATACTCTACTACAGGACAGATTGGGATGGGGATCACATCCTTGCAGCTTAAGTCATCAAAGAGAGTGCAAGAAATGCAAGATCAGCTTGGACATGAGAGGTAATAAACCTGAGGGAGCCTGGCTGGCACCTTGGTGCCTGGAGGCAAGAGGGTTTCTGCAGGCAGTGGGGCTGATGATCCATGCCATTGCCTGTCTTTTGCTTCGAGTTTCCTGAAGGGAATCCAGCTGTGAGACATGAGGATTTAGGTGGAACAAAATCTGCTGAAACCCAGCTTAATGGTGTTCGTTTTTAGGTTTCTGTTTCAGACTGTTGGGGGCAGAGCTGCCAAACTGTCAATGGTGAGGTGCTAACGTTTCTGAGACACTTACAAGGAAGCAGTCACCAGCAGCAAAGACTTTTGCCTGAGTATCTGGACTTGTGCAATTTGACTCCAAGTTCTGGCTTCTACTTACTGCAGTTTTATTCTGCTGGAACTCTGTAGTCTTTACAGCAGCAGCTCCTGATTTACAACAGCACAGGGATTACCAGAAATAAGACTTGATGTTCTCTGATGGAAAAGCCTTATTGAGTTTAATAGCATATAATAAGATTTCCTAGGGTTTCTTGCTCTTTTTTTTTTCTTTCTCCTTATTCCATTTATTTTACTAATTGAATCCCAACTGAAGAGATGGTTAGAGAAAATCGCTATGATTTCTGTAGGGGTGGCTAGTCTTTATCAAATTGTCATAGACTTAGCCAAAGCGTGCTTTTTTATTCTGGATCCCTTGAAAATTCTCTAAGATTCTATTTTAAAAGTTGATAAAATTTATTGCTGATTAGTTTTTTCCACTGCAGGTTGCTCAACACATGCATTTTCAACTATAACACTGAGGCATTACAAAGCTTTTTGAGTCTGAATTTTGTTCTTATTTAAAGTGCCATAAATTCTTCCTTTTCTATGTCTCTCTCTCTTATTTACATCAGTGTAAATGAGATGTGGTTCAGTCTTGCACTGTGTCTAGAGAAATTGTTTTCCTCTATCTTAGACATTCTGTTAAATTGAGGACTAATAGGGTACCAGGCTTGCAAAGCAAACAAGAAATTAGTATTTTCAGGTCTGAGCAGATGAATTTCCCTAAATTTGCTGCCAAAATAAATCCCCAAAACAAATGACTTATGAACTTACTGAAGCAAAATGGATTATCCAAATAATTACTTAGTAATAGAGGAAGTTTGAGCAATGATAGTTCTAATAATGAAGCTGCCCACAGAATCTGATGCTTAGGGAGATTATGAGGGATTAAGACAGATTCTTTCTCATTCTTTCAGCTCTGCCACTATCCTACTGAAAATGCAGAGTTGCTTGTACCTTAAATGACGAAAAAGAGGGCAGTTTTTCTTAGGAAACAACAAAGTTAGGGTTGCAATTTAGCACAGTTTAAGCAAACATGTAGGTTACACTTCTAAAGTTACAGGCTTAATTCACTGATATAAATCCTTGCTAATTGGATCTGAGAAAGTCTGAAAACATTAGATGGAGGAGGGGGGATTAAGCTTTTTGTTTGTTTGTTTTCTGTTTTACTTTTTTCCCCCTCAATTTAAATTTGAGGATTCTACAAGTTCATAAGCCTAAAGGGAGTTTAAATATGTCCAAAACCAGATCTCTAAAGCAACTAAGGCACTTAAACTCTGTACATCATTCCTTCTCCTACTTTAGATAAAAGAAGATAATCTAGCCTACTTTAGATAAAAGAAAACAATGTCCAAGTATTTTAATGTTGATAATTCCCAAATGTATTTTCTACCCACAGTCCAGCAACTAATTCACACAATTCCTCATGGCTTATTCACCCTCCTCTGAAATTCAAATTTCTGGTGAGCAAAAAAGAAAAGGATCACTTTTGTTGTCATTCCTTACAGTGAAGTTGCGTAGGTGGAAGAGTAGTTACATATAAAATTGCAACAGTAACAGTAAATCAAACTAACCTGGAGTCACTTCAGTAGTGAAATATTCCTGCATGATGGTAATAGAGAACTCTGATTTGCAGCTCATAATTGTGATGAGTTTTATATACATATATATATATATAATATTTATATTTCTTTATAATCTATATATATTTTAATATATTTATATTATAGTTATTATATGTATGTATATATTTATATATATTAAAAAAACCCACGAAATCCTCCAAAACAAACAAAAGACCCTCAACAACTACAAACAAAAAAACCAGGACCCCCCCCACCCCCTAAACGTAAAGGAAAAGTTGTGGTAATGGAGAGAGAAAGAGAGCTCTTGAAACTTCCTTTTTTTCATCTGTTTACTAAATAATTAACTTAACCACCATTAAAAAATATAAAATCTCTACCCAAACTTGCCAGGGATCTCACATTTTTCTCAAGATGCTGAAATGCCCAGTTAATCATATAAATATAATGGTGTATAATAGAAGGCAATATCTAAGTCCTGAAAAAGACTTTTGTGACTATTCTAAATAGAACCAGTAACATCACAAGGTTCACCATCACTTATGAAGTCATGCTTTAAGTGGATGTAACAGCCTCTGACTGGTGGATCTGAGACAACAGAAATGTTGAGGATTTACTATCCAGTCAATTACTATTTTTGACCATGGGGTGCCTCACAAGGGGGTTGGTGGAGCAGCAAAGTTTCCCCAACAGTTACCACAAGACACATTCTGTTGCTGTGGCACTGAAGGGGCCTGGGAGATGTAGTTGAGGCAGCAGTGTGTAGGAAGTGCTGGTAAGGATGGGTGTTTCTCTCTGGATCTAGCAGGAGCAGCAACTGTAGCTACTATTAGTATTTAGCATTGGGACCAATTTGGGACAGTCCCAGGGATAGAGTAGCCCTGACACCTTCCCCTTCCCTTTCTGCCCTTCGTGTAAGTGTTGTCTCGCTCAGTACAGACCCTGGTCTGCTCCAGAGCTGAATCAGCTGTACAAGTGCAACATTATTCAAGTGTGCTACAAGTATCCAACTGTTCTACAACCGTGGTAACAGCACCTGTAATGCATAAGACCCTGTGCTTCATTTATTGCAAGGCATGCAGTGAGGAATCAAAAGCAGGGGAGTGAAGAAGAGATGGGACAGTGTTTCGGCCAAAGGATCCTGAAAGCTCTGTAAAGAAATATGTTCTCACCTTGTCTCTGTCACAGACCTCTACTACTGCCTGTGTCACTTAACCCAAACCCAAACTTAGCACACATATTGAGTACCCATGCTGCAGATGGGTCAGGATGCTGTCACAACTTACACAACACCATGGAGTGTGTTTTGGAACCATACTAAAAAATTAGACCATAAACATCTCACATGACATGCCAAAACCTAGTGTCACCTACAGGTGAGCATCTCATGGAAACCATCATTTTAGAAGCATGTTGTGAAGTTTCATTTCTATTTGCATTTTATATCTGGATGTTCTGGATTTGCCAGTTCTTACTGTGTGACTGGAAGTAGGTTCCCTTATGGAGGAGGGAGTAGTGTCTGGTGTGCTCATGAGAGATGAAGGAAAGCCTGTCCATTTGAATGTTTGCTGTGTGTCAGGAGGTGGGCCACAGTCTTAGTAGCAAATCACAGCATGCAGAGATCTCTCCCTGTCCTTGGCACTGTGACCCTGATCCCTGGTCCTTTTTCCTGAGGGGAAAAGAAATTGAAACATTCAAGAGTTGTGTAGTGTTTCAGTCACATCTCCCCTCACAGTGGGTAGCAACAGAGATAGATCAGCAGGTCTCTTGCCTTCTTGGCAGAATCTGGCTAGGTGGGACATGATGCACTCCCATGTTCTCTGATGGCTGCGAGCAGGCTTATGAATTCCAGGAAGAGCTGGAGAAGTGTTGAGGCCACTGGGGGAAAAGGTGGTGCTGGGAAGATAATGGGGATAAGGTTATTGAATAGCTGCTGATTAATGGAGCACATTGAATCCTGTGCACTGCATTAGGCAGGATCCTGTGGGGAAAAAATGTCATCTGATTGTGTTTACTAAAGATTTCATCATAATGCAACACGTATAAAAGAGCTGGAGGATGTACAGTGTTTCTTAACTGTGAATACCCAGTCATTGTGGTCTTAATGGCCTTTTTAAAACAGTGTATTTTTCTCTAGGCTTTGCAGGAATGCTAAATAGGCAGCTATTTGTAAATAGCTAGTTAAGTAGCATGTTTTTTAACCCTAAAAGGATGGGTTTTTTTCCTAAAGGTGGCTGTTTCCCCTAAGATGTATTTCCCTCTGGAGAGGAACTGCTAGCTCAGGGTACCACTTTCTTTGATTTTAGCACTCTTAAGTTATTCTCCTAAGGCCAGCATTGCAGATTCTTCACATACTTGTTACTCCAAATGTTCTCTTCCCAAATGTGCTTTTGTGCATCTCCTTCCAGCATCTTAGTCAACATTTTTTTACACACTCATAAAGCTGATGTTAGAAAAGAAAAAGGCATGAAAAAACACGCTGGTTTAGGGTTACCAAAAAAACCAGAAAAGCTTATTATGGGCTTTAGCCAGTGACACATCTTGCATTTTGCACAATCAAGTACTATCCTGATTGATTCTCTGTGGACATATAGATTGAAAGTCTAGTAAAAGACTTACATCTGACACATATGGAATGCCATTGTTGTTTATTTGTCTTCTGAACAGCAAACAATGCACAAAAATGTTAGAATTGTGCTAATCTAGAACTCCTTAGAAAATGCTCATCAAATATTATACCAAAGTAAACAGGAAGAATACATTTGGGAGGAGTTATTAATGGTTAAACTTTCTCAAACAGTATATAAAACATTTAGGCAAGATTAAGTGTGTTGTAAACAACCCCTATGTCCTAGAGTGTATTATGTTAATGGTCATATCATATTGTGTAAGCTAGCATAAATTTATAAATATATATGAATTGGCTTTGCATCATACAAAACTCATATTGAATGCCTTTGAAGATCCACAAGTTGGCAAGTCTTACAAAGACAGGTTTCCTTTATCTTTTGTTCATAGTTAATAAAACTATACTCTTTATAGGCATATATTTTATTTGAACCAAAGGGACATTTTACATGTGTTAAAATATATTAGGATGGCTAGTTTTCATTTGAAACTCTTATTATGAAGTGGGAAAAAAGAAGAGAAATGCTTATTAAATAATTTTTTTCACATAAATGCATAGGAAGTGAGACACAATTTTTAGACATCTCCATAAAAGACTTTCTTCCAAATGCCATTACCACATTCTGAGCATCAAGCAAATACCAAAAGTAGCACTTGGGTCTAGTGTACAGAGGCAGAGAATACTTACTAGAAATCGACATAATTACACAGCATGATAATAATGAACCCCTTGAACTGATCAAGTGTGAAAATACTTATTTAATGGAAACATTGTTTTAAATGTTAGCAATAAACCTGGAAGAAAAACTGTTCTCCTTATTTCAGTGTCTGAACTCTTACAAAAAGCTTTGCTTCTCTGTAAGTAAGTAGCAAAAATAATTCTGTCACCTTGGGCTCATTCAATAACCTAGCCCAGTGATCTAGAAATGAAATGCCATATACAACAGTTCATCCTGTCTCCTTAGACTTTACAGCGTGTCTAGGAGTTAACATGCTGTGTTTAAGATTTGCTCTGTCATCATGTAAATTCTATAAATCTTAGCAGTTCTCACTTCCCTTGCTTGTTAAATAAGTCAATGCTACCAAGTTCCGAATGTTTCCTTCTCTTATAAGCTGCTGAGTATGTTCTCAGGGAATTTAATTATCATATCAATGAAGAGGAAAAAGTGCATATGAAATTATTGGATTTTCCCCTGTGTATGCCACAAAAACATATGGGCAGCACCATCTGTGTATTTATGACTACAGATTTGAGGGTTTATTGGTTTTAATCTGGAGATCAGTGTCATTTGAACCCAGATCGGGCATCAGAGCTTACATTCCAAAGTCTGGCTTCAGCCCATGTGTACATTATGTTTACAGCTCTAGCTTGTCCTGCAACTCCGAAGGCCAGGAATGTGTCTGTTCCCTTCTGCAGGCTTGCATCTGGAGCAAATGGAGATGTATGGAAAAATAATTCAGTGATTCACAGCTATCTACTTTGGAGATCACATTTCTTAGTTATTTTTGTGCCTATAGGGAAATCTTCAGCTAACTCTTCAATTTTTCCCTCTATAAAACAATGATAATATCTAATAGGACAATTGCCAGAATTAATTGTGCTAATAATAAGGAATTAAAGCTGTGTTTAGCTTGTAGAGAATAGTAACAAGTGTTCACTGTCTTTAAGGCCTTGATGTTAGTTTCATGCAGTTCCTTTAAGACCATACAGGGCTCCTCCATCACTACTGTTATTGAAATTGCTGGAAGGAAAAGCTTTCCTTTTTTAAGCAGTAGAATCAAGATAATTCCTGCTGTTTCTCTTAGGAGATGATGCACGTGGGTGCTCCAGATTCTTTAACTTCTGGTGGTGCTGGGCTGTCATTTGCACATACAACAGTAAGTGCATTAGTTCATGTGCATGACTTTGTTCTTTTGCTGTTGGCTGGAGTATCTCTCATTAATAATATTGGTCTTCCCTAGAAAGCTCTTGATTCAAGCAGAAAAATATTCTTTTCAGATACCATGATCAAGTTTTCCACAGCTGTTAACATTCTTTCCTTGTTCCATGCATTTTGTAGTCCTTTGTCTTCCATTTCCCAGCCATGATGCATTTTGACAAATTGTTTTTTTCTGATTTTGAACTCATAGATGCCAGAGGCAGTGGTCTTATGCAGTGCATTGGTGCTGGAAGCTGCTGTAGAAAGGTGAATAGGAGTGTAAGAATATTAATACAGTGGTTATTGAGTATAGGCCTCTTTCAGTCTCTACTGAATATCGAAAGCATGCTTAGCGGAGGAAATTCAGCAATAGCTTGCTAGGAACTTATACACTTCACTTGTGGTGGAATTACTGTGTTTACCTTTTCCTCCTGTTTTGTGTAGAACACTAGTCTTCTCTGCTGAAGAGAATTTACCTTTAATCTTGGGGCAGCAATGAGTCTCTACCCTGAAATTTACTGCTGAGATGCAGCAAACCTTAGAGAATGGCTACTGCATAACATGAAGCTCTTAAATGCACTGAATTAAAAAGTCTTCTGAGCCTTGTTAGGCAGATTCTATTCACAGTTTGTGACACAAATACTTACTTTTAATGTTTATTTCAGTTTTGAAAGAAAACTTAGAAACTCTGTAACGCAAGAGTGTACATTGTGTGCTGGGGAGGGGATACTCTATAACCTTGCAAGGAATTTTGATGATTGTCTTTGATATTCTTGGATAAGATGTGAGCAACTACATTTACTTGGTATATTTAAAACTATATTCCATAATTTTTTGGAGGGTTATGCCAAACAAAGACTGGAGAAAGAAATTTTTTTTGGCTTTATAAAAGTAGAAAAACCACAACTGAAATCAGCCTGTTGTGGGGTGTGTCGTTTACAGTTGATATGCTTTGAGTAATACATAAAACTGAGGATCTCCTCAAGTCACTTTGTATTCTTTGGGACGCAGCAGAAAAGTAATGAAATCAGCTTCTCTGTCTTGGCTGAACTCCAGATCTGTTAATGACATATTACCTACTTAATTTTCCACGGCATCCTTGGTTATTAGGGAAGGTACAATTTTTCAGTGCTTGCTACAAGCTGTAAAGTGGTAGGCATGTACTGCTAAACAATGGCTGCAATTCAAGCTACAGCTGATTGCATTTCAGAGTTTATCAAAATACTCCTACTGATTTGCAGATCAGTTAGTTTCCATTTAGTTTTGGGATCCTCTAGGATAAAAATGTGCTGCGTGTGGTGCTCATCCAATGCCAAATTAAATGAAGAATGCAGATCCATTACAAGCAATAAAGAGAGTTTTAAGGAATACTAAACGTGGTAGGATCAAGAATATGTGCTGTTTCTTGCCAATGTGCAAGAAAACTCAGAAATCTTAAAATGCAGTTATTTAAAGGGTGTATTTAAAAGGGAAAATTTACATGCAAGTGTAGAAAGCATTAATGATAGTGAATGATTATATCAGTTTGACAAGGAATAGTGTTGTCTAAGCATCCTTATACATATTAAACAATATGTTTAATGAGAGAGCAGGAATAGAAAGTCCTATGAGTGCCAAAATCATGTCAGTACTAGAACATACACTTTTGCATTTTTTGACTCCTGTTGATTTATGGTACTAGTCCAACAAGTAGCACATAAACTGAACAACAACTTTAACATAAGTGCTTGTGCATGTGCTTAAATATTTAACTAATTTAAAGCCTGGTTGCTCATCTTTAAGAGTTGTTTTGAGTGGCTTTTGCATTTCATTTCCTAGACTTTAAAAAATAATAATTGCTAAGGTGATGTAAATTGGGTCTATTTATGTTGTAGGCTAGAGCATAAGTTATCTCCATAATGTGTATGGTAGCTGTGGCCAAGTTTTTGTTTGGTTTCAAGGAGCCACATCACTTATGTTGCTACATCCAATTCCCTGCTGTGTCCCATAGGACAGCTATCCCATCAAGCTTTATAGTCTGTTACAGAGTAAATTTTTAGGAGGTCTCCTTCTCCAGACTCCTTTTCTTCCTGCTTATCTCTGGAACTGGTCTGGCACCAAGTTTGCCCAGCTTTAAAAACATGCTGGGCATGTCCCTACTAACCCATCATTAACCCAAGTGTCCTGCACTGGATGGAAGGAACAGTGTCAACTGACTCCTAAATTCAAGGAAAATGAAGCATAAAGGAAAATGTGTTGTTGCATAACTGCATTAAGTCCTGAAACCTCTCCAGAAGTGTTAAGTTACAGTGAGTCCTTAAATAGGTAAAATTCAGCTCTGCAAATAGCCAAACTTATTTGTATATGTAAGACATTGCAATTTGGACAGGAAATTGGATAGATCTTAAGTCTAGGTCTTAGAAAATGTTCCACATGTTCAGCTTCTTCTGAAGTCTGTGAGCATGAAATATCTTATGCACTCTACTACCTGGAATTTTTCAAGAAATTACAGCCATCATCAATAAAATCATCAAGACAAATTTTGCTTGTGCTTCCACTGTTAATTGGATGCCTTTTCAGTTCCTTGTCTTTTGTTCTATTCACACAGAAATAATATTTTCATTCCTTCTTTTTTTTTTTTTTTTACTCTCTAGGCTCCCTCCCTCTCATTCAGTACCCTACTGGGGAACTGTATCTCCCTTAAAAACTCATAAGCCTCACTTCAGTCAGTCCAGTTGCTTCATAGAGTGAGATTCTCATGCTCATGAAACCCTTTCACACTGTCCAGAAAGTGCATTCTCTGAGTAATGATTTTTTAGTGGAAATTACAGAACAGAGGGATTTGACACACTCTGGCACTGATATCTAAATTACTGAAAACAAATTAATTCCAACCCCCAAAAAGAGCACTTGCTTACTTACTGTCTTGTTTTGAAGTGGATAAAAAGACAGATTTCAGTATATTTGTGGTATGCAAAGGTTTTGTGTTTATTCACACAGCTGATTTTGGCTGTCTTACAAAAATATACTGTGCTGCATCCAAAAATCCTACACTGAAAGAACTTTGAGGTCACAAAGCCAAATATGTTGAATTTGGGAAGTGCCAGAATTAAGTTTGTTTCTGTGACCTTGTTTTACCACCTTTGCCTGTTTGTTACAATAAAATGTACAACTATGTAATTATAGATTGTGACCTTTTTTCCCCTATGACCTCAGCTTTGTTCAATGAATGTTTTATTTAATATTGCCTTCACGTCTCCACCTCCTTGATCCTTGTATTGAATTCAAAATTATTAATTTGTTGAGGAACTTGTTCTGCAAACATTCATGCATGTAGCTCCTAGCTGAGGCTGGCTGCTATTAATATCCCTTTTTATAGGCCCAAGAAGCCAAAGCCAAGCATCTGCTAAGTTTGGGCAGTCACCTGAAGGCATGAATCTTCAGGCTATTTCCCATACAGGATGCTTCTCACATTCAAACCCTTCTTCAAATGTTTCAGTTACTGAATTAATATAAAAGCATTCCCAGGTACCTCAAATAACCATGACTGCTTACTAGGGGGTAACCCGTGACAAATTTGTTTTCACTAATTTGCTACTGTTAAGCAGAAGTGTTGGAGGGTTTAGTGGAGGGTTTAAACACTCTGTCCACTAAATAATCCTTCTTCTCAAGCATCTTCCTGCAACCTTGACTTCAGACCTTCTAAAGCAGTTGACAAGTATCCAGGACTTGTACAATAACAGTCTCTTGATACATAGTCCTTATTCATTCTCAAATGGCCATCACATTAACTGAATGGGGGAGGGGGGGGCCCAATTTAACAAAAGGCTGACATTCTGTTATCCCAAAATTTTACAGGGAAAGAGAGCTACAGTTAAACATACATAAAACCTTCTGAAAAAGAGAGCTTACCTGTACTAAGGAACTTCTGCAGGTTTGAAATAGAAATTTTCGGCTATTTGGCTTTTCCTTCTCTTGCTACAGAGATGACAAGGAAGACAGCTAACACATGTAGACATAAAATCCACAGGTCTTAAGCCATTGTCCTAAACCCTGGAGATAGTAACTTGTCTTAAAAGAAAAAGAGGATCAGCTTGGATAAAAGAAAAATAATGAGTCTTTGGGTTGTGGGAAAATGGCACACTCTTTTTATCTCTAAATGTAAGTAAAAAGTTCAGTCTCAATATTTAAAACATGAAAAGTTATAACCAAATGCAATAAAGACTTATGCTAGGAAAGTGTCAAATATCATTAATAAGGTTACTAGCTCCATACAGAGCATTGTGCTGTTCTTTTTAAACACATAGTAAAAAAAGTCTGAAGTGTCACTTTTTGGTTTCATAGGGTATGTAGCTGGGCATACCATGTAGAATAATCATACTTGTTTCTGCAAAGCACCATGTAGCTTTGTAAAATTTTGAAGGAGAACTCAAATAATGATTTTCTTCCTGCAGAGATGTTGAAGTTTTCTTTTTGAAGTTGAGTATCACTTTATAAAATAAAAGGTTGAAGTAGCAACCTTTTGCTGCATAAGATGTTTTTGACCTCATTTTAAAAGACGTAGTGTTAATTTATGAGGAATAACATGCTAAGACTATTACCTTTTACTAATTTTCTCAGTTCTTGTACTTATAGAGAAGAGGGGATTTTAGTGGCTTCCAAGGAAGTCCTGCTGATCCCAGAAGGATTTGAGACTGTTTTGAAGGGGTTCACATACAATTCAGCTGTATTGGTTAATATTTGGAATAACGAGTCCAACAAAATGGAGCTCTCAAGTAGAGGTGGTAGAAAGTCAGGGGGTAATGAGTTTTATGTGTGTAATTGCATGTGCTCAGAGTGGCAATGTTGTTCACAACTACTGGTGCTTTGCAGATTGACAAATGGTGGTGAGATCCTGGACATGAGCCTTTTTGATCAGACATCACTGAGGTAAATTTCAGTATATCAAATGCGGAAATCTTGAGTCTCTAACACCAGCGCTTGCTTCTTTGTCAATATGCTACAGAACACGTGTTTTAGCTGAAGCAGAAAGTTGTGCTGAACAGCTACTGCATGAGATTGGTGATCCACAGACATCTGAAGGTGGGGAGTGAAAGAAGGAGGTGTTACATATTTTTATTATGAAGTAAATGTTTTCTCACCATTCTACATGGCATGTTCATGATCCTCAATACCTACTGAACATTTGAAACACTGAGGTTTTTTTAAAACTTTGATGTGTTCTTTCTTTCATAGCGTTACCTATATCATAATGCCTGTAATGAGAAGGTACAAACAAATGTGGGATATGGAGGTTTCAAATGCAATGGAGCTGTTGCCTACACTTTACTTTGTTGTAGACAATATCACAACACAGAAACAGGTTGGAACTTCCTTCAAGGTGCTGTTCCAGACATTTGGAAAGCATAGCAAGAGATGGATGGTTAGTCATGTTTTGCAAATAGCTGAGAAAATTGCTTTGTCTTGTTGCCATGCCCTGCTAAATGAAGTTCATCAAGATTTTGAATTGGTTCCTGAAAATTACAAATTCCTTGCATAACATTACAATAACTTTAAGGGCGCAGACAAATGAGAAATGAAATGGCAATCACTCTACTTTGTACAAGCTCTGTAGTTCCCACATATGTTTACTGTTACCATTATTTTTGCCCAGTAATTCATACAAATTCATACCTTATAAACAGTTCCTTCCAGAATTACAGGTCTGTGGGCTGATGCTCTGAAAGGAACTTCTTGGGTCTGGATGCCTCGTTTGTCAGGCAGCTGATGTTATTTGTAGACTTCATAGGTATATAGCAGCCTAAGCACTGCGATATAACAAAATCAATTTAAAAGAAGGGTTAAAGGAAACAGACAGACTCCTGCAGAATTACTGGGCTGGCAGAGGTAAAAACTCACTCCACTTTACCAAATGCTTGTGATTTTTTTTGTTAAAAAGAAAGAATGTACACAATGTACACACAGCAAGCCAGATATGAATATTGCTCCTCCTTTAATGTGTACTAGTTCATATCCAAAACTACTAATCTGTGTTATGGACACTTGGGAAAACAACATTTCCACTTTAAATGAAAAAGACTCATTTAAGGTACAGGAGTATAGTTTACAGAAAGAGCCACACATTTGAGATCCATAGTTTCTGCAAGGATAGATGGAGGTAGGAAGTCTTATATCAGTTTTGTATCTTTTCATAGTTGCAAGAAGTAATTTTCTGTCAGTCTGAATAAGCCACCCTTAATTTTAAGATAATTTGGAATTCAAAGAGAAGTTTGGCTTTTCTCACATTTTGAGTCAGAGTCTCTCTGAAACTAATAATTTTCTAAAGAAATGCTGACAGGTCCTTACCTTATCTGGTATTTGAAATATTTATGGAAATGGTTTAGCTTTTATATCTATGCCCATTTCAATCTCTACAGCAACAAGGAAAAGTTTTGCTGCAATCTTAAAAATCAATTGGTTTGACTATTTTAAAAATGTTTTGCAAAACGTGAAAAGACCTGTTTTAGACTCCAGTATGTGAAGACTTGTGCATAATGCACAGATATTTCCATTTTTACCTGGGTCATAAATTTTTCTGATGTCATAGCAATACTCAGTTACAAAAATCGAAGCAAAACCTTTTATATACAAGATTTAGGTCTAGTTGAGTTATCATGACAGATCTTCAAAGACAGTACAAATTAAAAGTTTAGGGATAGGCATATAAAATTACTATTGATAATAGCTTATGGAAAATACTAATGAATAAAATATCCTGGGAATCAAAATATAGTTACACTATGGATAAAAAATAATTTTCATTAATTTAAGGGTTATTATTTTTCTACAACCAGAAACTTAGCTGTTGGAAAATTATATTTATCAGCCAGATACAGATTTTAAAATTCTCCCCAACTTCTATGATATTAAGATTTAGTATCTTTAAGTAACAAAAAAAAAAAAAAAGCACCTATCTGTATACCAGGTCTAGGGTATACTGGAGGCCATGAGTATGGTTATCTTTATGATAATTTAAATGTTTACCTGACATTCCTGAAGTCCATGGGATACTTTATCACGTCTGTTCAGTGCCCAGTGTCTACATAAATCACAATATGATCAGACTTTAAACTGGCCAGTCACTAAAAAGGGGCTTTAAATTATTTTGGGGACAGTCAATTCACAGCTTCTATGTCTGAATCATTGCTCTGCTTTGAAGAAAGTTTGAAAGAGTTGGGGTTGTTTGGGCTGGAGAGGAGAATTAGGAGTGACCTAATAGCAGCCTCCCAGGATTTTGAGGGGCCTATAAGGGGGCTGGAGAGGAACTTTTCACAAGCGCATGGAGTGGAAGAAAATAGGAATGGCTTCAAATTAAAAGACAGTAGGCTTAGAATAGATAAGAGGAAGAAATTCTTTACTCAGAGGCTGATGAGGCACTGCATGTTCTTGGAGCAATGTGGTCTAATGGAAGGTGTCCCTGCCCATGGCAGGGGGGTAGACACTAATTGATCTTTGAGGTCCCTTCCAACCCAAACCATTCTATGATTCTATAATATTCAAATTGTATTAATTTTATGGCTTCTAATACATGTTTTCTGTATTTTAAGTAAATTTCATTGTTAGTTCTTGGAAAAATAAAGATTTTAAAATATCAAGATACCGTTAGAGAAAAAAATATGATAGCAATGTGAGCTGTGATTTAATTTTATTACACAGTTAACTTTAACAACATTTCACAAGTAATAAATACAGTTGGTTTAGAACAGGACTCACAAAGAGAAACTGAATTTAAACTACATTTCAATACTTTAGTGAATCCCTACTGTTTAAAGAAAGAGAGTAACAATTAAAACTGGCTAAAAATTTGTGTGCAGTTCTCTGATTATTTCCATTATCCCTATTTCATAAAGTCCTCAAAAGCTTCCTTCTGGGACTTTGTAAGAATTGCAAAGTCTTGAACCTGGGGAGGAACAGCCGGTACAGGCTGAGGGATGGCCAGCTGGAAAGCAGCTTTGCAGCAAAAGGCCCTGGGATCCTAGTAGAAAAACAAATTTTTCCATGAAACCAGAATTGTGCCTTCATGGCAAAGGCAGACGACAGCATCCTGAGCTGCATTAGGAAGAGCACCACTGGCACGTCGAGGGAAGTGAGGTGATTCTTGTCCTGTCTTTAGCACTCGCGACATCACGTCTGGAATGGTCTGTCCTGTTCTGGACACCCCAGTACATGAAAGAAATCAGAATACTGGAGCTAGTCCATGAAGGGCCACAGGGACATTTATGGGACTGGGACATCTGCTATGTAAGGACAGTCTGAGAGAGCTGGGACTGTCTAGCTAGGATAAGAGAAGGCTTGATATGTAGAAATATAAGATGGGAACTTGTAAAGAAGACAGATCCAGATTCTTAGTGGTGCCCAGTGAAAGGAGAAATTAATATACAATAAATTAATATACAATGAATCCCATTTAAACATAAACTGTTTTTACTCTCAGGATGATCAAACACTGGAAAAGGTGGCTCAGAGAATTTGTGGAGCCTCCATTTTTGGAGATACTCCAACTGGACACAATCCTGAGCAGCTGGCTCTAGGTCACACTGCTTAAGCAGGAGGTTGGATTAGATGAACTCCAGAGATCCCTTCCAGCCTCATCTATTCCATGAATCTGCAAATCATCTCAGATATCACAGAAATCTTTTGACTTTGTTTAGCCCTTAATATCCAGTATGAGCTTCTGAGGGAACTGCAAACACAACAGTCAGCCATGTATAACTAACATAAATCACCACCTCCTTTATGAGTGGTCTCTGTGGAACTTCAGTGCCTCAAGTGAACTTCCCCCATTTGTGTCCTTTGAACATGTAAGCTTGATTTCAAGACTTGATGAGTTTCAGAATAACTTTTTCCCTTTTGTTTCAACTATTCCTGGCTAGAGCTGATACTTCTTCAACATCTTCGTGGAAAGTTTTTCCCAAGTCTTTTATTCAATAACTGCAGAAATGTATTGTCAGATTACCTTTTTATTTATTATTCCTGGTCTTATATAAGCCGCTGCTCATTATCATTTTTATTGAAAACTGCCTTAGTTTTTGCCTATCACTTTTCTCAGATTCACCTCTATTTATTTGTCCAATTTCCTGACATCTGACCTTATGACCTCTGAGAAAAATGCATTTATATTTTAATCTATTTTTATCCACTGATTTAGAATTTATAGCCTAAACTTAATTCACCCTAGTAGTGTGCTGGGATTTTGCTTGCCTCTTTTGTCCATGGCCTCTGGGCTTAGAAAATGTTCAAGCTCTCAACATTAAATCAGGCAAACTTTAAGGGAGGGAAAATGGCTACCTTTTTTTTTTTCTCCTGAAACGTGAGTTGGGTTGCTGTCCTAACCTCCATTTCAATGCTTCATCCAAATAGCTCAGAAAAGAGAGGGTTTGGAATTTTTTTTGGCTGACTAACTCTCTTATCTGTTGCAATCTGTAAGATAAATCTGAATCTCTACAAGGTGGATGTAGGAAAGATTTCATCACTGTCTGTATTTCCTGCATTGCTAGCTCTATGATTAAATAACTCACAGATAGACTAATGACAGTACATTCTTTATATCTAAAATTAAACTTTGAGCTGAGAAAAATGAGATAACCCTTTCAAAATAGGCATTGTGAACAAATAATGAAAAACTTTTTCTAATAACATACTGCTGGCAAATTGATCTTGCCATAAGTAAAGTATCAGCAAAACAAGCCCTTGGTGTTGTTCTGGTTTATTTTTTTCTGAAGATTAATGTGGATTTTGTTGGTTTTTTCCTGTTTGATTCAGATGTGAACATACACTGGAGTGAATAATTAGGTGTCAATGGAAGCATACTATTTACTTATTCTAGGGTAAAGATTTGCGGCTGAAATTCAACAGGATTTTTGAATGGCTACCTAACTTTCCAACTTATGAACAACTGTTCCATCAGAGGCAATAAAAGTATTTGTTGGCTCAAAGGTTAGGTGTGCACTAAACTGTGCGGTGAATCGAGCCTTTTGCAGCTACCTGAAATTATTAACTACTGTCATGATCCGATTATTAGGTTCTTAGAAATACCTGTGCCCGAATTAAGGTGCAAACGAGACCCCATGCCAGTCAATAGTATGGGTTTTATTTGATAGTAAATATGAGAGAGAGAGAGAGAGAAAGAGAAGAGAAAGGGAGGAAAAGGAAAAAAGGCTGACGGGACAGAGAAGTGACAGAGGCAGAATAAAAGAGTATCACCGCTCCGTGGGTCCCACTGGCATCCTGATGATTCTCTCCTGCCGGTCTTCTTGATGGTGAAGGTCCCCTGAAAGCTCAGAGTGCCCTGGGTTAATATCCCCTCAAGCCAGGGGGTGATGTCTAGGCATGTCCCTGGAGTTTGCCATTGTCTCTTGCAACAGACTTTGGATCTGTTGCATCGCATGTGGTCCTGTAGTGCAAGGCGTCCGGGAGGGCACCTTGGGGGGTCTTTGATGGTCTCAGCTGCCTCTCACATGAAAGTCCCGTGGATTTGGCCTGTGGGGTTGGGTTTCACACAGCTGGGCCAGTTTGTATAGTTGAGGATGGATGTTCAGTACCTCTGGCCAGAGGTTATGCCACGCACCCAAAAATCTCCTCTCCCCCACTGCACTCGGTTGGGGGAGGAAGTTTGTAAGCCTGGCTTCTGTGAGCTGTGTTCCCCCACACCCCAAACTCAGCCAGGCATGATTCTCTCAGTGCAGCTGGTGGCTTTGGCTTTTTGGGGATGCACACCTTTTCCGCCAGCCTTGTTTGCTTCAGGTGATTGAACAAAAGGGCTTTCCCTTTATCTAATCAGCAGCTTGACTTTCAGTTCAAAGTCCCAGTCTTCAGGGAGGCATCTCTGGTTGTTGCCTTTTGTAGTATCAATGTTTGAGGCATGAATTATTTTCAGTCTCTGACAACTACTGAGGACAGGCTCTATTGTGTTGTATAGGAAGTAATATCCATAACACCTCTCAACAGCAACAGCATTTGTGTGTGTCACTTGCTGTTCACTTGAATTGGAGTTTAGTTGTCAATGACAAGCCACGTGTTCTCTGTGCTGTTTGTCCTCTGACTGTAACTCCATGCAGATTCAGGCGGAAAGAGAAAGCATATTTCACATGTTTACCAGGATAAAAAACTCCTATTGGTTTGGGTTTGTGTCTGAAACTTGGTAAAATGGTAGTCAGCATAGCTTCCTGAGTGACTGATGTTAAGAGGCTCCTTCTTTCCAGTGCTAATTGCCATCCTTCCTCGGAGCAGAGTCCTACAGCAGCTTCATTGGTCACACCTGAAGTCAATGCTCTGGAGGGAAGAAGAGGTGTCAGGGATGGGAAACAGCAGCGGAGTTGCTGAAGATGATCAGAAGTCATTACTTAAGAGGATTGAGATATAATTACTATTAAGTGTAAATATTTAAATATGAGATTTAGCAGAATTTAGCAGAAAAAGACAACATTTTTAGCAGTGTTTAAATGGCCTCTGCAAAATACACAGGAAAGAAAGAGGATCCAGTACCTGCTTGGAGACCTAGACTGTCAGTGAGAAAATGAAGGGGAAATTGCAGGGTTGTTGAGTTTTGTATTGGCCTATTGAGGAAAATGAATATGTGAAAGAGTTGTATCTAGTGCTGCTATGATAGAGAGCTCTTACCTGAGGGTAGGTCGATATTTCTTAGCTGTTGTGAATGGACTTTGAATTCACCTTTATCTGCCCTCTCCTATAACTGCTTTCAGCAATCTCTGGCATGAGCTTTAAAAGTGGTAGAACTGCTCCTAAGAAGTAATCAAGTGATGAATGGCTTCAATTTCATCCTTCTCTTTGTAAGCAAATTGGAAGACTCCTAAATGGGCATCTTTCAACTTTACTATATTGATGTACTGCTACGTGACATTTGTGAAGCCTGCTGAGCATGTTGTCATTACATGATGGTGCAGTCTCACAGGGTTAAAGTGTCATGATGGCATGGAATATAATTAGGAGAATTCTTTCTTATTTTGATGATCCATAGTTGAGGGGTCTCTAAATTAAAATGTGTATAATGTTCTGCATGCTTTCCAGCTGCAAATCTGGGATTGGCATTTGCATTCACCCCTGCAATTGGAGCTGATGGAATGATTCAAAAGGGATTTGTGAGCAAGTGTGTTGAGCTGATGTGCTCATTAGTGTGGTTATGTGGTATCAGGAAGCCTGGAAAGTGCAGCAGCAAATGAAAACCTGGCATGCAGCAATGTCACTTCTCCTTCAGCAGTTACACCCTGTCTCTGATAAAGGTCAGCACAATTTAGCTCATTACCCACATTGCTAAAGTGCATATGTAATGCAGAAAAATGACACAAAATGATCATTTTCTTCCTTATTACCCCTGTACTATTTGACACTATGCTTAACAGACAGTTCCAAGTATTTAAGACTGTATTCAGAGATCCGCTAAAAACCCCAAACCGATTCTTTCTTTTAACATCCTTTCCTGCATCCCCTCCCCTACTCCAGCAGACTCATGTCTGGCAAATATGTGATGCTGAACTTTGCTTAAATGTTGGATATGGGAGAGAATGAAGGCTGTGGTGTTTAGGTTAGAGAGAGAAACTTACAGCAATTGTACTAACTTCCAGCTGAGGAGTAAACTAAACTGTTTGATTAGGGTTTTTACCCCACCTAGTTTGAGTGCATCAACAATGCATTTAAACACCCTGATAAACAAACACGTAAAGGAGTGTGTCATGTTGAGGCAAATCTGCAATCTTCTCTTTGAATGCTTTCAAAACAATGTCTGGAGTATTTGAGATCTCTCCTCCTCCATTACCTGCTAACTTGCATCTTATAATTTTAAGCAATTCTCAGTAAATACTGTTGCCCATCTAAACATCCTGGTTCACAGAACTACAAGATAATATTGCAGCCTATTCTGGCTCGGTGTGTTGATAAAAGTAAGTGCAGGTTGCATCAGTGTACTGAGAGCTACCAAACAGCAGTCACTGCTGTCCCTACTACATTCTCCACCAGTTCATGTAATGAAGGCTGAAGAAGTTCACAGAGATAAGCATCTTCAAGTGGAAGCAATGTCGCCCCTCAAGGGGTAAATTCTGAACTCTAGAGCTTTTCCATGCCTAGTTTTTAACTCATTATTATAGTACTGATTCTTTTAATGTCATGATTATTTTCTCCTTTTTTTTTTTTTTTTTTCATTAAAAACCCACAGTTATTACCAGTATCTTACAATACTTTGGAATCACTTTTGGAGAACTGAAGACAAAATAACACATCAGTTCAGTTTTGAATATGATGTTTTAGATTATCTTTGCACTAATTTCATTTTCTGGACAAAGTTAAAAGACAATAATTTTGATGATTTATTTTATTTAGTAGAAAGAACGTAGATAGTCTTTACTAGAATAATACATGGAATGTAGAGTATTCTCTGGTATATTTTACCACAGCATACCCGTACTCTACAAACAATCAGTCTTGTAGAACCCCTTTGGGAGACCTAAAAGCAGATGTCAGATGTTCTGAGCTATGTTCCCGGTTTGGTAGTGTTTCTTGTGGTTACATTGCTTAATGTGTTTGCTCTCTAATCTGTTGCACCAATTTGTGAAATAGATACAATGCAGTGAAAACAACATTAATGTTGGGCACAAAGTTGGGCAGCTTCACTGAAATAAACGAAACTACAAAGATTTACATCAGATCAAAGTTAGGTCTCTGAAAAGGGTGGAACTTAGTGGACTGCATAATTCTGCATATAGAAAACTTGCAGAAAAAGCAATGTTGTGGGTTGTGCAGGACAAAGGGAAAAGTTTTCTACTGTTGAATGATTCCTCTGCAATTCATGCAATGTGACAACACTTCCATTTACAAGTATTCAGTGCCAGTTCTGTAGTAACCCCTGTGTTGATGTATTGAAAAAGGCTTTCTCTGTGTATTGTCAAACACATTAAACTTTTTAAAGGAAAAGTGGAGAAAAATCCATCTGCTTATTAACACGTTGTCTAATTGTTTCCATGCAATTTCCTTTGTCAGAAAGTATTTGACAAGATTTAAGCTTCCCCACTCTCATCAACTTTGTGGCTAATTACCTATTCTTTTTTTTTTCAGGTACTATCTAGCAGTTAACATTATAATGGCTTATAAAAACACGCCGTGTTAGATAGCCTACCACATACAGTTTGCACATAATTAGGAACTGAAAGTTTGCATTGTTAAATCAACTAGTTAACTGTATAGTTTCACTCTTCCCTGTGTAAAATATTATGAAAATTATGAGTTCATTTAAATGCTAATATGTCGTGAAGTTATCTGAAGCAAAGAACACAGGAAACTTTTCAGGACCTGACTAGAAACACATCAGTCATGGAGTTTCAGTGCATGTAGATCAGCCTTACAAAAAAAATACGAAAACAAACTAAAAACCAGCCACAACAAAAAGGATAAATGGGCACAAGAAATCAGGCTCACAGATGAGTGTCTATGGTAGAGGTGTGCTGCTGAATGGAAGAGGCAGCTTTGAAAAGCTCATGTAGACAGCTGTTGGTTAGAGGAATGCATCCCTCTGGAGTATGTAAAAACAAAAATTATCTGAATCAGCAGGTAAAAAGTCGTATGCAGATTGTGTAAGAAGTTCAGTGGGGAAACTTATTTTCCTCCTGGAGATTTGCCAACATTTTTAAGCATTAGTATCAACCAAGGATTTTCTATTACCTCCAAGATAAAATCTTGCCAAGATAAAACTCTGCAGGTGAAGATCTCATCTTTCCCCACTTTTTCAGCAAGGGAGGGACGGATCCTAAATTCCATTCAGCCTATCTGCCCCCAAAGATCTGCTATCTTATAGTTTGAAAATAGATTGTTTGAAAATTTCTGGAGAATGAAAATGGCTTTGGGGAATAAAGATGCTTAGTTTTGAAACTGTACCTCAGGAAAATACTGTTTCTGCTCTAACCTACCAACAACTCTCTGGAAATGAGTAGTGGGTATTCCATAAGGTTTAAATTTATTTACCAAGTTGATAAAGGGCAGGCCTCTGAAATATGGGATGATGAAATACTCAGCACTGTAGGCTGCAATGCTCTCTGAGTTTGGTTCTGCCTAAGTCAGCCCTTGTTGGTCTTAGTAAAGAATTTTGGTTTAATTTTCTAGAAGCAGAAAAGTCTGTGTTCATAGCTTTCAATCCTACTCTCCAAAAATCTATGTGTGTGCTTATGCTGAGATGAGATAAATTTCACAATTAAGAGGAAGAGATGCTTCCAAAGTACAATTAATGCTTAGAAAAGAGGAAGATAACAATACAGGAAGAAAAGTTTCATCATAAACATCTCAAATACATTATCCCTGTCTTTTGCTGGTGAAAAATTTCACATGCTGGGAAAAAAAGCATTAAAAAAGTAGCTCTTATGGCATTTTTTCTGAATGTTTTGACCTACTTAACCCAAAGCTCTGTGATTTTGATAGAAACAGCATACTGGGGAAAGAAAACCAGCTTTTTATATTCAATTCAGCTCTCTTCATAGGCAATTTTTCCTTAAATTGCAGCTCCTAGATACAGACAGCTCATGAGCCTCTCTAGATTACAAAGTTCTGTATTTCACTGCTTGGTTTCATACATTAGCGTCAGAGGTCAGTGGTGGCCATACGATGTAGGAAGACCTTGTCTGGTGACAGGAGCTGGAATCATCATCACTGGGGCTAGAGGCAGCAGTCTGTTAATTTTGTTCCTATTTATAGAGTTAATCTTATTCCCATTTAGCTGTTATGGTGTTGAGTTTTGAATTTTGTATGAGAATAACGTTGGTAACACACTGATATTCTTGGTTGTTGCTAAGTGATGTTTACACCAAGCCAGGGACTTTTGAACTTCTCATGCCCCACCAGTGAGGAGGCTGGAGGGGCACGAGGAGCCGGGAGGGGACACAGCCAGGACAGGTGACACCAATTGGCCAGAGGGAGAGTCTGTACCATTTGGTGCCCAACCCAGTAAATTAACTGGGTTGAAGCTGTCAAGGGGCCACTGCTTGGGAACTGCCTGGGTGTTGGCCAGAAAGTGGGGAGGAATTGCATTGGGCATCAGCTGTTTTGTATATTCCAGTTCTTTCATCATTACTGTTATCACTGTCATTTGCATCCTTTTCTGTGTCATTAAACTGGGTGAGCGAGTGCCTGTCAGGTGCTTTTTTATTGGTTGGGATTAAACCATGTCAGGATCTGGGAAATGATGAGTTTCAATTCAACTGTGTGGAGAAGGGATAGGAGGGAGAGACCATTCTTTAGCATGACAATTGTGGGATAGACATGCACTAGAAGGTTTCATGGTTGTTTTTACTGGTATATGAAATTATGCAAAAAAAGTCTTGGGCAGTAGAATTCACTTACCCACACTTTTAAGTCATTAACCCAAGGCACGTTTAAGGAATTAATATGGGGTAAGAATACTCCCAAAAGGTTATTTTGATGTAAACATCTTGTTTGCAAGGATGGGTTGGATATTGGCATCTGGGATTAGTGCCATGGAATAGTCCAAGACATATTTAATTTACATGATAGTGTAGAAGCAGTCTGTTTCCAGCTAAAAACCCACCACTCAGCAACTACTGTGGATGATCCCAACTCAGGTCAGCTGTATCTAGAGCTGCTGAGAGTTGTGTCATGAGCCACACCAATACCTGTCACCTTCATACCTCAGCTTAGCAGCCTCCCTTGCACCTTTACACCTTTATAGTGCAACCAAAGACCTGACCTCACCACTGTTGTATGGCAATGATATTGCACCCTTTAACCTCTCTGAACCCTTTCAAGTCTAATTTGCAAGGCCTGGTGAAAAGAGTTGCGGCCTGATGGCTTTCAGTCAGCATTGCATATAGATAATCACTTAAAAGGCTTAGCAATGTAATCAGGAGGATTGAGCTAATATAGATAGAAATACCATTTACTCCTAAAGAAGTAGGCTCCTCTAGATGAAGTTCTTAAGCATCTGGTGACTTATGATCCCTTCAATATAGAGGTCGAGTATGATTACTTTTTGCATCCATGCATTTATTTGTAGTGTAAGGTATGATCTGTCAAATGGTTTTTCATACTTCTTTCCAGCTAAGAATGCAAGAATAAGCTCAAACTTGCTAACACGTCTAAGTAAGCCATTAATAAGGCTAATTATATAATTGCAAATCTGAGTTCTTTTGAATCCTTTTTGGGTATGTGTGTTGCTGATCAAGTCTTGTAGACATAAACAAGGTCAGAATGAGTTTCAGTTCAGATGTACAAATAAGATTAGCGTGTGAGAGAAAGGAGAAAGTAGAGGTAGAAAGGAAGTCCACTAATAGGCAGTTTTTTTCCGGCCATCAATGAGGTTTATAATGTAGATTCACTATTCTGTTACTGAGGTCTGAAAGTAACTTCCTACCCTCAGTAAAATAAACCATATTTAGCAGCAACTGTGGAAAGGCGCATGTGCCTGGGAAGTGAACAATATTCTTTGTGAACACAGTTTGCTTGCAGTACTCTGTGTTGCAGGGTGATTCTTGTAGTGTACTTGAAGGACTAAATCTGGTTCCTAGATTATTTCTGTGAAAAAACTGAGTAGTAAAAGCCCTCTAATTCACGGTTTTGCTAGAAGGTATTATCTGAGAGTAGTTTATAGGAGTTCTATTTTCTTTTAGGTTAATGCTAAGTTAACTGTTACTTTTTCATAGTAAGAAAAAAAAAATCCAGTACTGCTACTGTGCTATACAACATCCTATTTCCATTTGTGGGGCATTCAGCTATATCTTTTGCTGTTTTGCTATCAAAATTAAATTATTTTCTCTAGTTTTAATATTACTACTTGCTACAATTTTCTTGTGAGTATTCTGCTAAAAAAAATAATTTGTTGCAATGTTATTTACTAATGTTGCTGTGTAATGGGTTTGCGTGACAAGGTTTTGGAACCAGGGGGGAAATACAGGCGTGGCTTCTGGGAGAAGTTGTCAGAAGTGTCCCCCATGTCTGATGGAGCCAATGCCAGCTGGCTTCAAGGCTGACCCACTGCTGGCCAAGGCTGAGCCCATCAGCAAGGGCGGTAACTCCTTTGGGGTAATGTATTTAAGAAGTAGGGGGGAAAGAAAAGACAACTTCAGTAGGAGAAGGAGTGAGCATATGTGACAGAAACAGCTCTGCAGACATCAAGGGCAAAGGAGAAGGAAGGGGAGGAGATGCTGCAGTGGCTGGAGCAGAGATTTCCCTGCAGCCCGTGGTACAGACCATGGTGAGGCACCTGCTCCTCTGCAGCCCCTGCCCTGGAAGCAGCTGGATGCCCAAAGGAGGCTGTGACCCCGTGTGAAATCCATCCTGGAGCAGGCTTTTGGCAGGACCTGTGGCCCTACAGAGAGAGGAACCTACACTGGAGCAGGTTTTTGCAGGATCTGTGGCCCCATGGAGAGAGGAGCCCACACTGGAGAAGTTTTGCTGGCAAGACTTGTGACCCTGTGGGGAATTCACACTGGAGCAGTCTGTTCCTGGCAGACTGCACCCCATGGAAGGGACCCATGCTGCAGCAATCTGTGAAGAACTGCAACCTGCAGGAAGAACTCATGTTGGAGAAGTTTGTGAAGAGCTGTCTCCTGTGGAAGAGGCCTCACACTGGAGCAGAGGAAGAATGTGAGGAGCCCTCCTACTGAGGATGAAAGATTAGAAGAGAGAATCTGATGAGCTGGCCACAGTCCCCATTTCCTGTCCCCCTGAGCCACTGTGGGGGAGGAGAAAAAAAAACCCAGCAGCAGTGAAGTTAAACTTAGGAAGACAGGAGAGGCATGGGGAAGATATTTTAAGATTTGGTTTGATTTCTCATGATTCTGCTTGGATTTGATTGGTAATAAGTTAATTTCCCCAAGTTGAGTTTATTTTGTCTATGTTTTGCTGAGTGATCTCTCTATGATACCTCAACCCACAAGCCATTCTTTCTATTTTCTCTCCCCTGTCCAGCTGCTGAGGGGTGTGAATAGAGCAGCTTTGGTGGGCATCTGGTGTCCAGCCAAGGTCAACCCACCATATGGTGACGTGCTTCTGAAGGTCACACTTAATAAGTGGAGCATTGTTGCTATTACGTACTGAACTGCATTTTAAACTAGTGGACAATTATGTTAAGAATGAGATTCCTACAACAGAAAACATATGGCTTGCTTACGCTTGAAGATTCAGAAAAAGCATCATCTGAGACTGGGTATGTTTGATAAAAGAACTTTCCCATCCTCTCTGACTTTACCTGTGATAGCAGTGAAAATGTTTGAGTTACTGAACCATAAGGGTGGCAGGACTCTGAGTCATACATGTATTTCTTTACTTGCATGATGCACCTTCAGTTGCAATACTGTAGAGAAGTAAGGTAGTTCTTGCTTGGTCTTGTGCGTTGTTTTGGGAGTGGAGTGTATTTGGGAATGAATTATTTGGAATGAAGCCCAATGCCATGGCACTCACTTCAGACAGAGTCGTCTGCACAGACAGAGACACATCTGATATAGCTATTGGAATGGGACTCAATGTTTCTTAAATTAGACTAAAATGATCATAACAGCTTCCATTGTCAAAGGCAGCTGTTCTGTCTGTGCTCCAAAAAAAAAAAAAAAAAAAAAAAAGAGAGTGAAGAGAGTGTCAGTAAGCATTGTTGTCAGTACAGAATATTAAGACTGTTTTCAGAATTGCTGTGTCTTTAGTAGTATGGTAGCAATTTCTGAGGTGCTTGTGTTGTGAGATAATTAACTGCAAACTACACTGAGAAAAAAATCAAGGGTGAAACCTAAAATATGAGGCAATCTGAATCTTCACCTTAAAGTTACCAAAGCTCTGCCGTATAAACAGATATGGGGAATTCAACCCACTGGTCAGGGTTGCAATAGACAACACCACCCCAGCACCTCAGATCAGTAAAAGACAATTGAATGACTTTTGTCTTGCTCAAGGTTTGTATTTTCAAATACAGTGCATTGTAGTAACTCTGATGAAGAGAAAGATAGCCAAAAGTGGTAAAAACTGCAGAAAAGGAATTACCATCATATCCTCTAGGATGCTGGTAAAAGGCACTGTGTGCCAGAGAAGCTGTGTAGGAACTCAGCAGTGGGATGTTTTTGCAAACTGGGTTAGAAAAGACCAGAGCAGCATGTAAGGAAAATGACACACATCCTTTTAGACATATTTCTGTTTTGTAACATCACAAACACCTTTCCTTTTAGCAACTGGTTGACTTTTGGGAGAGAACTGCAACTCCAAGGGTGTGTCAGTCAGATAAGAAACAGAGAGGCAAGATTTATCAGAAAGCTTGGGAGCCTCTGGAAGAAAATAAAACACTTCTATTTTAATAGCAGAAAAAACAGGACAAAATGGGAGTAATTCTTGGAGTCTCAAGTCCATATCCTTGCAAGAGAAGAAGCAGTATTTATCACTACCATATGGAAACTCTTACAGAGAAAAAAAAATGTGAAGAAAACAGCCCTTTTTGTGGTTATTAAGTCAGCAATGTGCTGTCCTCTGATGGGTCAGTAACAAATGCCATCAGCAAGATACATTCTTGCCATTAATGTAAACTGATTGTTATTCTAGGTGGGAAAAATCTGTATGTAATGAGTTCTCTGTGAATCCGTGTTGGCTGGATTAAAGAGCCTTCTGGAGATCAAGAAACCAAGAAGGTACTCAACCACATTGTTCTAAGAAAATACTGTTTCCTTGGCATTGCAGCCTCAGGAATGGTGTTTTTCTCCCTTTGCAAAAAATCATGTCAGAGAAGAGGAAAATAATTTTGACTAATTATAGTAATGCAAAATTCTGTTGGCAGTGGTGCTACCAGTAGGTCATCACATCCTGTAAATTTGATTCTAATACTTAAAAATAAAATAAACCAGGTTATATTAAGAAGAATAAAGACATCAAAATTCCAAGTGTAGAGAAAACAGCTGTAAGGGGAGTTGTTCAGGGGCTAGCAAATTTAGAGCTTGAGCATATATGCCCACACATACATATCTTGAGACTATACTATTTTCTTCCTATATTTTTGAACATGTAAATAGTAAATTAATGAATGTTCACTGAAATTTTACTAATAGGAAGAGAAAGTGCATGCTTTTCCAAGATTAGTACCAACTTTGGAAGCAGGTCAGTGCTGTGCATGTCTGTGGCAGGAAGTGACAGTTTTATGTATTTTTTAAAGATGGTTATATTTATTTTCTTCTTCACTTTAACTTGAATTTTGTTGCTCTAGCAAGGGACATCAAAAAGATGCAGCTAGTGACCTTGTGGAAGCAGCTTTTTTCTACTTGAAAAGTCCTGCTTGAGTGGGGTTTTTAGTTGAGCTGCCCTTCAATTATAATGAAAAGAAATGGATAATTAATATAAGTTTACTATATCTCCCATCCAACCCAATAACAGCTTTATTTATTTTACCTATGTTAGTACTTATTAAAACACATTCCCATTCTCTAAGCCTCTGGGTTCATTTATAACTTCAGAAACATAATTAAACTTCAGTCACCCATAGCTGTCTGTCCACATTTGATACTGCCAGAAGACAGTCATTAGATTAATAACTTCCAACAAGCATATCAGAGAGGGAAGCTGACACCACTCCTGAGATGGACTTTGTCTTGAGCATGGAGACCTCTTTATGTTCAAGACCAGCAGGGTGTGTGTGTGGGCAGGGAGGAGGATATAAAGGGTGACAAAAATGTGATTTGGGGTTTCCAGGCTTGATGGTTAACTTTGCATGCCTCAGCTTTGGATACCAGCTGGACACTTCAGAATGGTCTGGTTTTTAGAGAATATGTGGGAGGCATTCTTTAAAAATCAAGATTCATTAATGCAAAAGAGATACTTTGAAATAGAATTAGTCGGTGTGATTTACAGCAAATTTGAACCACACATTCATAGGATTTTTGGTTGTTTGGTTTTTTCTGCATAAATAGTGTGTTTCATTTCCCTCCAGCATTTCTTGAATGAAGAATTCATTAATTTATTAAAAAGTTGAAATAGAATAAATAAAAATATTATATATAGATATCTAAAAAATTAATATGCATGTACGGTCATTTTAAAGCGGTGTGCCACACAGAAAAGGGAATAAAACTAAACTCTCTCTCCATTACTTTAATGGATGTTTTGGAGAACACGTATTGCACTGCTGCTCTTGCTTTCTTTCTTTTTTCTTGATCTCTTTTTCCCATTTTCTTTATTCATCTTTTTTTTCTTTCTTCCTTTTGTATGTTGTGTCATTCCTTCTAATTTTCTGCCTTCTTCCCTCTCCTTCAGCAGAGCTTTGTTTTTCTTTTTCCAGATCTCTGAATTTTTGTTCAGCTCCACCAAAGACTCTCAGGGCTGTGTCCCTGTGTGTCCCTCCTACAGCCCCTGACTCAGTCTATTCCTCTGCTTTTTATACTCTTCTTTCTACATCTTCTTCCTGTTTTCTTCCTACTGGTTTTGTTTTCCTCTTTTCACTTATGCGTTAACACACATGAAAAATTTCTTATTGTGACAAAAAGTCAGTCTCTTCTCTTGCTATCCCTGCCTTCTGCTCTTGACCTCAGCAATGGATTTCTGGGGGAAAACGTCTGGCCTGTTCTGTTAGGAATGGTTTCTGGCAAAAAGGTCAGAGCTGCCCAGTTTGTGATTGTCACCAGGTACAGTAAAGAAGGATGTGACCAAACCCATGAGAGAAAGGGGCTCTGCAGGAAGGAGTTCCCCTGAGACATCAAGCAGATCAAAAGGGGATGTTCAACAGACACAGGCGATTTCTTCTGGGGCCTCATCCAGCCCTTGCTCTCACTTACACAAAAATATCTTGACTGTATCTCAAAATACAAGCAATATTGTTTATTTTTAAAGATCAGACATGTCTTAGGGACAAAGAAAAAGAACCTATGTGGTTCACACAATTTAAATCAAATCATGGCTGAAGTAACTTGTGTTATTAATGACATGTGATTAACTGCCAATCACTGAATTTTACGCACAGGATAGCATTAGCTATACAAAAAATAAACCACAATAACACACTTCTAAAATAATAATAAAAAACACCTATAAATTTCTAACCATCCTTCTGAAGGAATCCTGAAAAAATCCCAAGCTAATTTTGCCCTCACCCTGCACAGTTATACACATTCTCCCTGTGTGGGATGGATGGGCAGGCTGCTCTGTAAGGCCTGGGCAGAGGTGGCCATGCTGGCTGGCAGCTGCTGTCTGTGCCAAACCAGGTTTTGTCTGGCTCTCTATTTTCACTCCAGCATCTTTTCTCCGTGTTACAGATCTTCATGTTTCCCATTTATTGCTTTTCAGGCTGATTTCTTCTTTGTATCAAAAAGAGTAATACCCTGGTTGCTTTTTAATCTGGCTGATGGCCATCTTCCTCTTTAACCCCTTTCTCAGAAACTACAGGATTAAGTGCAAAGAATATACATCAGAACATTGTTCCACTCACACTGACTAGCTTTACTAACAAATAGGATTAAATAGCTTGGTTAGTATCTCTGTAGTCTGTCACATCATCTTGCTCTGAGCTGGCCTTTGAGACTGTTACATTATTCTGTGTAAACAAGCAGATATAGAAAACTCTTGCAGCAAGAAAGCAAAAATGAATAAAAAACTACCCTTGAGGAATGCCTGTGAATAAGGGCTAAAAGCACCTTGGCTCTCTGGGGAAAGCCTGCAGTATTTCTCTCTAGTTTGTAAGGAAAGCCAGTCTGAGCTTTTGCAGATGAGGTCTCTATTGAATCTTCATGTGGTTTTTCAGCTGTGTAACCCATTACCCTGCCAGATATTTTTGTGTCTCTGGAAGACTTCCCAGAAGAGGACATGTGCCTGCATTTCAGTCCTTCCAGTTCACAGCCTGGCATCTTAATCCAAACCCCCTTTCTCTGCAGTGTCTGTCTTAAAGGCAAATAAGGAACTGGGTGATGTTAATTACCACCAGTTACAGACTGAAGATGAAAATATTTGTGGGAACAGGTTTGAATGAGAAGCCAACAGCAACAGCACCTTAAAAGTCACAAAGAACAACCATCAGAACTCTTTTGCCAAAGCTGTAACTTGACATTAGTGAAGTGTAGCATTAGATAAGATTGAGTTATATATATATCTCTATAAGAGTTTATGATTTTTTTAAATACTTCTACCAAGTAGGCATTTATACTAAAATCTTACTGTTGCTAAACAAACATCCTTAAATTTCAAATGTCTACTGGTTTATATTTAATATTTGCACAGGAAGAAAATGCAAGATCCGGCCCCTTCGAATAGAATTCCTTCTTGATAAAAAGTGCATGTTTAGGAACTCACCTAAACTTTCCAGAAAACAGGCATTTGGTATATATGAAGAATAATTAAAGTCAAATGAAAATGAGAAGTTCATATGCTCAGGGAAACCAGAAAGAAAGCAGAATTCAGAGCTGTGATTTAGTGCTATAATTTCCTTGTATTAGTAACAATATGACTTACAGGAAAAAAGGAAAATTTGAAAAAAGAAACATATCTGAGTGGGGTGGAATTTTTGCAGGGGGAAACAAAAGCAATCCAGCTATTCTTTGTAGTTCTCTTGGAGGAGCAGGACAGGGAAACTTGGTAAAGGCTTTGACTGAGAAAGATTAGGATTTGCACAATGAGGGAGGTTAAACTTGAAAGAGATTTTAAAAGTTATAGCTTTCTGTAGATATGTAGCAGAAAAGTCATCTTGCACTGGAACTCAAATTACCAGTGAATTGCTGAAACCTGCAAAACAACATGAAGTCGGAGGTCGTCTGGAAGCTGAAGAGATCCCCAAGAGAGGCGTGGATAAAGATGTCGAGGGTACCTAGTGACTGGAGTGGAAACTAGATGCTTTCTACACTGAATTCTGCAGTTCACCGAAGTCTGAAATGTCATAAGTTGTCACTCAAAAGGGAGAACTGGGGCTGCTGAGATAGGATCTAGTCATCCTTGAAAGGAACAGGGCCAGCCAACTAAAGGAATGAAGATGTGTTTGAATTGGATCAGCTGTGCAACCAGCAGCAGAGGCAGTGAGCAAATGTTGACAAATTCCATATGTTCAGCTTTTCAGGTAAGGGAGCTTCATCCTCGAATCTGGACAGAAGCGACAGCTGATGAATTTTGAAACGTTTTTGAGAGAGTGAATTAGGCTGATTTTGAAGAGATTGCTGGCATTCTTCTGCAGTTTTTTTCCCCCCATGAGTCACAATTGTCAGCAAAACTGTGGATTAAATTCCCAGAAAATAAATAAATAATTGTCCTAGTGGAAGATTAATGGCTGGCTATATGGTAGGAAAAGGAGCACTTCCAGTCTGGAAAGAATCCACATATGTGCAATGTAGACTGCTTATGTACCACAGGGCAGTCCTGTATTTATTTAATGGGTGTTATATCTGTGAAATTAATTAGGCGGAAAACTTTAAACATTTAAATACTAAGAAATTTCACTATTTCACTAATTATGAAATGTAACTATTTCATTGAAAACCACTGGGGAAACCTCAAGAAAAAATGGTTAATTTTTAAAAAACTTTTTCCTCAAAACATAGCTAGTTTGTAATTGACTCCATTTATTTCTTATAAATGCATTTATTTCCTATGAATGCATTTATTTCCATACATATATGCACAAATGCAGACACATACATATAAATGATACCTCAAAATCATCTATATCCAAATTTATGAGCTTCTTGGATAGAGAAGGGATAATTTGTCCCCACCAGAACATGCTGCCTTTGTGTAGAAAAATATTGCAGGCATTTAGACACAAGTGGTTTTACTACAAGAGTGTTTGGCTGCTTTTCTGCCTTAATGACCAGAGATAGCTGACCAGCTCTGCAGCGGGTCCCACACCTTTTCATAAGAGGTTAACAAAGGGATTGACTGATACCCTGATTTCTAATAGGAATGGGGGAAACAACTCATGTCTGTTAGCCCCACAGGGCATTTCTGGTTCTATAAACTGGTTCGAAGGCATGGAAGTATCCCAGATAATGGCACATTAGTATGGCACAGTGCACAAGCTAACGAACCTTGCCTCTTGGGGGAATCATTAGGCTGAGGGCAGTGCTATTTTGACATGAATACTTTGCTCCCAGTGTCACAGTTAACTCAATGGTGCTGGCTTGATGGGAGGGGGTGAAGTCTCTGAACCATCCTATATTGCTACATGGAGTGCACTGGCTTGCAGTACCTCTAGTTCTGATACTTAGATAATCTAAATTAGGTTAAATTAAATTTTTACCAAATTAAATTAAATTGCTTCTGAAATTGTCTGTTGTTATATATTGGATACAGTTTCTAGTCAAGTCAATGGGTCATTCCATGGACTTCTCTGGGTTTTATATCAGCTTTCAGACATTTTCATGTAAGACAAATAACAACAAGGTGGGGGAAGGAGGAGAAGGAAATGCAGACCAGCCCCTGGCTTGGCACGTTAGAAAATTTAGACAGATACTGCAATAAGAACATGCTGTCTTATCTTCAAAGGCAAAACAGAGTCAAGGCTCAGTTATGACAATCTATGCAGAGAGAGCTGCAGGGCTAGTTAGATGATGAGAGACTGATTTTCATGAAGGAAGATATACCAGCTGACAAGAACACAGAATCATTTTAGAGAGCGGTGCAAAATGTGCTATTTTTTTCAGACACTTCCCTCTAGCTATACAGAGACAGGAAGGACGTCCTACAGAAAAGGATGTTAGTTTTAGTTCTCAAGAGATCCCACCTGAATTTCTTGTTCTGCCACAAACTTTTTACAAAACCTTGAGCAAATCTCTTTTCATTAAATCCACAAAGGTTGTTTTTCCTAGTGCCAGTTTCAGTCCCTTGCTGACATTGATCTCCAAGCCATAATGTGTTTATATCACTGGGTACTGGGCACTTTCTGGAGAGCACAGTAGCTGAGCACCCATATGGATCAGCCTTTCAGTTTTCTTTTGTTTCAATGCCTCCACAGTAAGAAAGGGAAGGAGGAACTGAGAAGCTCCCCTGTTATCCAGGCTAGCTTTAAACATGGGAGTTCTGAAGAATAGTTGCAATGCTCTGCTTTTTGGGTTTGTTTTTTTTTTTGTTGTTGTTTTTTGGTTTTTTTGCTGAAGGAGGGTTTAGTGCAAAGTTTTTTCCAGTTGCTGTCTTTTCCATGTTGCAACAGCAACACTGTTATGGTGCAATGATAATAAGTGCATTTAAAGAGTGTGAGACTACACAGGTAGTGAAGGCAAGCAGCTGCTTTTCCACCTAAAAGTGGTAAAAACACAGCGATTGTAGAGGGCCAGGTCTGAATAACTGAGTTTGAAGGATGCTCTGTATTGCACAGCACAGTGTCACAGCCTGCCTGCCTCAGCTGCCTCATTCTGAGGGGAGGCAGCTGTTCCAGCATACTAACAAGCCCTGCTGTGAGTGCCACACTAATGTGGGTACAGAGATGTTTGGAACTGGCTTCACCCATTGAAAGCCAGCCTGGGATCTCTGTCATGGGCAGTGTACGTGGAGATGCTCAGAGGTCAGCATGATTCTCAAATCAACGTCAGACCTGGGCTCAGCAGGTTCCCGATGACTTAAGGCAGTGTTTCATTACTTTGAAACAATTATATTTTTATTGGACAACAGATCTCTAAGCCCTCCTTGTAAGGCTCCTATATCCACTAAATGGTCAAGGAACTGCTTTGTAAACAGAGGCAGACAGGTTCTCGGCTGTGTAAATCAGTGCAGCTCCCTTTAAATCACTGAAGCTATTCTAGTGTACTCAAGGTGAGGATCTGACTCAAAGACTAATGAAAGAGAGGTGACACCAAGAATGAGATTTTTCTAAAGCTCTCAACATTAGTCTGACTCTGTGCCCATTTCCTCTGAAAGTAAAAGACTTAATAAATTCAGAGGGAAGAGATGCCATGCTAAAGGCTGAGAAATCCCATCCCTCAGACCAAGACTGTCGCAGATTGCGCTCTGGTGAGAGGTGACTGACTGTGAGGGTTGAACAGTTTGGTGCAGTACTTTTTGGTCAGCAATGAAAAACCTGGAAAACCCTGGTCCACTTGAAAATCAGGAGAGGAAAGCCAAAACAGACAGGATAAGCAAAAAGCAGTGTATGTCCACTACATCCCCAAGTACTGAAAGAGACAAGCTACAAAACCTGAGATTCTCCCAGGACTCTAAGATGTAGTGTCTAGCCAGTCTCAGAGTAGCTTTTTGGATGTATGTTTCCATGAGGATTTTGGGAATTGTCTAAGGCCAAGCAGTTCTGTGTTGATGTTACTGTATGCCTAAAAGCACATGAGTAGGAGAAGTGAGGGTTTGTTTTGAGGACAGCAGTGGGATGGTGTCACTGAAATGCTTAGTATCTTTGCTGATCCATGGCAGAATCAGAAAATGTTGGATTAATTGACCTTCACTGTGCTTGCTGTATTGGACCTAATGACCAACAGATGCCAGTACAACACAAATAAGTCAAAGAATTTAATTTAAAACAAATGTCAAACAAAGGGGCCAAAAATAACACTTAAACAACCCTCCCCTCAGACAATCTTCTGTGTAATGATACAAAAAAAGAAATTTAAATTCATACATTAACTTCTAATGGAGCAGGGAATGGGTTAATGTAACTGGAGAAGATAAATGTCAGGATAATGTTTTAAGTGCTTTATCTGCTAATAGCACTGAGCCCAAAACAGCACTGATGTGTTAATGTAACTTGATCAAGCTGATTATATAGCAGCATAAAGACATTTTGCTTATCTGCTGGCCTCATCAACATTCATTTTCAGTATGTTTGAACTGACTACACTACACATCAGTAGTTATGTTCTAGATGCAGTAAAATTACCACATTACATGTTTGCAATTATATATGTATATATATTTACTTCCTGAGGACAGGAAGCTTTCCATCATTTTTTGGCTGTGCAAGTGCTTTCACTGTGAAAAGAGTTTCAGACAGGAAATGCTTCATTTATCACAACTATCCTTTTTGAATCAAATAGATATGGTTAATTCAGCAATAAGTAGATTCTTGACAAGAACATGAGAATACCCCTCAGTAACAGTTACTTACCTCAGCTGGCTTCAAAACCGACTTCCTGAAAGAATAAGGGCTCATTTTTCTGACTAAGGGTCTCAAAATGTAGATCTTAGATAATCTCGAAGCATGGTTCAGAGGCAGCATGCTGTCTGTAGGACCTTCTCCATTACCCATGACCCTAGGGAATAGAAATGCTCAAACTTAATCTGGCAGGGAGAGAGAAATACCATATTGTCTGCAAAATGTTTCTCTGTTGTGGCTGGTGCGCCAGAAACGGGAACAGTATCCATGTGGAAGTGGGCTAAGGCAGGGTATAATTTTTATCTCTACTGTGCAAGCAGCTCCCTGGCTGTCTTGGGTTCTCTGCTGCACAGACATTCATGCTGGCACAGACAGTCATTTAGGAGGCCATCCTTAAATGCTATAATTTAGGGGAGCACACTGTGCATGCTGTATTTTATAGAAAGCAGATGAATCCTTGCTTTCAACAGTACAAGCCAACTCAGATTGCTGTTTGAAGCTTTAAGTAGTGTCTCTATACGTATTTTTTTATAACATCTCTGTTTGCATCAATAGTAAAACCTTAAAATGGAAGAGAAAAAGAAAACATCATTAAAAAATTAGGAAATAAACAGAAAGTACTGTTTGGGGTAGGAAACTTTGAATGTTAACATTCATATCAGGACACATGCAGTGCCAGTTCTTTGTAATTATCAAAAAACAGAAAGTGTCAGTATGGGAGAAAATATGAAGCTGAAAGTACACATGATGAGAGAAATAATGTCTAAATTATTGTTATTTTCTCAATTTCTCTTTTGGTATCCTTCTCATAGCGGAGAGCATAATTTTCACTGTTTTTTAAAATTTCACTAATTGACTTGTTTGCATTGTTCAGATTCTGGAGAAGTTTGATAATCCTAATACCACTGCATTGCCCACCAACAGTAGCCCCAAAATGGAAAAGCAACTTATTATGAGGTGCTATCTTCACACCAAGAGACATTTTGGGGCAGTAAATAGCAGTTTGTGGAATAAAGCAATTGAAAATATGCAAGTACACTTAGCAAACAGATGGTGTTTAGAATGAGCTGGATTCCCTTTTCATAGCTCTGGCTCAAAATATTTGATTCAAAAGTTCACTTTGAAGTTTTTTCTCTCCTAATCCCTCAGTAAGATATAGTGGTCTTGAAGGTTATCTGTCTCCTCAGCTTGAACATAGGCTTTCATTTCTCAAGTATGATCTTACTTGCAATTAGACCATATAAAATACCAGATATTGTGTTCTATTAAAAAAAAGGGGGAAGAAAAAAAGGAAAGAAAAACCCCACAGTTTTGTGCACAGCAATTTTTGGATTCAGGAAAGCGTACTCTAATAGCACCAATAAGCCAACGGAGTGTTTCTGCAAGAAATTATAAAGAAAAATATGCCTGTTTGTTATGAACTCAACTTGTTCATGGGAGGTTATTTTTATTAGAAAAATCGAAAGATTTAAATGTAATTTCAGATTTGAAAATATTGTTGCCAGTGAAAGATAAGTCCAGCAAAAGCCAGGCAGATCTGCCAACTGGAATTTTTAAATACTCATGCCTATTCCTTTATCCTAGTCCATTAATGGGAAAGAGGTTTGTCTGTGCTCCATAACTATAATGGGACTGAGTTATGGAGGGACTGGAAACTAAGGAGAAGGGGATTTGTGGTCAGTATAGGCTTGGGATAGAAGAGCTGCACCTTGCTTTCTTCTTTCTAGAGATGACGACTACAGTAGCCAAGATTGCAATGTTGGAAAGTGTATGGAAAGGCTGAAATAATGATTTTGGTCTGAAGAAGTGACTGCAGGCCCTGGTTTGGCAGTGTCTGTATCCATGTCCTTTACATGACACCACAGCCCAACCAGGGTGTCCAAATCTCTTGCTAAGGGGGATGACTGTACTGATCCCACTGGCTGGAAACTGGTTCTTTCTGTTCTTTTCTGACTATATCAAGTCCTGCTTTGCTGGGTTTGTACTCGCACTGGAAGAGCAGCATCTGTGGCCATCAGGTGTGATGATCACTCCTAAGGTGTGAATCCTTCTCAGATTACCTCTATTACAATGAAACAGTGATGAATCAGTGGCTTTGCAGCCCTGCTTAACACTGGTTCCTGTTCCCTCTCTTAGTTACTCACAGGCAGCATCCTCCACCTTGGCCAAGGACACTGTTGGCCAGTTTCTAATCCAAGGCTGTCAGGTGGCCCTTGCATGGCTTACAGCCTCATCCAGTGTCACCCATCGAGCACCAGACCTATTCTCAGCTACTGCCTTTATGTGCATTTAGCACACAAGGGTTTTGCACATCAGCCACAGCTAAAACTTCCTCGGATGCACTCTCCTCTCTGACTGACTTCCTCAGCCATCACATGATTCCTTCCAGTTCTGACTGGAAGCTGTGCTATGGTGTTTTGAACAGGTAATGGTCCTGTCCATATCCTCTGTGCACAAAAACAGAGGCAGAGAATGATCCACTGACATTTTAACTAGGAAAATATGAGAGGAGAAGGGAGAGGAAAAGAAAGAAAGAGAGATGGAGTGGGAGAAAGATGAAAAGAAAGGCAGGCAGAGGGAAAGAGGAAGAGATAAAGGGAGGAAATATGAGAGAGAGAAATGCCATGACATGAACATAAGCCCAGGGTTTTCTGGAGGGACCTAAGGGAGCAGTACTGCAGATGATGAAATGTCACTCTGGCAGAGAATGTATTTGTGGACATTATTATTTTTGCACTGACATTCTGGTAGGGAGAAAAAGACAATCTATCTATCTATTGGTACCCATCACTAGAGAAAGTATTAAGAGTGCTTGTTCCTTCCATGCTCTCTTCTGTGTAAGTTTGAGATTTGGTTGGTTCGCTTTTTACTTTTCAGGAAAAGATACACTCTCCCCTCTTGTTAGTTCATCTGCCTTGTAATTTTTAACAGCCAGGAGAGTTACTACAGCACCCAAGATGCAATATGGTGTCTATTTTGCAGACTCTTCATAGTAGCTACATAATTTCACCACAGAACTGGGTTCATAAGCATGAACAGAAACAGTACCCGAAGATATCATGACAGAATAAAAATAGCTGTTTGTTGCTTAAAATACAAGTTTACTGTTTCCTAGTGTACTTTAAAAAGCAAGCTCTGATTATAAAGAAAGAAAGTAGTTTCACATACAGCAATGTTTTTTGAAAAAACTGCTATTCTACTGGAAAAGGCTTTCAGAGGAAAATTTTTACTGTTGTTGGCACTACTCTGTTGTCTTTTACTGATAATGTTTACCACAGAAGCTAACCAGAAGTCCAGAATATTTCTTCCCTAGGCTGAGGAGATATAGACAAATGCATCAATTGCATATGCGAACAACATACTGTATTCTGTGCCTGTCAAAACTGGATCAGTTATACTCAATATTCTTTTCTATTGATAAGTTCCCAGGACACAAACATACATATGCCACTTAAGGATACATTATTTGAAAATGGAATTAGCAGTATGCAGTCAGAGCCACAAAAAATAGGATACTTACCAGAAACCATGCTTGTAACTCCCATGATTCAGGAGAAGCAAATGTGGAAATACATCTTCATAAAAAATTCACACAGTCACAAATTGTGCCATCTATTTCGGTACACTGCATTTTTGTTACTCCTGGAGAGAGGAAGGTCTTTTTATTTAAAATAACTGTTGTTGGTTTTTCAAAAGACGTAAAGTATTCATCTTTTCCCCTCTCCTGCTGCCTTCTAGAAGTAGTCAGAGCTGAAATTAATTAAGTTCTGACCTCATGTCAGCTTTGTGTATCATCATTAACACAAAACAACATCCTTAAGGTCCAAGATCTGCACAATTAAAGGCAGAAATCTGTGGAAAAACCCCAAGATTAAAAAGAAAGTGTTGGGAGAGAGAGTTCAAAAGTTGAATTCCCTTGCATGGGGAGATACAGTCACTGAAATGTTCACCTAAGGTACCCAGGTGAATTTACATAAATCCCTTTGTTCTCCTGTGCAATTACCTTTCTGTTTGTCTCCATGCAGTTCCCTGTCTCCAAATCTTGTATGCTTTTCTCATTTATTTCACACTTACATATTACAGCCCAGACACTCTCAGAAACAAATATCCATTTGGATTACAGAGGTAATCAGGATGCATCCTGGATTCAGCTCTGGTGTATGCAAAACAGCCCACAGTCCTCTTATAGCATCTGTTATTGGCTGCCAGGAAAAAACCACATGCCAGTCAGGACACAGTTTGCTCTGACTTACTCTCCTAAAAACTTCACAAGTGTGTGAAGATCTACTGACTGGTTTCACTACATTATGCTGATTTTGGAGCTGCATCAGACTAGTAAGGCTGGAAAGATTAATTCTGCATTTTGTTACTCAGTAACTTGCACCAGGGTTGTTCCGTCTTATACTCTCACCTCCAAGAAATGAAGCCTTTGCTTATTCACTTTGCAAGTTTGGTAATTTCCAAACATGTGGGTTTTGTCTTTAATGCCATCTTTCTTATCTCTTCAAAAAGTTGATATTATTTTTGGGCTGCATAGCTCAAAAGGTAACCAGGTACACCAGTTTCAAAAATCAATATAACGTTTTTTGCTTCAAAATGAATTCTTTTTCCATTTCCACTTTGCCCTTGAGAATACGTTGAAGTAAAATGATATATTACAACCAAAAAGATTGACTATTTTGTTCTTCAGTTTTATCACAAAAGGGGAAAAAAAGCAAAATTAATTAAAGCAAATGATTTTTTGCTAAGAACAGTTAATTGAAAAAAAAGATTTAAAGTGTTTTGATGTCTTTTTTTTTTTCTTTTTTTTTATTATTTCTCTGGGTTCATCTTTATTAGTCCTTGGTAGAGTCCCCCTTACCACTGATTTCTGTCAAAACCTCAATTGTTCTCTCTGAATGGTGCTTAAGGCATCATCTATATTTTTATTGGGTTTTTTTCTATTATCTTTACTCTGATTTTGACTTCTTTTTGTCTTACAGCACCTGTCTTCCATGCTTCTTTTATACTAACAAACTGTATTTTCGTTGCTTTGTCTTCCTCCTGCATACCGTCTTACAGTTTGATTTCCCCAGTCCTACTGGCATGTTCTAAATGAATACTTGCTCACTTATGAATCTATTACCTCAGAGGAGTTAATTCAAAAGATCTTTAACGGGAGAGAATGCATCCTTTGAAGAAGTCACAATCTAGGTGCATCTTTCAGTCACCTGTGTTTTAAAAAATCTGCCAACTTGCCTTTTCATTGATGTTGTGAATGATCTCACCTGTTTGTGTACTGTCCCTCTGTTGAAACTGGATAGTCTTTTGCAGAGTCCTGATCCAAAGGACTTTTGAATGTTCTCATTTAGAATCATTCCTCCAGTTCACTTTTTCCTCCACTGATGCAAATGTCCTTAGCTTCCTGCCCATTGCCATTTTCCAAGCTCTCTAAAGGCACATTGGGTGTTATGTTGTGTCTCCTAACATAAAGTCTAATGATAAAATTGGGACTCTGGTTTCCTTTCTGAGAAATCTTTTTTTAGTATACAGCACAGGTTTCTATTTTATTGCTCTAATTCTTTCCAGCTGAAGTCTTATCTAATCCTTGTCTATCAGAAGTGTAAGAGCTCAAATAACCTTAGACTGCTGTTGTGAATATGTAATTCAGGGAGCCTCATCCAGACCCTGTTTCTTCAATAAAGACAATGCTCATTCCCTTCAGTGCCCTATAGAGATACCCTTTTCTGTATATGTGCTCTTATCTTTCCTTCCTAACTTCTATATTCTCTGTCATGAAACTTTTTTTCAAATTTTTCTCCTCAGTCTTCTGAATTCCTTTCAGCTGTAGTTGTACCCAACTCTGTATTCAAAATCTCATTTCTGTTTTGCAAAACTTGCTAATGCTAACCCACTTCTGTGAAAGTCTATTCCCTTTTTATGGGACTGATTTTGTCTCCCTTGGTAATCTTAATTAATGCAATAAGTAATTTTTATTGAAATCTGCAGAGCTTCTCACCAGCATGGGTGGCTGCATCTGACCATTTATAATATTCTGTACAGCATGTGGTCATGCTAGAAACAAAGTCAGTTTGAGAGAAGATTACTCTCTGGCTCAGCCAGGGTGGTTGGTTTTAGGGGTTTGTTTGTTTGTTTGTTTGTTTTGGGGGACATTTTTCTGAACTATTTTGTTTCCAGTAAAAATTGCCTAGAACTGAGGCCTATTTCATAGGAATGTCGATTGGCCTGAGGAAGGGACACTTTTCACTAGACCAGATTGCTCCATGCAACCTGGCTTTAAACACTTCCAGGGATGGGGCATCCACAACCTCTGGGCAAGCAGCTCCAGGGCCTCGCCATCCTCATGGTAAAGAATTTTTTCCTGATATCTAACCTAAACCTGGCCTCTTTCAGTTTGAAGCTATTCCCCCTTGTCCTGTCATTACACACTCTTGTAAATAATCCCTATCCCTGTGTCTTAAATGTCCCAAAGGACATTGTTCACACTTAAAAAATACTAGTTACTACCAGTAAAATGTAGCATTAATAGAAAATGTTACAGAGGAATAAAAAAAGAAAAAAATATTCCATAAAAAGGTTGCAATGAGGGCATACAAAGACTGTCAACTGCTTAAATTGAAATGCATCCTGTCATTCTGCAAAAGTAACCAGACAAACAAGGGCAGAGGAACAAATTATTGAACTCCTAGTTCACTTGCCCTGATCCTGTTTCCAGATAGCAGCAAAAAGCTGGCAAGTTTTGCACAGAATTACATGGAAAGAAGCCTAGAGGTACAGCAGTGTGGGAAATGTCAACTGTTGTCTCTCAGCTGTTTGGGGCCTCACTTTATTTTCAGCTGGCTGCCAATTCTAGCTGACATTGCTGTTTTCTGGAAGGGAAAAGCAAAGCTGCAGATTTTGTTATCACTGTTGTTCAAGCCACTGAAATAGGACTAGTTACAGCTTTTACTGTTGTTCTGTTTAACAGAGGGCTTGAAAAAAGTATGTTTACAAAGTCTGCAGAAGCCATTGAAATAGTATTCCTTGGTAACTTTCATTAAAGTTGTCTTAGTATTTCTCTTACTGAAACTCTTTTTTTTCTCCCCTAGTAGGTTATTGAACAAGAGAATGATTTCCAAAACAGTAAGTACAGCCTTCTGACTCACCCTTCACTCTTTCCAGACATCTAAATCAAGAGTGCAAAAGTGACAATAAATTTCCAGTCTTGAAATTTATCCATAAAGAAAATGTGAACTCTGTGTTCAAGGTGTTTAAGAAAAGACTGGATGTGGCACTCAGTGCCATGGTCTGGTTGACAAGCTAGTGTTAGGTCATAGGTTGGACTCGATGATGTCAAAGGTCTTTTCCAACCTAAATGATTTGGTGATTCTCTGAAGATCACGCAAATATGAAGGGAATTAAGGATTCCCATCATGGGTAAGGGAACAGGTTTGGATCCAGTGTTTCAGGTCAGCAAGAACTATTTTCTTGTGTATGCTGGCAAACCAACTCTTACCTGGTATTAACTTTCACCCTATTGCCCATGCCCCAACTCAAGTTTAGAGCTCACTAAAGTAGAAGAATATAAAGAAGTATTTAGTCCTGATTTGAAAATGTTCACTGTTATCCTTTGTAATTCCCTTTAGTGAGTTAACTATATTTTTTTGTCTAAAAAAAAAAAAAAGTTTGTTTTTTATCTCAAATTGTCTGGTTTCTCTTTCCAAATATTGTATCTATGTCTGTCCTTGCTTTAATAAGACACATACTGTTCTAGCACCTTACATTTTCTTCCCATGAAGATATTTATATGCTGGCATGAAGTCAGCTGTCAATCTATTTTTCTGATAACATAAACAGACTGGGCTTCCTACTTCTGCTACTGTAAAATACTTTCTCCAGTCATGAAGGAATTTATCTGGCATTTCCCTACCCTCCCACACCTCTAGTGTTTCAAATATATTTAAATATGTCTATTAAAAATGTATGCAGTTTTCTAATATCAGCACCAGGAATGTAACAGAGGTAAATAATTTCTCCATGTGCAGTCTCCGTGCTCTAGCATGTAAAACATGCGAAATGTACCAACATTTCTTACCCCAGTGTGGTGATCACTGTGCCTTGTCCAACGTAACTCTCAAAATTTTCTTTGAGTCACTGCATTCTTGGACACAGCTCCCAAAATACAGTGCTGATAGGGCCTCTATCTCTTCTCTTCAGATGTTTCTTCATTGATTTCTTTCACTGCAGCAACTGTATTTTCTTAAAATGGACCCAGGAACCCAAGTAACAGGACATTCAGTTTGTTCTGCCTGATTCTTTCGTCGTCCTCATTGTGTCTTCTTTGTCGTATCCTCAAGTTTTATCAACCACCCCTCTTGGAAGCCTGTTCAAGTACTTGGCCACCCTCTTGGTAGATAAATGCTTCCTAATGTTCAATCTAAACTTCCCCTGATGCAGGTTTGAATTGTTCTCACCCAATCCCATCACTGGATGTCAAGGAGAACAGATCGGCATGTCCCTCTCCACTCGTCTTCCTGAGGAAGCTGTAGAGAGCAATGGGGTCACCTATCAGACTCCTTTATAATAACACCTCTACAAAAGTTATTTCTGTGCTGCATCAGCTTCTGAGTGTGTGGCCAAAGGAAAAAAGTGTGTGCCTGGGCATCTTCTTCCTCTACTTGCCCTGGAGTAACCAGAAGGAGGAACCAGAAGCTGGCATCAGGTTTGTGGCAGAAGATAAGTTGAAATAAAAAACACAGATTCAGGGAAAGAAATACAAATGGCTCTTCTCATATATCACCTTCCAGTTTTCCTTATCCAGCTCTACCTGGTTGCACTTGAAAACCAGGACATAAAACTGTAGCAAGAAATGCTATCTCCTGGAATTTGTGACTTCTTAATTAGCTCCTATTCAGTCTGAAAATCACAAACACTATTCAAATGTTCATTCCTCAAATGGTACTACATTCTACCTATTCTATGGGTGCAGTCATCCACTATCAAAAGTACAAGAGGGGCTGGAAAACACTTCCCAAAGCAGTTAGTGCAGATGATACTAATAATGGAATTGGAAACTTGCAGAGATATCAGTAAATTCCCCAATTAGCTCATCAGCTTGTCAGAAGTGAAAAACTTCATAAAGCAATAGGGAAACAGCTATTTCTTTCTTCTAAATACTTTGTCTGCATCTATATGAGAAAATGAAGCAGTTTCATTAACATTTCCAGGACTGTTTAATTTACTGTTAGAGCTGTAGCAAATACAGGGATAGTCTCTGGATTGCAGGAAGAATGAGAAAACTGCACTGCTGGGAAGAAATACACTGTGAACATATAACAGAGTAATGCAGTTGTCCTCCTACACAGGCTGTGGTTTTGTCAGGTAGTTCCCATCTTCAGGCATCCAGTTTAACTCTGCTTTGAGCTCTTACCTTCTGGGCATATGTTATTCTCCTAAGATTTTGTGAGTAAGGGAAAGGGGAAATTTCTTTGCTGCTCAGAGAATAATTATCCTCAGAGAGCTGCTAATAACCACAAACATACTGCAAATGTGGAGGACAGAAAACTAAACTGAAGTGATTGAACAATACAGTCAGCTGAATGAACCCAGAGGATCTCTAGAGATCCCTGTAAATAGGATATTCTTCTTGGAAGCAATTTGGTTGGTGTTCCTAATCATATATGGTAAAAATACTCTGCTTTTTTTTTTTTTTTTTTCAAATCCTCATCTGTAAGCATAGTTCTGGACCTCGTACACTGCTTCCTTTTTAATGGTTCTTTAGTATGTTGCTCTTGCTGGATTTTCAGTTTGTCATGTTCTATTCCAGTCAGTCTATTTCTGCCTAAAGGCATTAAAACTGTCTTAAAAGCTCAGAACCAGGTAGTTTTCTCCACTTTCTGCATTAGATTTAAGTGTTTAAGCTTTCCATCTCTGTGCACAAATCTGTACATAATGCCACATCCACAAATATTTTTCCTCAACTCCTTTTTTTGCCATTAGTGAGAAAGCCTACTCAGAAAAGAGTTGGGACTAGAAATAGAATCTCTGTGAAACAAAAATTGCAATGTGTCAACTCCCCCAAAGGCTTTTTATTTTATTTAGGAAACATAAAATTCATAAAAAATGTCCGGGAAGCTAACCATTTGCTTGCTTTCCTCCCAAGGAGATTTTCTGATAAGTGCTGGCAAAAGCAAACCCCTTCTTTTCCCCCAGCTTGGAGAGAAGAAAAGAGAAAAGGAAAGACGACCAGTGAGGATGTAAGAGCTACTTTTTTGTCCTTCCTTTCCAAACTTTCTTTCCAAATGGCTTTTGCAGCTGCTGCAGCTTTGTTGGCACTAACAGTGCACATTGAAGTGTGGTTATTCCACTGGCTTTGCTGCTTTGCATCTCAGCTGCTGCTTTCTCTCTCCTCGACTAAAAATTCCTGCAAGTAAAGTCTCCCTTTCTTCCCAGTGCTTAATAAATAAACTAAATGAGCTGCTGCTTGTTGTGATCACTAGCTACGTGAGAACAAGGTAAATCTGTGGATGTGATGTCTGGCTTCTCTCACTTTGGTTTTCAGTTGTGCAGCATCATCCAATTGCACTGGTACATGTCATTGAGGATGGTTTTTCTTTGGCTCACCTGCAAAAGCCTTGGAATTATGTCACTGTCCTGTATGTAGATATTGTATTGTGTGTGTGCATGCACACACTTCCTAATTTAAATAAGTGATTAAAAAAATGCCTTATGGTACTCAAAGTCTTACTGAGACTTTTGTGCAACCAAAGGACATGAATAAATAGATACCTACTGAGCAGTCTATTGAGACTGGGTAAAGGTGGATTTGAAATCAAGACAAATACTGACATTCAGTGACTTAAACAGCCCAAGGCACATTACACTGAAAGGAATCACTGTACAAAGCAAATTTCCATTATTATTATTTTTTCCCTTTTAGTCCAAGTGTCACCTTCCAAAAATCTAATTTGTTGACTTTAATGGCTGAAATTTTCATGTGACTGGAGCCACCAGAGTAAAAATTTGCACTCAGGTACCTCCTAAGCACATATTTAACTAATAGCTAGACTTGTCATTAAAAAAAACCCCCAAACCTGAATGGCTTCAGCCTCTGTGTAAAGATTGTCATATTTTGCCATGTGATAAGGTCAGCAGTAGGTGGGTGGGGCCTATGACCTGAGGTGTAGCTTTATCAAAGCTCAAAGAATGTTTTTAGTGACATGGAGCTCCTTTTCTGTTCCCTCTGGTTCTGAGATTGCTCGTTTAAACTGTTGAGCTTTTTGATGTCCCAGGGTCTTCATGGATGCTCTAAATTTCACTGATGTAGAAGGTGCACAAAAGGAGGCTGTGCTGGTCAGGTGCTTATAGCTGAGGATCAAGGTTCAGTGTTAATCTCTCCACTAGATTATTTGTCTCATCATAATACAACTTTATTATCCAAATAGGGGAAGAAGCATTTTTTACACCTCTCACAATAAATAGATAAATAAATGAGAAACACTGGTTAAAAAAAAAAAAAAAAAAATTGTGTAAGCGTCCTGAATTTACCAAGATGTCCAAGATTTCAGTGTGACACTCGGGGTTTAAATCCTGGCCATCCCCAAATGCTTTTTCCCTAGAAAGTAATGTGATGTGGTTGCAGTGTAAGTGCTGTCCCAGGTATACTGAATAATCTTCTAACTTATAGGGCAATCAAATGTGAGTCTGTTTTACCCCAAACAACAATTTAAATGTGGCCCAGCATGTGGCACATACTGATTCTTAATTCATGAAGTGTAAATTTCCAAGGTGAATATATAAGAATGCCTCCTCTAAATATGCATCTTAATCACAATCCTAGAACTCTTTCAAGGAATTAAACCCTCTTAAGAAAAATAACATCCTCTAACAAATTATTTTTAAGAAATTAAAATGAATTCATTTTAAAAGGCAATTAAAAGCAAATACAGTAGAAGGAGAATAATTTGCACTAATGACTGGGATATCCATAGCAAATTACTGAGTTTTACAAATTGCTCAGTGAATAAGCAAAACAAATCCAGTCCAAGAATAATGCATCATAGAAATGTCCAGCATTTTGTTTTTCCAGATGCAATTTAGTTTTAATTATGATATAGTAAAGCAATGAAGGGGCCACCCAGGGGAAAAATGCTTCTAAATGCATGAGAGACCTATGGCCCAAATGCTGTAATCTCAGTGTAAAATCCCAGCCAATAAACACTCCTTTGAGCTACTTAATTGTTTTTTGGTATTTCCTATAATAATGTAGGGGGTAATAGAAATGCTAAATTACTGATATTAATCATAAGGTATAAATGGATGAGTCTAAAAGAGCAAGGACTATGAATGCTACAGAAGCAGAGGTCAGCTTTTAAAATGAAGTATCACTGTCTATGTGCTTGTAAGTTCCTCCTCACGGTGATAGCTGAGTATTTCACAATCCTTGATGGATTCTCTCCTCTCATCACTTTGAAGCAGGGAATTTGTCCATTTCACAGCTGTGAAATGGTACTGTGGAATAGATTAAGGAGGTCACATACAGAGTCTGCTGATGAAGTGGGAATTGACCTGAATCTTTTAAGTCTAGTGAGTTACCTGTTAAAACAGGCTTTCATCTGGCAAAGTGTCTTAAGTAAGGCAAAAGAAAAGAATTTTTTCTTTTTTTTAGTTCTCAAATTAAAGTATTCCTTAGTTCTACAACCTGTTTATCAGGAAGGGTTCACTTGCAGCTGAACCTGGAAACCACAAATCCCCACAGGAGATCCATACAGACTGAGTGGGGGCAACCTCCCAGCGAAACTGCAGATCTGTGTATAGACCAGAGCAGCCATCAGGGAATCGGATGAGGCTGGTCTTCAACTTTTTGATGATGTGCTCAGAAAATCCCGCCTTGTTGGAAGCAGGAAGAGGCTGAATGATGAAAACATAAAACACAGTGGTGTAAAGTAAAAGTTGAAATGGTATCAACAGATAGATTAAAGATAAAAAGTGTATTCCTAGAGGTGTTCACACAAGGTGTACTGTCATAAATCCTTCAGCTGCTATAAATGAACCAGAGCTGTTAATTCCTGAACTTACGCTCTTGCTTCATCCTCTTTTTCAAAGTTACTGATGCTGTCTTTTTCTCTGCAGTTTGGCTGGAAATCAGTGTGTGTCAGAAGAATCCTAGAAACTATATATTTCCCTCATGGGCAAAACTCCTCAAGGTACAGCAAAGCTGTTGTAATGCCTTCCTCTAAAACTGAGTAGGAAAGGATTTCCTGGACCAGGTATTTTAAAAAAGAAGAGAAACTTAGAAAGTAAATGAAATTATTGTGTTGTGATTTGGGGTGCTTGTTTGGAGTTTTTGTTTGCTTGTTTCCTTGTTTGTTTTGCTTTGCTTGTTTTAACACTAAGGAAAATTAAAGATGAGGAAAAGACCCATCAGTAGAATGATAGGACAGCTTAGAGGCTGCCAAGAGAAGCCAAGTAACTCTTTGACAATGGAACTTCCTATGACAATACTGTTTGTGTAGACAAGTGGGATGGGAATGTCTCATACAGGAAAATAATTTCGTGTAGGTAAAAACAATTATTTGAGACATTTGAATGACATATTACAGTTTTGTGGAGCTGTCTTCACTGTGATTCTGTTGGAACTCCAAGGCCATGAACAAAGAGAGAGAGATCAGGTCCTGTTGGTCCCAGTGGGACACCAGTGCGGATTGCAATGCAGAACTGGTGCCATTGTTACTCCTGTCTGCTTGGAAGATGTCTGGTTGCACCTGAACCCTCAGTGTTTCTGACTTTGGGTATTTACTACATAAATTTACATTTGTGGCAAGTAGATACGATAACATAGCTCTCTGCTGGGGTTCCCACTGAACACAGTCCATGTCTAACAATTCATTGGGTTTGTCAGGCACTTTCAAAACAGCTTTTCTGAGTTCTCCTCAGAATGTTCTTGAAATGTTGAAGACTTAGAGGTTCAGAATATAAATTTTCTTCCTACTACCAAATTAACAGACTATCATATTGTCCAGGCATATAACTTTACTCTGTAGAGCTCTGTTAAAGCTGTGTGTTTATAAACTTTAGAAATGGGCTACTTCCAAAATAGCTTAGAATAGCATCTCTTTTCTTGTATGTGCATCAGCAGGCTAGTCCAGAGGAAGGAGGAGCTGTTCTGACTCCTGTCGTGGTACAGATCTCTCACTGGAGTGGAGTGAGAGGAGTGAACCAAGTCCGGGGATGTCTGAAATGGACTGTGGTGCTTTCCTTTAGAATTAAACGATAAATACAGACTTTCAGTCAGTAAGCTGATAAAAGATTTTTTAATATGTACATGTCTTTATTCTTTTTTAACTTTTTTTATGAACTATTTCTGATTCCTCAGAACCCAATACTCACCTCTACCTGGGGAATATGAGGAAATTGTGGAAAAAAATTGTAAAATTCTCACCTTCACTTCTTCCCATAGAGCCACCAACATTCTAGTCTACCTCCTATCAAAATGTGTCTAAAGAAACACTTATTTCACATACTAAGCTCTTCCAATCCCATCACAATCTATGGAAGAACAATTCCAGGTTGTTGCTCAAGCAAGCTTAAAATCATATTTATTTTTAACAATGCAGAAACACTTTCGTTTCTCTAACAACTGTTGTGTCTATTTGGCAACTCAGATTTTAGACACCCTTACACTCACAATTTCAATGGGATTGATGGTGATTAACCATAAATATGAAAGCCTTTCAAAGACAAGGACTGAGGTTTTTTTTTTTTTTTTTTTTTTTTTTTTTTTTTTTTTTTTTTTATGAAAAGCTCTCCAGAATAAAAATGTAATTTTCCCGTGGGAAAATACAGCCTACATTCACCCCAGGGACTATCATGGGACCATCTGGGAAGACCTTTGCCTGAGATGTCCATCTGAAGCAGTCCGTTTAAATGTAGGATCTTCATGAAGGGGCTGGTTTGCAAGTGTGTTTGCAACTTTTCTCTGTTGGAGCTGAAGAGCATACTTTCATTAATTATGCTTCCCTTGCACCTTTCTTTTATGTTTATGCAGAAGAGTTGCAGTCTGTATCTCTCAAAAAGCAGTGTCTGTCATATTTTAGAGTGTTGTTTCTTGTATATACTCCTGTATTTCATGTAAGCTCTATAACTCAGCACTTCTATTTATAAACCAGTATGTCCTAGGTCTTCCTTCAAAATTCTCGTGATAACTTTCATTCGATTTTTGTGTTTTTCTTGGTGTGTTTTTTGGTTTTGTTTTGTTTTTTTCTAAGAACTATTGAGGGGGAGAGTTGGAAACTTTTTGTTTGACTTGCTGGTAACTTGACCTGTCATGTTTTTGCTTGTGTTTTTTAATGCTATTCCACAGCTGTGAACACAAGGTAGTACAAACTAGTATATCAATAGTATGTGTGTGTGAAATAACAAAATGGAGCTGAAAAATTCAGGGACTGATACAACTATTGTCTGGAGCCCAGCAATCACCAATAGAGTGCTTCAGCACTGCACTGTCAGAATTCCTGTTTTCCCATTTTTACCCTTTTGTCTCTCCCTGGGCTATTATAGTCTCACTTACATGTCATTAGTTTACAGCATTATGGCTCAATACCTGTTAAAACACAATTATTTAAAGAGGTTGATAAAACTTTCACCTCTGTCACTGCAAGGTCTTTTTATCTCCTTTCTAACTCAAATGAAAACAGGGGTTGGGTTTTTTCCTCCATTGCCTCTGCCTCTTTTCCTTTGTTATGATCTCTACAGCTCAGTTGACTCTGTGACAGTTCAGTTAACTCTGACATTTTGGGGACATGGTTTGCATAAAAGAAACTACAAAACAAAAACTACACTTCATCTTCAGAGGCTGAGTTCTGAAAACCTCTCCTGAAGCAACATACTGAGAGCAATAATGATAGTAATTCCTACGTCATTAATTACCATATAAAATCGCTTACATCTGAACATTGTTATTTAGGCTGCAAAATCAAGCACTAGAAATGTCTGACCTGGAAGTTTCCCATTCAGCTTTAACTCTGCTCCTTTCAAGTGTCTGCCCTGTGTGCAAGCTGGTTTCCATAAGAAATATTGTTTGTGTCTGTAATTAAGTTGTCACAAGACTTATGGGGCCATAACAATGTTTTACTGGCCCCTGAACAACTGAATTTTCCTGTATTTTAAGGAGGCCTTTACAGACTTGATCTAATTTAAAGTTATCCTCTGTCTGCATATAGCATATTATGTAGAGAGCATATATGCAATACTTTCAAATAATAAAGATTGATAATCTGATTCTGGAACTAGATTCCCACATTTCCACCTCAATTCCCATTTTTTTGTCACACTAAGTGCATTTGTGTTATCTGTACTTCTCAATATGTTGTTTCTATTGTCCTCTTGCACCACGTGGCATAAGTAGGTCCAGTGAGGAGCAAAATTCTATAATGAATAGAAGATCTGTATATTTCTGGTAACTGTTAAGGCTGTGTTTGTAACCACCACTTTATTTCTTACTGATCAGATTAATGATGTTATAGTCACAACTGTCTGCTTTTCAATGCTGATGTCTCTGCATTCAGAAGATGCAGTTGAAAATATCAGGGCTATTTCAGTGAGGTTTGTCTTGTTGATGTTAATAATAGAGACTTCTGGATTTATTTTGCAGATGTTTTTTGCTTGCTTATACAGATAACTGATCCAAAAGTGAATTTGTCTTATGGCTTATGTTTCAGTTCTCTGAACACTGTAATGGGGCTACTCATGAATTCCATTATTACAATGGATTTACTCATGCAAGAAGCTAATAATTTGCAGGTGGATTCGCAGGGTTGGGTCTCGTTCACATTCTGTTAGGCAGCTGCTGAAGCCTCTCAGTCATGAAACCATTAGAATGCCTTCAGCCAGGTAGCAACTCTTGGTGGTCAGGAAAGCTAACCTGGCTGCAAAAGGAGAAACACCATCTTTGGAACCAGGGATAAAGAAGACGTAGCAGGCAATCCTTCCTCCATCCTAAGAGCAGTATATGATAGACTGGACTTTGTCTAAGAAGTGTGGTAAATGTAACTGTGTCTCTCCTTTCTTTTGCTGAGAAAGTTGTCTGAGGGGATAATGCTAAAAATGAGACCAAAAGGTAATAGTTGAATCTTGGACCAATACACCAGTTTTTTTAAAACAAAAGACAAGCACTTGTTTAATTCTAGGAGATAACTATAGTCGTTTTTCACTGTAAGGGGGTCTTTTGGTCATTGTCAGCTACGCAACAATATAACTGAGGACAGCCCATAAATCTTAGCCCATGTGCTTGATTGTTTACAGTGTGTTTTCTTTGTCATATCTTTAGAGAAGAGGAGAAACAAAAAATATAGCTTTTATTATTTCCAAGAGGGGTAAAGACTCAGTTATCAAAGTTGATACATTGCTATTTAACACTCACCCTTTTTTATTATTTTCTCTTACACTGTCATCAGTTGCAAGTACTGGTGGTCAGTTGCCAGAGTTAACACTTATGCTTCAGGTATTTCCTTCTGATGAGATCTTCAAGCACTGTCCTCTTCCAGCCTGACCTGGGCACTGCCGTTCCTCACCACTCTGGAGTCCCCTTCCCTCCAACACTGGCCTGATGCCTTTTCTTTGCACCGTCTTGAAATAGTACACGCTGGAGTGGGAACACCACCCTGCTGCACAAATGTCGTAGCTATTTCATTGCTTATTTCCTTTTGCTTGCTTTCTTGCTCTTCTCGTGTTTTACTTTTTGATTTTTTATGTGCTTATCCTCTTTGATGAACTTTCTTTGAGTTCACTTGAGCTAATTCCAAGTCTGGGCCTGATTCCAGCTGGGGGCTGCCTTGCAGAGCACATGGTGCTGTGGGTGGACGAGCTTGTCTTTGCAAGTGAGTGCGAGGGAGGTGGCCTGCACATGGCTAAAAGCTTTCTCATGCTGTCTGTGTGGTGAAAAGGAGTAAATAGTTGTTGCTGCACTGGTGTGCCCCAATGGGAGCTTATGATTCCCATTTAGTTGACCAGCCCATTAACACAACACTGTGGTTGCAATCACACTGCAGGTAATCACCATGATTTTTGAGAGCAGAATTGTGGCACTGCCCAGAGTCCTTTGTTGAGCTCTGAATTTCGTTTCTGAGGTCCAAGCACTTCTGAACCCAGAAGCAAAAATTCCCTTCATGGTTAAAATATAGGCGAGGATAAAGGAACTTGAAAAATACTTGATCTAAAAACATTCCTTGTACAAGCAAACACAGTTTTTTTCAGGGTATGCTGATGCTGGTTCCAAATGTTGTGATTTGGATTTCCTCCTAAATAATAACATTATACAGAGCCATAGCTCTGCAAATTAAATATTTGCTGAGAACTGGAAGGAGAGCAGTAGTTCACACAATGCTTTGTAATATGCTTAAATGGTGTCTGTATAGCTGGGGAATTGGAGGTATGTTTGTTTTTCATTGCCATCTTTTCAAGTCATGCCACTAGACTTGCGGCCAGCTCTCAGGTTGTTTCAGGAGACTCTGATGTTCCTCCTTTTATGTTTCATAACTATCTTCAGTGAAACAAGCCTGGCATGTATGGAAATCTTAACCAGATTGAAAAGGGGCAAGGAGCAGAAGTGGAATATTAACCATGGCATGGCCCAGTGCAAAGAAATCCCTGACAGTTTTTATATTTCAAGCTGTGGGAGAAACAGAAGCAGCCTGACTGTAGCAGAAAGTGATGCAGAAATAACAGCAACAGCCATAAGAGAGAGAAAGCTAGGGGAGGAGGACCTGTTGCAATGTGATCTAATATTAATCAGGATAGCCGAGCACCTTTGGGAGCCCTTCTTGCTCACAGACATGAACGCACACAGGGTGGATAAACATCTTTATACAGCTGGGGCCTGCACTCTCCCAGGCCATTGGGGCATTGACCAGTTTACTCTGGCACGTGCATGTCACGAGTGCACCAGGATTGTTCTTATCATAGATACCTTGGTGTCTGGCAGAACCAGGCAAACCTCTTATACAGAGCAGCGAGCCATTGCTGCCATTCTTTTTTTCCATCTTCCCTTCCTAAATCTAATTGATGCTGTCAGGGGAAAAGCAACTTGTTTTGATCACATCCTTCTACCTATTTCATTTTAGTTCATCTGTTTGGTTCATCTGTTGCAGGTAAACAAACCCCTGCAGACATGCTGGCACAGAAAGCACAATGGTGTTAGCACAAGTTTGGCGGTGTTGATCCAATTTATTGCTCTGTCACAGACTTTCTGTGCTGGCTTGAAGAATAAACATGATTTCTCTGCAAAACAGTTCTTCATCTGTAAAATCATAATAAAACTAGGTGATGAATGGATTTTTTCAGTTCAACAGCCAGACTGTCAAATGAAATGAAAAGGTGACAATTTGGTTTAGAACAGAAACATCTTACCAAAAGTAAAGGTCATTTGGAATGTTCCATTCACTCTAAAATAAATTGTTGCGATTAGCTTTATATACGTAAAGAAGACCATCTTTTTCTTTGAAAAGCATATTATATTGAAATGCGAACTTAGTTTTCATGACAAGATCTGAATGAAAGACTGTCGTTGCCAAACAGTTCCCTGTTTTCCTCTTTTATACTCCAGGCCTTCTCCCAGCTTTACACAGCACTTTTCACAAGAGTTGAAGAAATCATTTTTCTTTCTCTGAAACATTGTTGCTTGGGAAAATAATAACGAAAGCAATAAATTAGGTCATTTTATATAAGTTTGTGTTGCCTAACAGTGTATGTGTGTATGTGGAGGATGCAGAATGAGATCACCGAGATGTCTCACATAGGGGTATTTGTACCTGGATAGGAAAGCAGACAAGTTATCTTTGATGAATAATTTTTCTTTTGCAAAGAAGTGTGCCCTCATGGTAGAAAGGTCAGTGTATCTCCACAGTCTGAATTTTATGCCAACTCCATCTCTAAATTTGGCCTAATCTCACTGCTGTTAACCTTAAAGCAAATTTTACAGTGAGCAGGATCAACCTCTTCTGTGTGACCTTGATGAGTCATTTAACCTTTCTGGGCTTCATTTTTTCCCATCATTGATTAAATAAGGAATCATCCTTCTTTCTTCACAGAGGTGTCTTTCTGTAGAATCGGCTCCATGTTTGCAATGTGCTTTGAGATAATCATTTCTCTCTGTAGACCTTCAGTAACATCACATGCTGATCTAATTCAGCTTGGTCAGACCACTGGCAGGTTCTCAGAGCAATGGTCAGGCTGCAATCTTTCCCTTCTCTGTCTTTTCCTATCTTCTTTTATGCTTAAATAATGAGAATGAGCTTTTAGATGGACTGTTAACACTGAACAAGGTGCCGGGGAAATGAGATGTCATTAAAATATAGAAAAAAATAAGTTTTCTTTCTTTTTCTTTAATTTAGGTAGGTAAAATCAGTACCTAACATGATCTGATAGAATCAGCAGAACAATGTATCACATAGGAACATAGGAATAAACTAATAACAACCTGCTAGTTAAAAAACTATCTTCACTGCACCTAAAAAGGCAAAGTTCCAGCACTGCCACACAGCTATTTCTGTTCTAGTGTTTCTGTGAAAAGCAATGCCAGAAGCATTTCTGGAATAATAAAGCCAGAGAAATAGTTGTTGTTCATATGAGCATCTGACACAGTTACATAACTTCTGAAATCACTGCAGCAAGTTTTGAACAATGTGCAAAATGAAAAAATGCCCACCAAGCACAGAGAGCAGAGAAGAGCTACAAGGCCACTTGGAAACTGCTGTGCTGTATTACTCTGTGCAGGCACATAATCTTCAGCCTGGCTGGAGACAGAAGTGCCTGGGATGCCATAGATTGACCACCTTCCTCCATAACTAATCTGTTTGTTTGCTGAGCAGTTAATGAGAGCTATGCCTGTTCCTGGAGGATGACCCCCACAGTGTTCTAATTTCTCCTTTTTTTTGGATAGAACATTGGCAACAAAGCATGAGAAATCGAAAGAGGATATGTGCATGAGGTATATTGACATTTACTCTCTAGTTTAAAAAAGTCTTCTTGAGAAAATTTTAAGAGTGTCTGTGTATCTAACTCAAAATTAAATATTTCTGCTACCTTTTCTCTGCCAGTGATTCCACTAGTTCAGGCTATAGTAATGTTCATACTGACAAGAGTGACCCTATACCCAGTAGTGCTGATTCTGACCATCAACCAACAGCTCTTAAAACATCAAAAATGACACAAACCAAAGTTAAATGCCAATTTCTGTTTATTTCTTGTTATAGGAAAAACACTGCTTCTTTCTATTTGTTTCCATTTCTTTAGTCTTTAGGTGGTTTATTTTCAAGGTTTTCTCTGTGGTTTGCCAGGCCAAGTGTAAAAAGGTCTGAAATTCTCGTACAATTTCCCATCTCCCAGAGTAGAAAGCACATTTTCTTCATGACTTGCAATGATGACAGCCCCAAGATTAGTCCATACTGCTTATTTCAGTGTGGGGTCTCAATAAAATTGGTGCTGCTTTTCACAGAACTTAATAGTTTGGCCAGGATCCAGCTGCAGAATTGAAGTCTCTAGTGGCTGAAAGAAAAGTGAGGGAAGGCAGTATCTTTTCTACTAGAAAAAAAAATAAAGGTCTCTCCAAAGCAGAATCCTTCCCACTTTTGACAGGTCTCCGTAAGGAATTCAGACCAGCAGTAAATGGAATGTGAACTGTGTAGGTCTTGGAATACTTCCTTGCTTCTTGATGACACAGATTGCTTTCTAATTTTGTAGTGCAGCTCATCCACGGGTAGCAAATGCTTTTTCAGAGGGTACATCCTTTTCATTGCGCATCACCCCGAGCCTCTGAGGCTGCCCCTTTCTCCAGCCGCACTCAGTGGGTGGTGCTGCGAGCGGGAAACTTTTGCTGGGCAGGGCGTGAGCCAGCCCTCGATAGAACAGCCCCGCTGGGATGCGGGTGCGCGGGGATGCGCGGTGCGGGAGCTGCGGCGCGGTCCTGCCCTGGGAGCGGCGGGCGGAGCGGAGCGGGAGCTCGGAGCGGAGCGGGGCCGGGAGGCCGCCAGAGGGGGCCCGAGCGCCGCTCCGCGCCCGCCGGGGCTCGGCACGGGCCGGGAGGGGTCACTCTGTCCGCCACGGGTCACTCTGTCCGGCAGCGGTCACTCTGTCCGGCACGGGTCACTCTGTCAGGCAGCCAGGTCCGGAAAGGCAGCGCTAAGCGCCGCCTCCAGCCCGCCTGTCTCCCCGGTTACCTCCGCACTGCGCGGGATATAATATATGAATATATAATAATAATGTATACAGCATAACTCATACTAATATGCTGGTAGGCACCACTAGATTTCTGTGGGATAGCGCATTCCCCGAGCGAGCCCCGAGCCTGATTTGTGTCCCGGGAGGTTCGTACAGCACGGACTTGTAGTCTGCTGCTCTGCAAGAAAGCTAAACGAAGTTTAAAGCTATAGCAACTTTCTTCTGCGGCAGATTGCACACTGAGTTGAGGCGTTAGGCAAACTACCCTGCTGTTAATGAGAAAAGAGAAAATTCAGTCTCTCCAAAGAAAGGATCTGCCTGTGAGGTGCTCTTTGAGTCAGAATCTTGTGTGTGGTCTTTAAACCTCAAAGCTGTCATACAGGAGCATCCAGAACTTTAGGAGCAACACCTGTTTCTGGCTTCACTTTGGCTAAAGGATTAAGCATTGGCTTGAAATTAAGAACGGAAAATGAATAATTGTCTCCCACAAAGATCCATGGTATATTAGATGGTATCCTATCTGTCTAACATCCTGCTACAAAAGGTGGGATCCTGCACTCTCTAGAGTGCAGTCTGGTTTTCAGAGCAAATTACTTTCTTGGATATCAGTAATGAATCAGAAACAGTAATGAGGTTTTCTTTTATCAGGAGTTTTAACATGCCAGGAAAATGCACTGAGCCGCTGGAAAAGCACAGCAATTGTGGGTGCTGTACTCTCTGGAGTGCAACTTCTGTGTTTGCTGAACATGTCCGGGTTTGATGGTGGTTCAGGAGATGCTTTATTACAGACATGTGTATTCTCACCGAGGCTTGAATGTACGCCTAAGTGCTTTCCCAGTTTCTGCATTTCAAAATCAAGTCCAGGTCCTTGTGAAATAAGAGAGAAATGTTCCATTTGCAGAAATAGATTTTAAATAATGTCTTTGTTATAACCCTGTGAGAAATTTTGCATATGGATATTTGGGGGTCTGGATTTTAAATCAGTCCAATATTTATTTATGATATTATTCTTGGATTGGAGGATCAATAATAAGTATCATACTTGTGTCATGTACAGATGTAAATTATTTAACAGTAAATGACTAGAAAAAGTTGGATGATTTGAATCTGGTTTGCTCTATTTATTGATAATAGCACATCTCATATTATGATTTGAAACACTCAAGGTTGTTAACATAATGTTCACTCCCACAGTGGATGAGTCAGCTCTTCAAAACCAATAATTAGTATCCTCATTGATTCATGCTATCACTGAACCCGGGATGGGTCATTTGTGGCTTGCAGTCTTCTGGACACAGCCATATGGCATCCCAGTGGGATCCAGGGCACTGACCCTGGGCTATTACAAGGGATACATGGTTGGCACGCTAGACTGCTGATTAAATATTAACCACAGCAGACACATTATTTCCACTCTGCTTTGAAATGAGTCTTTAATTAGAAAGAAAATAACAGCAGCAAATGAAGTTTCATGGTTGTTGCCAGAAGTAAATATTTTGACCCCTTTCCTGTGGTACAAGCGCAGAAAAGTCCCTGGAGACTCTCAGGCTGCCACTCAGACCAAATACAGGTGTCTTGAATGGTACCCAGCTGTCAATCATCTGACACAGGTAAGGAGATTTAAATAGGAGAGATGACTTGCCTAGATAACAGGAACTCTGTTAGAATTAGCCATGTCTTTTTCTAGGAATAGCTACTCTTGAAGCTGTAGTTGTATGAACAACTGAAAATACTTCTTTTTTTTCCCTCTCCTGTTTTTCCTCATAATGGAAATCCTTGTCAAAGAAATTTACCAGGAGCTTTAATTCAACTCGTTATTTAACAGTCTCATCTATTATTCTTACATGTCCTGATAGAAGAGTCATTGGTTTTAATTACATTCTGGGGGTAGGGGGAATAACTAGTTAAGGATGCACATTTTGCACTTCATGAATAATGTATGATCTTAGGTACATAACTTTAATGCTTTATCTCTTTATGAGATGCTGAGATAATCCAGAATTTATTTTTTTTTCCCTGAGAAATGAAGACGTAATATTTTTTTTAAATTTCTTATTCCTAAGACCTTGAGTTTGTCTTTGCTGTTTGCCAACCCCTAAGAAGCCTTTCCTAAAAATTAAGCAGATTCTTAATGTTTAAAACAACCTCTAATTTACTTGTAATTAAATAGAAAGAGATTTGCTGATTCTTAATACTTATTACACATCCAAGGGAGTATTTTCTAAACAGTAATTTTTAATTTTTCATTGCAGAGAAATATAGACTTGCTGTTCCTGTCAAATTATGTGCATCTCCTAAAGCTTATAGGAAGACACTTTGATGTCTTATTAAAAAGAAATATGATTAAGCCAGCTGCTAATAAAAGCAGTGGTTTCATGTACATAAATCCTGCCACTCCCTTTTGAGTTATAAGAACTAAAAGTGAATATTTTGTATTTCAACACAGCTTTCTCAGGGACAAGGATGAGGAGTGTCTTGGTGTGTTATAGATTTTTCTTAGTTTTGGATTATTTATATATAAATATAACCTAGATATGACCATAGTCTTAGGAACAATTTTTGCTGTGGTTCAAAGCAGGAGCCCATCAGAAGCACTGGTACTACACAGTACCAGACTTTAAATGTGTTTTAGAGAACAGCTTTCTCACAGAGGGTGTCAACCAGCTCGTGGTTGTTTTATGCCCAAGAAAGTTTGATTTCTGAAATAGTAAATGCTTGCATCATGCTGGTGTTTTATAACGTCTGTTTCGTAGAACCACTGTTACTCTTTGGCTGCAGTGTGTAAATACTGTGGATCTTTTTTCCATATATAATGCTTGCATCACATACATTCATGTGACAACTTGGTTAATTTTCTCTGGCTAAATTTCAAAGCATCCCATTTCTTAATTTAGGTATTCCATGTGATTTTTAGCGCTAGTAGTTTTGTTGAAGACTATTGTGTATAAAAACACTACTTTCCATTCCCTCCACTTGCCCAGTATTCTACCCTGGGTTATACTTCTGCAAGTTGAAAGTGTGTATTAATTTTCTTCTTTATTTTTTAATTAAAGCTTGTAGCAATGTGCAGGCCACTGGGGATCCCCTGGTGGCCTGGCCACTCACAGCTCTGCTTTTCCACCTGTCCCTCCCCTGTTCACCCAGGACTGGCCAGATGTCATGGGCCAGTCATTGGCCTATTGGCTTGTCTCTCGCCTTGCCCTCCCCCGACAGAGGGCATAAAAGACCTGGGCGAGAGGTGGGCTGGGCCAGTCTTGCCAGGTTCTCCACCACACAGTTTGTTCTGCCCTATTCCCTCCATGAGGGAGAATAAAGGACGCTGATATAAACGCAACTGGTCCGTCTGTTTCTACCAGCGAGCAGCTGCCACCACCCAGCCCAGGATCAGAGCTCCCGGGATAAGGAGCTACTGAGGGCTGCATTCGGTGGCCCGAAGGAGCCAATAGACAAAACACCGAAGCTACAAAAGCTGGCTTCTGTAACCAAGGTTTGAATTTGGTTTAGTACTCTTTAAAGTAGTGATGTCTTAATCCACAAATGAAAGCGAATGTTTTCTCTGTCAGCAACTAGGAAGATTGTCTACTTAAAGCAGGTGAGAGGATAGCAAACAAAAATTGTTGCACATTGGTACTGAAACTTTCTATTTATTGAGGACAAACTGTTCTTGGAAACAGAGGAGCCATTAATGAAGATGTGACATTCAGGAGATCACAGGGTCTTCTATAGGGAGATTGTGCTCTTTGAAGTCCCACCTTCATCACTGGTACACACTAAACCCTGTAGTAAACCTCTTAAAAGTGGTAGCAATGATCTTTGCCAGCAGTTGAAAGACCTTTCCAGCCCCTGGTGTAGCTGCCTCCACACTTCAGTGGTTCTTTTGCAGAGGTCCTGGGTGGTCTTCCTCTATTTCATCTAAAGAGAAACTCTCTGCACAGCCTGCCCGTACCTCTTCAACCCAATAAACAGTAGAAAAAGGGAGAATCTCTTACTCTTATGTTTATCTGCGTGGTAGGAAAGGTGACCACTGACATCCTGCCTTCATCAGTAGAACTAGTCCAAGGACTGAAATCCCTGGGGAAATTCCCTGTGCCTTCCCAGGCCTTTGGGTTAGGCCTATTACAACTGCTCGCTCTTCCACTTCTGTGTGCTCAGTCTCTTCCTCCTACATTAAACCTCTCTAAGTTTCTCAGAAGAAATTTATTTTGAGGCTTTGTAGATTCATTCAATTAATTAAATGGTAGAGAAAATTCAGTGTTTTGCTTAGCTGGTATTATTGGCAATAGGTCAAATTATGCCCAAAGCTTCTGTCTGGATGCAGAGTAGATGTATTGAAATGCATATGGATGGGTTCTTCCAGTTTCACTTTGGAACAATTTGAAGCAGAGTTTAGCCCATTGCACTTAATTACATGAAAATCATCTTGTAAAAGTCTCATTGGCCTTTCTTTTTGTGCCACTGGTATTCTACATTACTCATTGCAGCCAATAAGGAAGTGATATTGGTCTAACTGTTTGCATATAGAGACTTTATATTCTAATACTCTGTTTGAATCCCTAGGTGTGTTCTTGGATTTTCTTTTGGCGGTAGTAAGACTTGATTTAACAAAGGCATAAATGATTTCAAGACTATAATGAACCTGCACTAGAGAAAAGTCCGTTAAGTCAACAGATGTCTGCTGATTTTTTTTTTTTTTTTAATTGTGTTTTTTTTCTTTACTGTGCCAGGAACTCTTCATTATGTTATTAGTTTTTCTTCAGGTTCCTCACCATCATCAGGGCCTTAGATGTAATGCATATTGGAGATAGGGGACTGATGGAGAAATGTACTGCTTTTACTTCAGAGTTGCTGTGTGGCTGGAATGGCAAACATTAATGTTTATGGTAATAGAAAATGAATAAATTTTGCAGTGCTCAGAGGTGCAGTGTCTATTTATGTTACCTGTTAGCAGATAATGCAGTCTCTGAAGAACACTGCCCTGGGCTATGTTCTTGTCACTCCTTCCTCCTTCATAACTGATTGGATAACCAGTAAAAAATCCTCCTGGGAACAACTGGCTTAACATAGCAAAGGGGCAACTATTTGGTAGGAATCTTCCTTGTTAATTGGAATGATATCTTAATAACCCAGCCTGTCACTTTGGATATGTGGAACATAGCGCCCTAAAATACGAGCCAAAGTGATGTTCTCATCCCTTGTCATCACATATCCAAGAGTATTTATGGATGTTTTATGACATTTTACTGCAAGAGAATTAACTGCATCTTACCCTCTCATAAGGGGAATAGTTGCTCATAAACACTTCCTCAGTTGTTCTGTGAAGTCTTTAAGCCCTTGGACTGTATGTAAACTAGTGCAGTCCGTTGTGGCACATGGATAGATGCAGCTTCCAAAATGCTTTTAGCTAGAAAATGATGAAGAAATTATGTGAGGATATGAAAAAATATTTTTCCAACTATGTTTGCTTGTGTTTGGGGAATAAGGGGACTTTTTTTTTTTTGCTTTCAATGTTTGGTTTTTGTTGTTTTAATTATTTTGTTTTATTTGTTTGTTTGGGGTTTTTTTGTGCATGCTTTCTCCCAGTCACACCTATTTTATTGTGAAGAACTAGGGACAAAGTCCTCCCATTCCTTGTGTGCTGTATCATTTCAGATCCTGACAGATCATAAGAATATATCTCTCCTGTCAAATAGTACTCATAGAAACTTCTTTAATTTTTTTTCTCTGACCTTACTAAGCCTAGAACATGCAGTCTGTGAACCCTAACTGTTGCTGTATAAAAGCTGCTGAAACACTAATCAAACAGCACATTGGCTGGCTTCCAAGGAGTGCAACAGTGCTCAGAAATGACCCAAATAATTTTTATTAATAGGCTTAACATTACTTTCATTTCAAAAGAGACAAATCATTTAATAAAATGTGTGTTCAGTTGTGTTCATTAGCGCTAATCAGTAGTTCATTAAACCTTAATCATAGCAATTTCGGGCCACTAATATTCAGGTAGTTTTATAAAGGCCCCAGCAGTAAAAGAGCACACTTTGCATATTCAGGAACATATTTGTCCCTAGCAAGCTTTTCTGGAATACACACTGTCTGTTCAGGTGGGTATCAGGGATGTGACAATATCAGATGAAAGAAAGTAAAGTATACATGGCAAAACACCACCAACAGAGTTTTAAGTGCAGCACTTTTATATTATGAAGTTTTGTTCCACAGACCAGTGTTATTTACTTGGTTGAGAGTACCATTAGAGCAAGGAATGCATCAAGCTAAAACTTTTGATGAATTGAGTTAGCCTCTGTGGTGGAAACAGCAGGACAGAGCCTAAGTACATTGGTAATGCTTAGTATTTTGAAAGGTGGATTTATAAAACAACGTATTGGATAATACTGTGTCTCCAGTTCACAGAGTAATTAACATATGCAAATTTTCAGCGTATGTGTAGTTCTGCTCAAGTCACTGCTTCTAAACTCTTATTCAAAGCTCATGAATCTGGCTTAGTACTTTTCCAAGATCTCATGCTGTCTTCCAGGGAAGGCTGTTACCAGCTGAACAATTCTCTCTGGATGTGTGAATCCCAAACTATGCTACAGACAATGCTGAGCAAAAATGCTTCACTTTTTACTATTTATGTACTAAAAAGTCACTCTGAATTTCATGCTTTTCACTGAAGTCTGAGGAGTAAGAGTGACTTGTATCGATATACTCATTCTGTGTCAGCATTCCTATGTGCCAGAAATATCACGAGCTGGTTTATTCCAGTTAAAATTTATGCTAATACAAGTTTCTACAAGCATGTCACTCCTAATTGCTTTTGTGAAGGAAACAAGAGTTAACAGTTGGTTAGGATGAAATTTTACATAGAAACCTGGCATTTCTTGTTTCTTGTTCTGAAGTTCTTTTCATTGAAATCCAGTTGTAGTTTTGAGGGGCTGCTTTCCATACTTTAGGTGACCATAAGTGAAGCAGTTGTAGCAGCATGTGAATCTCTTCCCTCCAAGAAATGTAGTGTACTGTTTTATCATCTCAGTGCAGTAAGATGTCATCATACCGTAAAGTTATCCTTCAGATCCTGTCCAGATAAGAAAATTATTATTTAACTCAAATTGGGTCCCTACTTTAATCTGCTTTTACATTCTCCTATCATCTCTTCTTTCTGATTTAGCAGTTCTCATGGATGGTGTTGGCTCATTTCAGTGAGATAACTTGATGTCTGTATTGAATTTTTGTCCTATAATAAAACATTCTGCCAGAAAGAAAACAATGATTTATTTCTTCCCACCTCTGTAGATTGAACACTATATATAAATTATTTCCTTTTTTTCTGGCTGTAACCACCCCTTTCTCCTTTTTTTTCTTGACTAAATAAGGAAATACAAATGCTATGAGAAGATATATTCTGTAAAAACTGTCCAGACATATTAATGTAATAGAATTTTAAGTGTTTCTGGCTAAGATAGCTGTATTCATCATGTCTTTACTATGCACTCTTGTATAGGTAAGCAAATAGTATATTTGTTTCCTGCTTTTCTCTTGACTGGAGTCTCACAATGCACTTTACCATCTCTCTAAAACTGTGCTTCAAATAGAGCTGACATTACTACAGGATGACGGTGCTTTAATGTACTGCATAAGAACTTACCAACAGCTCCAAGAAGCAGCGTGGGTTCAAGCTTTGTTGTCAAACCTGTCACTATGTCACTAGGATCTCCAGCCCAAAAGACAAAGGTTAAAATTTTAGCGGGGCATAATATTTCCTTCTCCTCTCTGTTGTTATATGACAGAGAGGGCAAACAAATCTGGTGGAGATAGACAGATCTGTGCGGATAGGTTGGACCTCACACACATAAATAACATACTCCATTCCTGGAAGTTTTCCCTGCTGCCCCATCTTTTATATTCCTTTGGAACTTACAGACACCTTTTGCCTATAATATAGCAAAGTCTGAAAGAAGAGGTTGGATAAGTTCTGGAGGGCGAAGACAGCTCAAACCATGTACAGTCTGGACTTGTTGAAGGATCTGACACAATAGATTTCAAGGTCTTGTTTAAATAATATGTAATAATAAGGTGTGAGGTTTTGTAAAGTCAGAAGAAAATCAAAGCGGAGGTTTTTGGGAAGTCCCAAGAAGTGCCAAAAGCGGAAGCTCTCTGACACACACCCATTGGGATATGCAAGCTGTTGACAAAAAGAAAAACAGTTCAACTTAGAAAAGGCTTATGGTGGACTGGCTTGAAATTCTATTATACCGTAAGTTTTTATACTTGTGAAGGTGGCATGTCAGATGTTGAAGAATTGGTCTGGTCTGAATATGAGGACTCAGGTAGATGCAAGTTCTTGTGGACCCTGCCTGGAGTCATTGATAGTCCTTCAGCAGATGAAATCAAAGCTCTGTTGTAGGTGGCCTTTTTTCTTCCTGTTTTTTTTTTTTTTTTTTTTAGTTTGTTTTTATACTGTCATAGAGTCTCTTCAATGAAAAAAAAATTGCATTCAGCTTAGCTAAAGAGCAAGACTCACACTGAGTGGCTCTAATAGACTTATTTTTTGTGGCCTGGGATACCTGGAGTACATTGACTAGTGGACCAGTACTGGAGTATAAATAACATCATTTCTGAGGCAAGAATGGAAAGAGTATAATTAAGAATGTAAATTGCTCATAAAAGTTATGTACTGGTATTGCTATGGCATAAAACAATTTAAATACATTATTTCCTTGCAAAATAGTAAGAATCTAAGCTTAAAATACTAATAAAATACTTGGTTTAAGACTAACAATAAGGGGATATTTGGAACAGATGAATCCCATGTTTTATATTGGGTAATAAAATATTATGAACTGGATATATTTCTAAAACTGCTACTAAGAGGGACTAGATGATCTGGGGGAATTGCTAACATGGTGTAGAATCATTAGATCTTACTCACTGTAGTTCAGGAAATCTTACTATGGAGTGAGCCTTCTCTTTCTCCTTAATGGCTGTTTGATGTCCTTCATGAAATCTGTGTGGGTGGTTTTGAACACTCAGCTGGCAGATATCCACACAGAGCAATAAAACTGTGCTAATTTTCCATTGTGTTTTCTACAGAAATGTTACAGGGAGGAGGCAGAGCACTGAAGCTGGAGACTAGAGGCTGAACATAGTCCATTTTGCCCAATAGTATGATTTAAATAGCTCAAAATAAACACTTTTTGTCATATGTTTTAGAAGACTAATATAGACTAATATATTTAGTGTGTATATGTTTTACTTTTGTTTTTATAGTTGCCTTTAAGTTAGCAACAACTACTTGTCAAGCAGAAATGTCTTCTCTTAAGTTGGCAACCTGAATTCCTTGTTCTCAGGACATTACTTTTCCCATTTCTGAGATCCTTTCTGGACATTTTTAATGTTAACTGTGGTGTCCTGCACTTCAAAAATGTTAAATGTTGACTTGTTGTCTTTAAGGGGCCTTGAAATGAATTTTGTTCTCCAAAGTCCTTTCAACTTGGCTGTGGGCTTCTGATTTCAAAGGGATAGTTTTTCAACTAAACAAGTTCTGTCTGTACTCTGATCCACTCTCTGAGAGACTAGTGAAAATGGTGGGAAGGACGCACTGAGATGAAGGGTTTGTCTTTTTTTAATTAACTGATAAAAACAACCAAAGGAAACATATTTGAAGTATAAGTAAGACAGTTTATTTGAAGTGTAAGATATTGAAGGAGAAAGTTAATAAAAAGATATGTCAGGAAAACTTTAATGAAATCTAGAAACTCTAGGGGAAATAAAGTAGTAAACGACACATGAGAAATCAGGTTAAATATGTGAAATAAAAAAATAAAAGTGTGCAAGAAATGTGCATTCAAGCCAAGGGTCAGAAGGGCTATTGGAAAACCTGAATGGAGTTATAAAATGAATGAAGTTAATGTTGCAAAAATCTGAAATTATTTGTTAGTTTGTGCTATTTGTTCAGAACAGCACTCGAAGATTCCAGGCTAGAGATGATGATAGGTGTTTCTTCTGTGAGGAAGATAAGGATTATAATGCTTCAGATGTCTGAAAATTAAAACACCAGCTGAATTGTATTCACAAGTCTTCAAAATAAGTAAGACAGGAGAAGGTTTTGATTGCAAAATATAAAGGAAAGTAATGTGTAGATAAATGAATAGTGTTTTCAGCAGCTTGCTTTGCTGGAGCTGTGGTGTGGTAGTTGCATGTTGTCATAGCAATGCCTTATTTTAAGGAAATGGGGATTAAGTTTGCAAACACTTCATCAGTGGTTGGATATTGCAGCCTGTATATATATGTTTTTTGGTGAAAGAATATACCACCACAGTAATTCAACAGGGTTTGAAAATGGGCCTAAGGGATTTGGAAGCAGAAATTGCAGTGAAAAATTATAATGAAAGTAGTACTCTTGTATCAACTAAAATCTGTGAAAGTCAACCCTAAAGCACTGAAGGGTTTTGTTGTTTTTTCTTTGCTTGCTTGTTTGTTTTCCTAGTAAATGTGTCTGCATAGTCATTGGCAGAAGTTTTACAACTTGAATGTGGCATCCAAGAGTACAGTTGTTTCTGTGGTGTGTGGGTTTCAGTTAATATCTCATGGTCTACTTTCTTTCCATTTTGTCTTCCATTCCTTTACTGTGAAATATCTGCTGGTGTAAGACCCGTTGATGAATGGGGAAATTTTATCTGACAATTTGAACTAATTTACAGCAAGGATGCTGTAAACTGATGTGACATCAGGAGATAAAAGGACTTTGGAATCCCCTTTGAAAAGAACCAGGACCATACGTGTAGATGCCACTTTAACTAGACGTTATAGCCTGCATCTCAAAGACTTTGTGTGAGTTGCTCACAGGGAGTCTGAAAAGCTGTGTAAGTGTGGACATTTGTAACACCAAGAGGCTGTAGGCAGATGGCAACAGGGATTTTACTTGTTGAAGAACTCGAGTCCTTAATATACAGAGAGTGTGTACTTGAAAAATTGAGAGTAGTTGGTCAGCACTTTACCTGAAGAGTATATTCTATTTTTCTTTTTCCTGCTGTAATCCATCTGAAGCTCTTGTTGGTTTTTATCTTATGTTTGATTTTTATCTTACGTTTGATTTTCATGCTAAGGATTTTTTTCAAGTGAGGGGTTTTAATCACACTTGGAGAAAAATTACATGATTTTTTTCTCATCTCTGTCCAACTGGCAGTGCAGACAAATGGAAATATGTGACTAATATAATGGATCAGTGTATTCCTATAACTTAAATCAAAATAGTCCAGTGAAACTAAAGGCCCTGGCTTTGTGCTCTTCTTTTTGATCCTAGCCCAAGGCAGACCTAAAGATCAAAGCCTGCCATGTCTACAGGTATAAAGATGATATATTGCCTCTCTGCGGTATTCTCTGCGTCTGATTTATACTGCATGGTGCACAGAACTAGTTGAATGATAGAGTGTAAATGAACTGTTGGTAAATATTTGAATCATTGAGGATTAATTTTGGAGGGAAAACCAGCTAGCTGGTTCTTTAGCTTGTCATTCTTAACCTTATGTAATGTCAAAATACGTTAGGACACCTTTACGTGTTCATGTAGATATGAGTCAAACTGAACATTTCCTTACACCATCTTCCCTCTAGCAGCTGAGGAAGTCCTTAGATAGAGTTTCACTAATTTAAAAGAGGACTTCTTCAAAAGCTCAATGTTTTCAACAGCTAAGTCCTCACGTAGGACTCATGTAGGATCAGTTTTCTTTGATATTTTCTTTAAAATTAAACTTAGTAATCGCTACCTATGAGTTGCAGACAACGACAATGCCCATTTTGTGAAATGCGGGGTTATTGGCAATCATTACCATCCTGGGATAAGGAGGGAAGAGCTAGAGAATAGTACTTTTCACACAGCTTCCAGAAATGAAGTTTTTTGCTTTTGTTTCCTTGGATGTAGTAGCAGGGTTCGATATAACTATCCCAGTTAAAAATGCTTTATGGGAATTGTAGTTCAAGAGCCTCCTACTCACTCTTCCTTGAAGCAGGCTTCTGATGGAGCCTGTAAGTCTTGTGACCTGTCTGAAAATAGAAGTTCTGGTTGTTGTCAAGATGTCCATTCTGAGATGCTGGAAGGAGCGCGAGAACCCCTTCAAATGCAGTTTCCATGAGGTAGGTGAGCAATAAAGTGAGACACAATTTGGTTTGGCTTTACATTCTTCTGCCTGAGGACATCATTGAGAATAACTTTTTTTCTTAATTTCTTTGTCTGTAAAGGAAATGAGACTTTGACTAAGATTGCCTCTCAAAAGAAAAAAAAAATATGTTTGATGGATTTGCTTACATGTATGCAATGATCCATCTGAAAAGTAAAATTATTTATATGATGTTACCATTTAAGTGTCCTGTGCTCCCAGCTACTTTACAGATCCCCTCCAGATAGTCCCATTAAATGTTAAATATCTTTGTCCATGCTCCAAGCACCTGGTTTTCAGGTTCCTTTCAACACAGATTTACAAAGAAAAACTCTTTCTACTAAAGCACTAGAATGAACTACAGATTAAAGGCCTTGGAGTATTTACCAAAAAAAACCTGTGCAAACAAATGTTGTCATTTTGACACTTCAAATCAAAAATCACAGTGGGCATTTGGTGGACTGTGTGCCCATCCTACTGAAAAATTTTGAAGATCTGGTGAGTTACACTGCTGCTTAAACAGAAAGCAAAAATTGGATTCAGATTATTTACACAAAGGTCTTTTGGAATCCATCTTTACTATGCCCAAAAGCACACTAGAAACTTCATAGCCACAAACAGAAGACGTCCCTGCCTCTGAGAGCTTGGTATGTAATTAAACATCTTGGTTCATGTGATCTCAAGAATTTACTTGAGGGGTGACAAGTGGATGGGCTATATTTACTGTCAGACAGTGATACAACAATATGCTTTTCTTCATTTCTAAATTGAGTTGCATCCAATTCTTTCTAAATTTTTTTTAGATTTCAGTTATTGAGGTAAACCTCACTTCTGCCAGGCTGTATACAAGGGATGGCTTAAGGGGTAATTTAAGTTAGGCAGAGATTATGGTCTGTTGAATGGGCAGATATTCTCTAGGTAAGGAGCAATGTGGAGTGTTTGATGAAAAACAAACAAACAAACAGAAGATTCCCAAGCTAATATACAGTTGCTTTCTGAAGCCTAGGTTTGATTGCTTTTATTAAAGATCAGAATATTTAAAAAATAAAAAAAAATTCAAGGTAACACTGTAATTCATTCTGTAGGTATGAACTTACTGGGGTATCTGGGGATGTTCAAACGTTGGAAATGTTGGCATTTTCTTATTTCTGCTAAGTGCCATGTTTGTGGGAATGCCCTGTGACTGGATGACTTTACCATCTGTCTGGAAGCATCACAGCTAATGGCACTGTGGTGACACTGCTCTGTGACAGGCTCACTAATACCACCTTGTGTCCCGTGGGGTAGCGGGGAGTTGGGTTAATTGCGGTGAAACCACATGAACTAGGCTGACACTTCAGGACTCGATTTTGAAACTTGAATTGCTTCTCAGGACTGTAGTGTCTTTGGCTCACCACATTAGATATGTGTATAAATTATGCCATGGGAGTCTGCAGTTATTCATGCTGGAGCTCCTAAGATGCTTTGATGTTCATGGATTAGATGGTGAAGGTACCCTAGCTGAGCTGGCAATATCCCACAGAGGGCCGATACATGCATATAGCATGAATATATATTCTCTTTGAGGTCTTACGGAGAAACAGGCTTTACATACAGATCTGACAAACTATTTTGGGTTTCTGTAGGCAGATCTGAAAAGTGAAGTGTACAACAGAAAAAGGCTGTCTATGGAGTGTCACTTTGAAAGTTGCTGGTAGAAACCTGCATGTGCTTTTACAAAGAATAAATAAAGTACCATTTTGTGCATGGTGGAAACAGACCGGGAAAGGTCATGGTGCTGAGCGTGGTGTTTGTAGTGGCTTCATTTGAAGGTGGCGATAAATGAAGGGCACTTGAATGCCAGTGATTGTCCCAGGTCTGAGGGGACTGGAATGGAGCCAGGTCTGTGCCATGCCCTACTCTCTGCCCAATGTGCTTTTCTTGTGTCTATAAATTGTTCTTATGTGAGAAGTGAATATTTATAACGCAGATATAAATCAAAATTTTTTTATTTATCTATAGCCACAGGCTTATGGGAATGCTGACAATTGAAGGATTCTGTGTGAAGGAGCATTACTCAATATATTTATTGTCTTATAGATAATAACAGCAACAATCCCACTATGAATTATATTAGGCAATGTTAATTTTCTGTCTGTTCTCAGAGCTATAGAGGTTTAGTGATGTCTGTTGTTTTGTGGGTTGTTCTATTGGTTTTTTGAGGTCTTTTTACCTTGTTTCTTTTAATTATTTTTCTTGCAATGATTTATGTCTCAGCTTCAAAATGAGAGAAAGAATTTCATCTTTTGTAATGACAATTAAACACAATTTGAAAGATCATAGCCTGGATGCAATAACAAGATTCTTGGAATTAATTGAGGAACTAAGTGAATAATTCAAAACAAATAACTTTCTTGAGAAATGGACCCTCTAGCATTCTTAATATTTTCCCTGGGAAGATCATATTGTTGTCATCATTGTTCCTATAAGAGCAGAGACTACTGGTTCCAACTGAGGCTTTCTTTAAGAAAAGAGTTAGCTCTTGTCCTCCAGAGCACCAAGAAATGTGAAAGCATCACATTTTCTCATGTGTTTCTTTTCAATGGGTGTTTTGGTGCTGTTTTTTTGACCTGTCCTCTTGAGCTTTGAGGGGTGGTTAGCTTGCCAAAGCACACATGTAGCTGTATATGCAACAACACCTTCAACTTGCTGAGGGGAGAGTGATTTACAGTGCAGTCTTGGACTCGTGTGCGGAGACAGCTCCGACCTGAGCCTAGATCAGTTCCATCCTGATTTGTAAGGAGTCTCCCTCTGTCAGAGGAGGACAGATCTCAGCCATGGTCTTCTTCCTGCATTTTAAGTGGTCTCTTAGAAGGAGTGTGTAAAAGATAAGGGTGAAGACTTTGTTTCACGCTTTTGTAGAAAGCCACACCTAAAGTAGAACCCTGTTGTAGATGCAGTATTTCTGATGAGCTGTGCTAGAAAAACATTGTGTATAATTTGAGTTTTCCAGGTACTGGAACCATCTTCACCACAACCGTTGATTTGTTGTCATCCAGAGATAACAAACATGGATTTCAGGCCCCTCCCTTATCACTTTGGAGGGACATCACCTAGAACAATTAGGGCATTGGAGAGCACTATCTCCACTGTAATGTTCTATGTAAGATATTAAAGATAACAAATGAAAGGGAGAAAATAGAAGGCAAAATTAAAACTATTGCTATTGCTGGTCAGAGACATGAAGCAGGCTAGTGGTGGAGTAGGATTAAAATTTGGTTCACTAGCAATTCCCTTCAATATTAAAGGCACGGGCCATGTGTTTTTCTTAAAATGGTTTTGATATTTACTCATATTCTCTGAATTTTTTTGGTTTTATCCTAAACTGTACATTGTGTAGAGTCTCTATAGCTTTTATTGAGCAATAATTCTTTGTGATTAGCTCATTAAATAAAATACCATGGTTTGAATGACATACATACTTACACTTTTTTGAAAAATGTACTCAAATTTCATATGCTGTTGCTTCAAATTTTGTCAATTCTTTCTGTGAACACTTACCGTCTAAAAATTTATTTCCTAGGTCTTGGGGGGAGGCAGAAGGTGGTGGGAAAACATGCAAAGACCCTTCACTGAAAATTGGTAGGGCTCTTTGTAGAGTTAACTGTTGCTCAGCTGTTGCTCAGCTCTTTCTTAGGTTGTGGAATTGGAAGCTGGGGAGAAAATTACTTACTTGCATTATTTATATTTAAGAAGGTTATTGTCCCTTTCCCCCAAGTCCCTCTGGGCTGACTCCCAAACTGCTTGAAATCTTTTAGGGGCTGTGCAATGAGAGAGCTCTCAAATGAAAAAGGAAAACACTAAATGAGTATGTGTTAGCAGTGTAAAGAGACAGCAAAGAAAGGTATTTTTGCCAATATATGCATCTATGTATCACACTCTTAAAGCAACTTATTTTGGGATTAAATCTTTTAAAATTGTGTGTTTTTTCCTCTCATCGCTTGCAGATTTTTACATGCTCTTTACTTAATAGGAAGTCTGGATAACTTACCTAGATACTTTGGGGATGTGTGTATGCTTATTTAAGCATAAATTCTGGATTACAGTAGTGAAAGGGTTAGCTGCAAAGTGAATAATTTACAAATATGATGCTGCAGGTGCCAATATTTAAGGTTGCAGAAAATTAACAAGTGAGGCAGAGTGGGTCAGCACTAATTTCAGGATATTTTTCATTACTTACTATTTTGAATGCTTGGAATTCTTGTATGAGAAGAAAAATCAGCTTCCAAATGAAAACGGGAAGGCAAAAAAAAAAAACCTGTTTTAGACTACAAATTATCTGAGTCAGCATAGATTTGTATAGAACAAAATACAAGCAATGCAGTCCTGCCTTTCAGTTTAGCAAGATCACCCAAACATCTAAAAACAAAGGAAGAGAATCTTGAGTAAATAACAGACTTAATGATGGCAGAAAGAAAAGAAGTGATTTCTTATTTGAAACAAAAGTCCAAATTTGACCAAGTTGGAAAGCCAGGTAAGTAAGATGCTTTTAATTCTAATTTGTCATACCTTACCCCTCTTTAAATTTAAAAGCAAGATAAGCTACAAAGTATTTTAAAGATAATGAAAGAATTTTAATTTTGTTAGGGAAAAAAAATCATTCTGTAATGTCTGCAGATGAATAATTATGTTGTGTTCCTGGAGGAACAAAGTTACTTGTCTGCTTTGAAATTGGAAAGATAATAAAGCCATTTAATGTTGTAAAACTTAAATTCTGAACAATATCTTTACCTACAATTGCTTCAAAGTTATAGAAGCCTCAAGCTAGACATGCATAAGCATTAGCAAATTTTATAGTGATTTTTGTTGTGTGTTAAAAAACCAACAAATCCAAAAGAAACAAACAAAAAAAACCCCCCATAACAAAACACCTTTTCCACACAATTACACTTGTGAAACATCACCCTTGAGATGTAACACAGACAAAGATTTATTTCTCTGCCATTTGTTCCCTGCATTAATCTTCAGGTCTTTTAATAAAGGTGGGGAACAAAGGGTCAGGATGACTGCAAGAAATGGTAATGGGATACACAGAGCTCTTCACATATAGGTCAGTAGATCAGGTCCAGCCAGGATGAATGTTGCCTCAAACCTTTTCCATCCTGTTATTACTCCGCAGCCCTAAGGAATATAAACTGAGGAATGTTTCTGCTTTCTAGCAAACTGGTGACTGGTGCTGGGAAAAGCTACTGCCCCTCTGATCCAGGTCAGTGGTGAGGGCAAGGGTATGGGATTTGACTCCGTGTCCAGCTACTACTGAAACACGTGGATGAGAGCAGCAGTGAAACTTGCTTTACTGCTGCCTCAACTGCAGTGTTTTTCTTCTTGATCTATGAAAGGTGTTAACTCAGCCCTCTCAGCTCAGTAGTAACATGGTGGAGGAGAGAAGAAATAAAAATAGAAGTGGGATGTGTCTAGATCCCAACTGACAGAATAAAAAGTACAAAATTAAATGAGAAATCTCTAGCACAAATACAGACCTATGAGTAGGTGTAGCCTCCGAGAGTAGGGTAGCAAAATCAGTGTAGACTTAAGTTCCTGTGTAATTTTCAAGACTTGAGAAATGTATAGAACCTGGTAGAACCTGCTTTAGAGAAATTAAATTAGCAAAAGACTGTCTGGACTCTTGCAAACTCTGATTCAAATGAAATAATACACATAGCTTACAGCTGTGATAAGTGAGTTTAATGCTTGGTTTATAAATGGTTGGAAGATGTGGGCTTTTGTTTATGTGTTCAAAGGGGTATTTGTTTCCCCCCATTTTTTTAAGGACAAAAATATAATAGCTATTGAATAAAATAATTCAAGAACAAATATAAAACTAGGAAAAGGACTAGCCATATCAAGAAACAAAATTGATAGTTTTGCATATTATTATAATATGGATTTCATATGCAAAAAACTTGTCACGTTTTTCCTGGACTTTTTCTTTTGGAAATGAGTAATTGTATATTCAATTACCCTTGGTTCATCAGGGACTAAACACCACATAGCTCCATTTCTGTCTACTGCAGTAAGGGCTGTCCTATTTTGATTTCTCTGTTACCATCTCTCATCTCTCACTAAGAACTAGCATAGTTATACAAATGTAAACAATCCAGGCTCAGGGGTGGCATGCTTGTGTTTTATTTGTCTCTATCAGTAGAATACTTTAAATGAAACATTCTTCTGCATGTGTTAACAAAGAAGCCAAAACAAACTTGATATGTCTAAAACTCCAAGGAATTCAGAACTGAATGTGAATTTTATGTTAAAAGACCAGAAGCAACACTTTAAACTTTCTGATGCTTGCAAAATGATACAGTAATTGAATTACAAAAAGCATTTGTAGGAGTTTTTTTCTCCTTTCTACATTGCATGTACGTGGCTGTGCCAAATCAAGGTTTATCTGGTGCAGTAATCTGTCTCGAAGGAGCTGAAGGTGGGTGCTTAGGGAAGAATATAGGGAAAGGTTTGGTATATGGTATTCCCCCTGAGCCACAAGTGAAAGTCTTCCTGAGCCAAAGGTAGTTTCAGTGTATTTAACAGCCCTTAATGTATTTTTTTTCCTTGGTTCTGCCTAGCTTTTTTTTTTTGAGGCCATGCAAGCTTTTAATGCATTCCAGAATCCTGTGGGTTGGTGCATCACAATAAAACCACAACCTGTGTGCAGAACCTGCAACAGCCCCCAGCTGTGAGCACCTTCACCTCGTCTGGTATTGGGAGAGGCAGGGAAGAGTCAAAATGGGTCCATCTCCCCATATTGGCCCATCTTCCCATATCCCCTTTGTGTGCAATGGGATATGGACAGACCTCACTTACAAACACCTCTCAAATATTTGTTTTCATTTCTTTTCTCCATACTGAGCACTGGACTTTGCTCTTCTGATTCTGATTTTCTCATGTTTTAACAAAATTAAGCCACATCATTAAGGTTTTTAAGGGGTTATTTTAAGCAGGAGGCCTAACAACAAACAGCCCAAAGGCCTTATTTAGTGGAAGGGTCGCATGTACCTATTTCTGCCTAAAGTCATGGCCCTAATATTTTGAAAATGTCTTCCATGAAAAATTACAACCTTTTTTTTTAGATGCCTGAAAGTGGCTGTAAGATATTTTAGATAGAACAGGCTTGAGAAAATGCCTCTTAGGGTATTTGATCATTGTTTTACTGGTATATCTGGTACCTGAGGGAAGGAAACTGTTCTGACAAATGCATTTCCACTGCAGTATTACCTCTGGCCAGGGAAGGTTGAACAACAATTCCACTGACTGTAAAATAATTGGTAGGGCCCCTATTACTGGTAGCAATCCCAAAGTTATCTATGTATTTGGCTGTGTACTTCCAGATATTCTTCCCCACTGGAAAAGGCATTTTTACCTTGATAACTTCTAGCAAAGCCCAGCAGCCCCCCTCAGCCCCCAAGGCAGGTCCCGCTGGTGGTCAAGCAGTAACGAGATTTAAGCAGTGAGGATTGACTCTCCTTATCTCGGCTGCCAAGCCTGCTCCCGGCAGCCGTGGCTCTGGCTTCCCTTGGGAGGAGGGAATCAGCAGTCAGACACACATCCTGGAAAACTCAGTTGTGCACAGAAATGGGGACACCCCCTAACTGCAGACATTGCTGGTTCCTCCTGCAGCATGTGCTCCCCTCGCCAACAGGGATCACGGAGGACGCCTGCCTGGAAGGAAGGAGCTGGTGGAGCTTGGTTTGGATTGTCCTTGCAGTGTCAAGGACTTGCCATCTGTTTAGTGTTTATTCTGCTAGTGGATTTTCAGTCTCAGTGTTAAGGTTGCTAATGATTGATTAATCCAGCTCAGTATGGACGGAGCACACCAGGCAGTTATAAACTAATTGCAACAATTTCTCTGATGCCGCCTTTCGCAAAATGCACTGTCTGGGGCACAGATGAACAGCAGCAGCTCCATTTCTAGTCTTGACCCTGAGCTAATTAGGACAGATCCTGCTCCCTGCCATCCACTGAGATGAAAAAGAGAATTTAAAAAAGGTTTTTGAAGGAATAGTTCTGTCTGATGTGGTGGTTTGGTTGGTTTTGTGGGTTTTTTTCTGTTTTGTTTGGTTGATTTTTTTTAAGGAAAACATGTATGGGGTTTTCTGTAAATTCATTGCTGTCTGTAGCCATTAGGGATTAATCAGAGGTGTGAGAGCCTGTATACTGGTTCTTGAGAGGAATACATTATGCTTGACAGTGTGTATGTGCATGCTAGAGTTTTCTTCTGAGGTTGGTTTGGTTTTGGGTTTTGTTGTTTGGTGTGGGGTTTGGTTTTTGGACTTTTATTGCTGGTTGGTTGGTTGTTGTTGTGCTCGCTTTTTGGTTTGGTTTGGTTTGGTTTGGTTATTTTTCTGTGGGTTTTTGAGTTTTTTTAAAGGAAAAGAAGGTGGGGTGGTCAGATGCTCTATGCCTTTACAGTCTACCATGTTCCTTAGTGCAACATGCAGCTGGTTGCAAACCAGCAATGTATGCTTATCCTAATGGCTGGCTGATTTCTAAGTCAGGAGAACATGAAGACATAGAAGGTAGGAAAAAAAAAAAATTGGAAGTGGAACTCAGGCTGCACAGCTTTCCATGCAGGTACTCTGGAAGAAAGGGTGAGTTCTGCCTGTACAGGTGGCAGAAGTTCCTTCCGTTTGCATGTTTCTGCTTCATCTTGCTGTTATACATGGAAATTGTGCATCTTTTTCACAACTGACCACTTCCAACACATTGTTCAGATTGTGCAGAGGCAGCCATCAATAATGCATTGACATAATAATGACCCTGGATTCCTATTAGAGTCTATTCCTAATGATCAACACAAAAGTCTTCTGCATCCTGGCCACACAAGCAAAACAAAAAAATTTAGAAAATCACTAGCTAGGGAATTGTGAATGGTGCAGAGGCAGGATTTTGCTGTTCTGTTATCAGCAAATCTGACTAGAAAAATTCTTAGCAAATGAAGTCAATTTGCTCTTACAACTGTATGCATTCATTTATCTGAACCACTCGGTGTTTGCTCCATGAACATCTGGAAGGAAGATGAGGGTGGGTGTGGGGAGGAACGCTTTCAAAGGAAACAATCAGCGCTAGAACAGAAATCAGAGCTTTTGCATTTAAAGCAGCTTTTCTCTGAAACTGAAGACCAATGTGATTCCTGGCTTCTCAGATTCCAATGTTAACATGTCTCTTTAGGTTTTGATGACAGTTAACATAAATATTAATGACAATTTCACTAAAACTTGGTTTCATATGACAGTGAATTATTCTTTTTATTTGTTCTCTTGTGCTAACTGGCATTCCCTGTTGAATAGATGCAACTTCATGCAAAATTGCCATGTATGACAACTATTTTATGACATGTATTGAAAACCAAAACATTTTTCAGATTACAGGCATTTGCACAGAACAAGAGTAAGGTGGACTCACATTTGATGGTAACAAGTATCAATTATGCTGCAGAATGGAGTGAGTGTCACAGGAGAAACTGGAGGACAAAGCTGAAGGACAACTAGTATGGCAGGTGAACACAGGAGTACTGTATATTTAGTAAAACATTTCCCCTTTTGTTCCTCTCCTTTTTTAGTATTTATTTCCCTGTATTTCTTGTCCTCAAGTGTCTATGTCATCACAAAAATAAAATTAATATCCAGCTATGTGTTTAATACTAGATTCACAGTATGTTTTTATGTTATGAATCTTGTTTGTGTTTATGTAGCACTTGTTGATGGGCAAGCTAGTATTCTTCACTTTCTCTAATAGCTTTACTGTAAATGAGTCCTTTACAGAAAACACATAAATACTATGATTCCCAGCATTATGATGTCACAGCACCTATAAATACTCAAAGTACAGAAATGCATCCTTCTAAATGGAGAGTTTATAGTCCTCTTGTGGATACCTTCCAGCCTGAGGATGAGCAGCTCATAACTCTTTTTTGACAGAATAAATAGGAAATCCATGATTCCTATCAAGTTCTGTAGAGAGACCCAGACACCCAGATCCATATGCCATGCTTTGCCTTGTACAGGTTTGAAGCACTTGCAGACTTAATTGCTATGCCCTGGGGAATCTTCAAGACTACTGTTGGCAGATACAAGTGATACTAACAAGACAAATATGTCTCAGTATATTTACCAGGTGATTCCTGCTGTTTCAAAAGCAGTAAATTATAGTATTTATTCATCTGTGATGCTTCCATGGGAACAAAAAGCAAGCTGTATTTTTAATTTTTTTTTTTTATTATTCTTTTTTCTTCTATTTGAGGGCTGGTTAAGCATAGGGAAATGGGAAGAAGTGGGTTTGGATGATGCTACAGCAGCAGACAAGGAGTGTAGTTTACCAGTACCTATGTTTCAACATTTAAAATCACAAGGTTTTCACTCTGTGTATGCAAGTGATTTGTAATGCCATATACCCTACGTGCTAGCATATGTAGTCTCCAAATGTTTCATCTGTGTCTCGGCATTCTGTTTCTTAAATCACTGCAATATGTTGAGCAAGCAAAGATATAACTTGATTTAGCATGTGTTTGTTTATATTTACAAAATCCTAAATATCCTGTCTCCTTTCTCTCATCTGCACTTCTTGTTCTCCCTGTTTCTTCTCCCATCTTCCCCAAGACAGTATTAACCAAGACTTAAATTGTGTGTCCCTGTATGTCCTGACTTTCGTAGTATTTGGCTTAAGGTAACTAAATTAACCATACATATTCAGCATAAAATCCTCAACCTAAAGCTCTTCATGAGAAAGAAAGAATATATTTTCCCTTTCCCTTCCAACTAACCCTGTCAGGGCTGAGTCAGCTCATGCTTTCTGCTTGAGCCTAAGCTTCATTTGAGGATAAGCAGACATAGTTGTGTGTGGAGGCTGTGAGGTAACGTGACCACTGATGTACTAAATCTGCTTTTTCTTACTTTGTCTCTCAGCTGGAAAATGCCCTAAAAGGTGTATATAATTTTGAAACCTTTTTATGGAATTCAAGAATTTATGGCAGTGAGCTTCTACTTTTCCCATTATGTACAGGAGAACAAAACTGATATAACAAAATCAAAGCCACACTTCTAAGGAAACGCCAGAGTTAAATTAAAAAAATTAATTAGGTATCTTTGCACAGTATCTTACAAGTAGGTGGGATTGTAGAAAGTGTTTAGTTTTTTGCCTGTGAAGCCCCACCTTGTCTGACACATGTGCAGTACTTGCTTGATGAGCAGCTGCTTTGCTTTTTCCCCGTCCTTCAGTAGAGGTGTCTAAACTTAATCTCTTAAATGCTATTTAAAATTCCCTTCAGAGATGACACTACTGGTTTTAGTATCTGCCCTCAAAAATATGCTTACTTTCAGAAAAATGCTGTGAACTGAGGTGCAAGGTCTTGCAGCTGGGTCAAGTCAAGCCCAAACACAAATAACAAGCTGAGCAGAGAATGGATTGAGAGCAGCCTTGAGGAGAAGGTCTTGGGGGTGCTGGTGGACAAGGAACTCAGCATGAGCCAGCCATGTGCCCTTGCAGTCCAGAAAACCAAACATATCTTAGGTTACATCCAAAGCAGCATGGCCAGTGGAGACCCATGAATCTTCCCCTCTGCTCCACTGTCTGAGACCCCCACCTGGAGTGCTGCATCCAGCTCTGGTGCCTCCAACATAAGGACATGGACCTGTTGGAACGAATTCAGAAGAAGACCACAAATAATATCAAAGGACTGGAGGACCTGTCCTTTGAAAACAGGCTAAAGAGAACTGGGAGAAGACAGGTTCAGGGTGACTTTATAGCACCTTTCAGTACCTAAAGGGGCCTACAAGAAAACTGGAGAGGGAGTTTTGACAAGGACATAGAGTGACAGAACAAAGGATAATGGCTTCAAAGGGGAAGAAGAGAAGTTTAGATTAGATACTAGCAAGGAATTCTTTACTGTGACAGTGATGAGACACCGGAATACGTTGCCCAGAAAAGATGTGGATGCCCCATTCTTGGAAGAATACCTAGGCCATGTTGGATTGGGACTTTGAGCAACCTGATCTAGTGGAAGGTGTCGCCGCTTGTGGCAAGGGGTTTGGAATATGATGATCTTTGAGGGCCCTTCCAACTCAGGCCATTTTATGATTCTATGGTACTGGAAATGTATGACATTATCTCCTTTGTGCGTCTGTTTTGTAATGCCTAAGGAATTTGGGTGGTATTTTCTTCTTTTTTAGCATACTTAGCATTAGTCAACACTATACATGGACAATATGTTTATAACACTTACACTCATGATTCTCACTGAGAAGTTCCCAGAGTACAAGCACAATTCCCAGCTGCAGTTATGAGGTCTCAGCATTTCTGCAAATCGTTTTTCAAGCCAAACAAGAAAATGGAGAACACATTATAAGTAACCAGCAGCAAAACAATTAATTAGCTTGCCTTGCTTGAGATAGGAACATTAGTTCTAACAGAGTAAGAACAAGTATCGTTTGGTTTTATTTTTTCCTCCATAAATTTTGCCCTCGCTTTCCTCCATCTCTTCTGATCACTGAAGAATGGGGAAACTCCAGGAAACTTTCATACTAAATATCAGATGGTGAGAGCTCATTGAGCAGAGACCTGGTCCCTGCTTCTCATCATGTTCATGGTTTTTGAGTATGATTCATCATAGCCTTTGATCCTTGCTTGCACATTACTTGTTGAGAATTTTTTGTTCTTCTGATGTGCTAGTTCATTTTCCTCCTTAATCTGCTTATCCCCTGTTAGACTTACTTGTTTTCCTTGTTCAGCCTGTTCCCACTCTGGCTGCCTGTTTTTCTCTGACGCAGCTGCAATTATAGAAAGAATATCTTTTTTAGTTCTCTGGAAAATTTCTATACAAATGCACAGAATTTTCAGCTTTTTGAGATTCCTATTAGTCAAGAGAATATTAGGAATAAAGGTCTTACAATGCTACTGGAGACAGTGTAATTGCAAGAATAAAGATCACCATAGAACCTGTCTCAGTGTCAGTGACAGGATGCCTGTGTTTGATGCTCGATTTCAAAATACTTCTGCTTATTTTTATACTTGTGCTCCCTGAGCATGCTTGTTTTGAGCAGGAAAGACGCTTGAAGAATTTTTTAAATCTTCCCTTTTATGGCAATGGGCAAGACTTCAGATTTCTGTGTAAACAAAATAGTATTAGGTGCATGGTGCAGGAAAAACTGTGTTTATTATTCAGTACAAAAAAAAAATGTTCTGATGGTATGATTGGTAGGAAGCTTGAGAAGGGATAAAAGGTGTTAGAGAGTGTTATCTGACATGGTAATGTTTTGGAGATATCTGCCCTTGGTAAGATCAAGCCCTTTCTAAAGACGGAGAATTTATGACTCAAAAATACTTTCAGGAGCCTTGGGGATAAATGGTTTCTGTCAGAGATGATTTAGCAGAATCCGCAGGGGAAGTGATTCCATTTGATGCATCATAATCATCATAACAGACACCCCCTTAATTTCTTTGTGGAATTCTAACAGGAATGCCTCACTGCCAGCTCTTCCCACAGACACTGAGACACTGCACAGGGCTGCCTGCTTACTGCAGTGCAAATTTACAGTGTCTGCTTTAGAATCACACAAAGGTACTTGAGAGCAGATGGGCTTAAATGGGACTTGCATGGGGTTATCTGGTGAACCAGTCATGTTGTTCTCTTCTTGTGGCTATTTTCTGGTAAATTTAAAGAAAGAGTAAAAAGTACAAAAGGGCAGATAAAAAGTGTGAAACTTCTCAGATTACTTTTTTTCTGATAACCACCTGATATTTTCTACCCTTTTAAGATAACTGTAGTTACGTAGAAAATGCCAAATACAGGACTTTCAAAGTCTTTCCTATAACCACTGAATTTCTTGTTCTACATAGCTGTTATCATCCAGTGGTCATGCTCTTACCATCTGTCACTGGAACATCAAGTTAATTGTCAGACATATCTTAGATTCATAGCTCTTCAGCTGCTTATTTGGAAGACCTCCATCTTTCATACTGCTTTGCATCCATTGTCTGTGTATCTTGAAGTCAGATATTTCCACTTGAAGAGAGAGTTTACAACAGCCTGGTAAGAAACTGCAAAAGTGCATAACCTTGACTGTGTAAGGGACCCTGTAGGAGATCTACAACCAGCAGAAACACATGGAAATGAAAGAAACTGTGTCTGCACACATAATCTCAGCTACAATTCTTTTTAAAAAGTGGATTTCTGATTTCCAAAATAATCTCGTTGAGGTAGGGGCTTTTTCCCCGTGTGTCATTTCGACTGTGACTATATTCTTGCAAATACTCTTTCTGCATTTCCACTATCATGCTTTAGCACCCTGTAATCTTGCCTTTAATATTGAAACCTTCTCCAAGTTTTGCACTGCTTGCCCTCTGCCCCAGCTGAAGGGAAGGAACTGCCTTCCCTTATGTTTGATAAGGATTTACCCTGTGCTTTCTCACAAAGCACAGCAGAGACATTAGAAATCTTGATTTTCAGCTTTCACAACACTACCTGTTCCTGACCTGGTTATAAGCCTGGCCACACCATTCAACCTTGCACTTCCTGTTGCATCCCCCGTTCTTACAGGAACATCTTTTCTGCTTCCTCTGGCTGTGTTGGCATCAACAGACCCAGACTGATGCACATCTGTCTGTGCCACAGAGCTGGTGAGGTCGCTGCATCAGACCTCTGAGTGCTCGGGAAAGGAGAGGTGAAGAACTGGAGCAATGCAGCCACGTGAAGTAGCGTATGAAGCCTATGAATATCGACTACAGCAATTCTTAGAGCACTGGGACCAGCTGAGGTCACTGCTGAAATGGGTGTGTGAACTGTAAGGTGGGACCTGTTTTGTTTAGTTGTGGATATTTTGGACAGGGAGATCAGCCACACTGTGCAGTTGCAGGTGTTTTTATAAAAGATGCAAAAAGAAATGTATGACTGTACACTGATCCCTTTTTCAGATTTTTCTGACTCAGTGGCCACCTAGTATATGGTGGTGGAAGTTAACATTTTCTTTGATTTTAGTAAGAAGAGGGAGGTAATTCTAACCACATAATTTGTAATATTGTGTGCTCACTTTATAAATACAGTGCCCATACATCTGGGCCTCTGATAAATTTGGAACTTCTATTTAAAACTTACCAGTTCCACAGCAGTCAGACATAGCAGGTTTTGTGCTTCATAGAAAATGCAAGTTAAAGGTCTTAGGTTACTGTCAGATGATTTGAAAATATTCTATTCCTTCCAATGAAAGAAGATTGTTAAATAGTTCATGGAAACTTCTACTTAAGTGTTTAAAGATTTATCATCCTGTTTGTCATGCATGGTTAAAACCTTCTTTCTTTTTGTGAAAATCATTCCTAAAAGTCCTAAATGGGTTTTGTATTTTGTAATATTTTGCACAACCTTATTTTATTCTGCTTCACTGATATGAGTAGTTCTCTGAATTAAACTGAGATAACACTAGGTTTTTATGGTACAAACACCGCTTTCGAATAGGAAAGGAAGAATAATTGAAAGAGATATTCACTGACATTTTCATATCAAAGTAAAGCTTTGTGACTGTGCCAGCAAATATTATTTTCCAGCTTTGTCAAACAATGCCTTTAATGTAGCAGTGAACTAACTATTAATCCGAGGTCGATAACTACAGTCTTGTTTTTCTTGTCTCTGCCCCTGGTGAGTCCAGTCAAGTTTCCTTGGCCCCACACACCCCTGTTGAAAGAATGTGTGTTTTTTGAGGTCTTATCAGTTTACAACCTGGCAGAAAGTAGCTGCACTTATCCGTGCTTTGCAGCGGCTCCATGGAGCAGCACGTTGTGGTGTTGAGTGTTTTCAGGATGTCTACTTTGGCATCCATCTGCAGTTGTTGGTACTACATAGTACCGAGGCCTCTCTTTCTGCTCTTCCTCCTTTGACTTTCAGCTTTTCTTGCTTAGGTGACTGCAACAGGTCTTAGATGGCTGAGCTGCGCTTGCACAGACTCTTCTGTGGAGAGCTGAGCTGTGCCTCTATTCTGCACCTGCACTTCTGCCTAGCCTGTGAATCTGTGCATTGCCATAAAACTGCAGTTTCTCATGCTCAGATTTTTTGAATTCTTTTTCTTTTAAATCCATTATTCTGTTTTCTTTTTTCTGCTCAAAAAACATGTAGGTACAACTGTACTTATGCAAATGAGCACAGACAGGGTACATTTCTATTTCCTCTCAACTCTCAATGGCCTGTGCCCCAGGTGTTTTATTGCAGTACGGTCTTTTCCGTTTCCAACCCCTTGTATGTAGCCTGTGTAAAATGCCCGTCTTGAAAACATTTTCTCAACTCTCACCACTTTTGGAAAGCTCCTACCATTTCTCACCTGTATGAATAGGACTGCTGTTTCTAGACAGCTTTTACCCCCTCCCCCATTCCTTTCATTATTTCTTCCAACTTCTTTCTCTGAAGTGCTATGGAACAAACAGAATTAGAGATAGAAAAATACCTTTTTTGACCTAAAATTCATTTTCCTACAGCATTTTTTTACTACTTCATTGAGCCTTGTTCTAAACGTCTCATAAGATAGGATACCTTCTAGACACAATTCTGCCTAATTCATTTTGTTTTTTCCCTGATGTTCAACTTCAATGGTCCATTTTGCTAAATAACTTCCCATTACTTACCGTTATATGCTTTTAGACCATTCAAACACTACAGCACTATCTTCTTGCTTTCTACACCTCCCATGCCTTTTCAAATACTCCTGTTGGTGTTTTTATGTCAGATTCATTATGGCTGTTCCAAGTTGCATGTTGTTGGGGTAAAATTTGTCTCTGAGTTGGTAATTTGGTACAGAGGTACAATAGAGCAAAATTACCATGTGGCAGCATGCAGGTCTGGGCTTTTAACTTTTGGAATACCTGTGTTCCTTTCTGTGTAGTCCTGTGATTTTTTTTTTTCCTCCTGTATTCCAGTGAGTTCCCTGCCACCCTAATAGCAGGTTTTTTATTTTCCTCCCAGCTTCCTGCTTTAAGGTACAAAATGGATTTCACAGAGCTTCCAATTTCTTTTGCCAACAAACCTGCTTATTTTAAAAGTAGACTAATCTCAACAATTTACCAGTAACCTTCAGTCTACAGAGTTAGCATAATTGCTTCTAAATATATTTAGAACGAAAACTAAAATCCTGCCTAAATAACAGTCTGAAATATTCCAGCTGAGTGACAAGCACATTTGTCTTAAGAACTGTTAGCATTTATTCTTTCAATGTTTTCTCTCTTCAGATTTTTATCAATTTAGATAACCACATTCTTAATGTCCATGTAGTAGCAAGCAGAATTTGGCTTTTACTCCGTCTTTCATATTCTCTCTTTTTAATTAATTTATTTATGTGCATATCTAATCTAAAGACAGAATCATCAATCACAGACAATTGGAGTCTTTGAAACTTTTAAAATTATAATGACATCAAAGATGAAACTAGGAAATATTATCTTGCAACTGTAACTGCTATCTTGGTCTGTATCAAGGTATTACATAGTCTTGTCTCAAAATGCAGGGCAAAGAGTGAGTTTGTTAAGATAGATGCCAGTGGAAATAGAAGTATTTTGAATAATTTCTCAATTTCACCTAAGAGTCACTGCAGTCCTTGGTATTTTATAAACTTTTATTGGTCCTGTTGATTCCTTATGTTTAGAAATAAAAAGGACAAGGTGTGGATATTGTGGCAGTAGACTGGCTGATGAGGGAAAGAAAGAAAGCTGTTAACTTTCACTCATGTTTGCTTTCTTTGTAAATTTGAGTGATAACCTCAGTTAAAGTGGCCTTCCAACCTCAGCATAATTAAATTTATGTAGGCATTATGGCAGAGTAATATGCAGATGTAAAAGATGTTTGCAATCTTTTGGACACTCAGAGATCACAGGAAGAAGGATCATTAGTGATATTGCTGTAGGATGATCCAGTATTTCTTACAGCTCCAGATAAAAATCTAGAAAGCATATGGAGACACTGGTGCCTTCAGATGCTTAAGTGGTTTAATATTAGGCAGGAAAAGTTTGTCTGTCTGAAGAGCACACTAAGAAGACCAGAGTGCTGTGGACCACTTGGAAGAGAAAGGATGAATCACTATGTGTTAAATTAAGATAGTGCCATGCTTACTTTGTTTTAACTTTTTCTTTTTTTTTTTTTTTTTTTGTTCTGGGGTATGACTGACATCTGGTCCATGCTTTCCTTTTCCATTCAGGACATCCAGTGCAATCCTGCCCCNTACAGTGAGAAGTGTCTAGGAGAAACCTGAGTAGTCTCATGAGAAATGGAAGATGATATCCAGCAAGTCAGTTGTCACCATCAGGAGATGACTATCCTGGGGGGCAGGTATGCACAGCTACTTTGGTGGGAGTCTTAAGTGGAACCTTCATGTTCTCCACTAACACAGGTCTTTGTCTATGACAATGATTTTTTCCATCAGTTTGAATCATAACTTATGGCACAAGTATGTCTGGTGTGTCTCCAAGGAACAGGGCCTCCCTGTGCACATCCTTTGAAGGTTACTTATATGCAAGGACAGAAGTCCTCTCTGTTCCAAATTTTTCCACCAGAGTCTTTCTGTGGCCATGGAATATTCTTTGCTTATATGCAGAATACTGCATCTCAATCTGTCATATCATCATATCATATCAGATCAGATCATATCATATCAATCATATCATCATATCCCTTAAATTGCAATGTACCAAAGCATAAATACACAGGGATCTTTTTTTAGTAGCATGTGGCTTTTGATAATGTGCGACCCTTTTGATCTCTTTTCTTATGTTTACAGGAATTTTGTGCGAGGGTGAGTTGTTAGTCATAGTAGGTGGGGGTTTTTTTAAGGGGTGGATTAAGTTTTGGTTTTGTTTTTTCCTTTCCCCTGTTTGGAAAGTACCAGGAAATTGCCTATGTTTTTGGCACGAAGTAAGAAAGACAGAGGTGATGATTTATGATGCATCCAGACTTCTGTCTTTCACCTGTATGTAATAAGCCTGTGGCTGGATTGTGCAACAATACAGCTACTGCTGGTGGGCATTGTCCTGCCTTGATACTTCAGAGCTTGAGCTTCTTACTTTTGTTCATAAAATAATGCTAAGAAAGATCCGAGCAAACTTGATGAAATGATGTGTAATGTTTTTAACATACTGAGTATATCATCCTTTGGTAAGAATCTCATGGCATAAAAAGGAAATATCTCTGACATACTTAATAGGTGTGAAACTGGATAGCACTTGGTGAGTCACTCAATCTTTTCCTGCTTCTGTTAGAGATGTGTTAATGTCTGCTTTGATCCCTTGGGAGTTTCAGTGAGATACACAGGCCATGTACAACAGATCCAGAGGTACTGAGAGCTGTATTTGTCCTGCTCCTTGTCTTTAAGAGGCAAAATTTAGATGAAAGCACAAAATACAGAACAACCCTGTCTGCTGGTAAGGAAGATGTTAATGGTTATGAGAAACTGTCTGCAACTAGAGCAGGACTACAGCTGAACACATGTTTACACTTTCAATTTTGTCCAAGGAGAGGGAGGGGGAGGGAGTGCTGAGGGGTCCCAAGCAGAGCAGACAGCAGATAGATTGTATGCGTAACATGTCACGCTTACTGGGGGTGTCCTCTGGAGAGGTGTCTAAGAAGTTATAAAATCCTATCCACAACTTCTCTTTACTGACGTAAAAATCTCATTCCAGGCACTCCTCATGACCTTCGGTCAGCATATAAAGCTGCACTGGAAGGTTAAGAGAAACAAGAGGTGAAAAATCTGCTTTTGAATGTGAATATTTAAATTTTGTGAAGCCAACAGTGTCAATTGATTTCATATGAGAAACGTGGGTGTATTTTAAAAGGGAAAGTCAACAAAACTGAAATGAACTGGACTTAGAGTTCTCATTTGCCATGTTGGATATGGCATTGGTAGAAGTTACATGATAGGAATATGTATCAAACAAGTGAAATTGTATTTTTTTTGCTTCTCCAAACCTCCTTTTTCAGCTTTGGAAAGCCTAGTAAATCAAAGATTAATACTGCAGGGAGAGCTGATGTGAGTGATTAGCGTTACTTGCGAAGGAAATGTACCTAAATTAGTGTTATTTGCAAAGAAGGCATTATTCAACCTGAGAATACATTAAGACAAGCATATTACTCGTGAAGTTACTTTCTGTATTAGAAGAGCCTAATAAGATACTATCGAGCAGTGCCTAGAGCAAGGAGTATGTCTGTCCTCACAGTATGCCCATCACTCAGCAGACAGATTGTGAAAATTAATCACTCAATGGAAGACAACAGAATGAGATTTAACATGCCTTTCATAAACAGATTTTATTTTCAAAAGTATGATCCAGGTCTACAGTACTGTGAATCAGTCACTTCACTTAAGAGAAATTGATCACTTTTATTCCAGTTCCTGGCTTGATACCATAAGAGTAAGTTATACTGAAAATTTTTTAGTATTGTTTGTTGGTGGTTTTTTTTCCCCATTTTTCATTAAGAAATGCAAATAAGAAGAAACAAAAATGTGGAAGGGGGAGCACTTCTGAAATGAGTTTCTCTCTGATCCAGCACTAGGACAGCCCTAGAATCCATGTCCCTGTAGACACAGCTCCTTTTGTGTTTGCAGGCACTAAATGTCAGCCTGTATGAACATTCTTAGGTATACTCAAATAAAGGTTCTCTTAGGATTATGGAAAATTTCTGATTTCCCTCCCTGCAGTGATAGAGTTAACAGATCAGAAGCATGCTTTGTGCCCCAAAATCTGATATCCAGAACTGTTTCTGTGTTAATATATATCAGTCTCAAGCAGACAGTGAGAGGTTTCAGTACAACCAGCTGTTAGACCAGCTTTGGTCTCATTCACTACCACACAACATTATTTTTCTTGAGAAACCCACAGCTCAATCCAGTAGGTTTCTGTTCTTTGGTCACATCACTTGAATCTACACTCCTTGCATAGCTGATATTTAGAAAGTTCTGGTTATTCAGTTCTTCAAAGATACCTGCTTTCAGAGACTGTAAAAAAGGACATTTCAGAACCACTGCCTGCTGGTTTCTGTGTGTGCTACGAAGGTGCTGCAGAATTACAGGTTTCACTCTCAAATGCACATCAACAGTATCTTTAAGTAGTTGAGGTCAGGGAAGATGTTTTTCTTTTTTTCTGTTTTTGTTAGGTGTGTGCCTCTACATGGAACTTCACAAATGGACAGAGAAATCTGGCTTACAGACTTGACAGACGTGTAAAATGGTGTGCAGAATATGGTAAAGCATCCACTTACCAAGCTTGTAAAACACTTTTGTGAATTTAGAACCTAAAAGAGCACAAACTTCTAAACAATATTGGACCTACAAGATGCCCAGAAATTTCCCAGAGAGGTGAGAAACCATTCAAAAATTTTAGTTGTAGAGGATATAGGAGCTAAATTTTATTAGTTATCTTTCAAATGGAGAAACAAACTGGCCTGTTCTTATATAAGATTATATTAATGTATTAACATTAATTAATTAATTAATTAATATTAATTACATTAATGTAAACCCCTTCCTTATTTAGTCAGTTGTGCAAACCTCTGCACTTTCACTGGGCTGGAGCAAAAAATTCTTGTGTGTGCTCTTGGAAACTCAAGTTATTGCCAACTGAGTCACCGGCTATAAATGTACTTGGTGAGCTTATTCTTGGTGATTAAAAGTGGTTAGCTAGAAAATACTGAGATTTGCTGTAAGACCAGTATTGGCAATTTTTGATTTTCTACCAATGCTGTGGTGTCTTCTGATTCATGTAAGTTTTGACTCACAGTTTTTACTTGGCTTTTGAGTTTGGTTCTTTAAACTTTCTCCCAAAATTCGGACTTTTGGCATAGATCTGTGCCAAGTTTTGCTGCTCAAAACTTAATTCATATTTCGAAAATGCACCTGCGTTCACATTTTCAATACCACCATCTGGGCTTTGTGATTGGCAAAAAGCTGAAGCCATAAAAAACAGGACAATATGACAAATTCTTTACCACTCAGTTCTTGAGTGTGGGTTCAGTGAGTGTCCCTGGCATACAGAGGTGTGCAAACTGCCTGTCCCCTCATCTCACTTCGAGCGCTGACAACAAAGGAGAAAGGCGTAAACAAGGAAAGTTTGCTCTACAAAAATGTGACGGGGGCATAACTACTTAACTCTGAATCAGTAGATATTCATGAAGAACATATTGGGCATTTATAGGTTTCCACCAGAGGCAAATAGTGATTCACATAGTGATGTGCCAACAGAACAGTACAGAAATGTCCTTAGAGCTCCTAGGAAAATATCACCTTTCCCAGACAGCAGTTTGGCACCAGTGTATTCTGGGCACAATGCTTCTGCCAGCTGCCTAATCTGCAAGGCCAGCTATCCTTAGATTTCCCCTTCCTGGCAGATGAATAATGGAGTGTCTTCCATACAAGTACTCCATCCTGGATCTTGGTACTGTTCTTTCATGACCAAAGACCTTCACTGGCCTTTGGGAACTTGTTTTAAGTGTCATACTGTAAAGAGAGTGTCAAATGAGTGTATGATATCTATTGTTTGTGGCTAGATTTAGAAGGATCTAGGTGACTGTGAAACATCGAGTTTCAGATTGGTTGTTGTTCTCAGTTTTTACTCTTTTGGTTATCAAGTGACTTTTTCCCACCCCACCCCACCCCACCCTTAATTCTGCTGGTGGTCAAAAAGATGTTAGAAAAAGACCTTAAGGAGTTGAATAGCTAGCAATAAGCTCTCCAGGTCCTTTGTCTTTCCCCTACTGCAATCTCCTGTTTGCCTTTGCCTCCATTTCACATCAGGGGTCCACTAAGAAATTGGATAGCAGCTGTCCCATGCCCAGAAATGTCTGTCTCTTGTTTAATATTCCTTTAATTTGTGTTGTGTTTCATTTACTTATAATATCACACAGTGCACAAGAAGTACAGCAAACATCTCTGATAAAAGGCAGATTGCAAGGACCTACTGTCTGCTGAGGTACATGTTTTGAATTATCTGCTGACAGACAGGAACGGTGCAACTCAGAGTCTGGGTGAGGAAGTTGAGGAGTGAGAGGTGCTTAAAAACAACTTTTTGTATACTTTGTAGTATATGTATACTTTGAAGAAGCAAAATGTAAATGCCAACTCAAAGAACAAGGATCTTGTTCTGTTTGTTGTGCCAATCTGAACTTAACATTTTGTAGGGCTTTAAAAAACTGTGTTGTTCTGATATTAGCATATCATCTTTCACAACGGATAGATTTAACATGTAACAGCTCTGAAGTTGGTTTGTGGGGGTTTTTGTCTGTTCGGTTGGTTTTTTGGTTTGTGTTTGGTTGTTTTTTTTTTTTTCAATGATGTAATAAGGTGTTATATGCCGTGTTGAAGTTATTTGATCAACTTGGTAGTGTCAGCTATTGCCTCTGCCTCTCTCTCTTTTTTTTCTTTTATTTTCGTTTGCAGCCCCCAGGGCTCTTGTTTATGATAAGTAAAACAAAGAAGTAAATGTAGTTTCTTAGCTCTGACAATGCCTACCTGTCAATGTGTTTAAGTGCCTCCACCATTTTAGCCATACACTTCCATAATTCAGTTCAACAAAGTTTGTTGCACAACTAACAGCTTTGATTGGATTACTGCCCACCTGCACGTGATTTTCTACTTGCTATGTAAAGAGGGGATGTTTTCTTAAGGATTCTTGTTTGTTAGTGGTGCTTGAAGTTCAAAAACACCACTCCACTGCTGCTTGGTCTCTGATGTTACAATAGGATTGCAGTCCAAAGGTGAGGCTTCAGAGCACTGCCACAAAACATGCATGTTATTGGAAAGAAAAAATATTTCAACTTAGTAAATTAATGGCAATCTTTGTTATTGCCTTGTGCCTCTATTAGATTCTTATATGTAGGTGGCTATTCTGCAATAGGTAAGATGCTAGTGACCCTTAAGGGTGAGATAGAGCAGCAGTGATTGTGAGGTTCTATGAAAGAGATATTTGTGTGATATAATTCCTCTTTTTGCATGCTATTTTAAAAAATTTATAGCTAGAGTGTCAAAGTTCACTCCAAACTGAGACTTGGTTTTTTATAAGCTTTCTTGTTCAAAGGCTTTTTTATTCTTTCCAAATTTAACTATACTGCATATTTAACAGGGTTAGCTATGCAATAAACTAGAGGTGCTATGGTTTCACTTTTTTGTTAATTCAAAAATTATTATATAATTTAAAAATTGAGCTCTGTGAATCTCTGAATTGAACAGTTCCCTTTTAAATGTATATAATTCAGGCTTGCATAAAACATGAAAACTGTGTTCAGCCATGTAATCTGAATCTATGAATAATCTTTCATATACTTTTTGACTGTTGCCTAATATTTTGAGGACATGACTCAACAAAAGACTCATACCCACAGAAGTTAATATAACTATAGAATAAAACACATGAATACTGCCTGACTGGTGTCAAAGCAGCAAATAACTGTGAGGAAAAGATTCTTTGTTGTCATTGCACTTCTTCACTGGTATGAGATGATACATTGACTTTAGTATATTCATAAAACAAGCATGGGTATTTCAAATTCTTCTAGTTTGTTGTGTTCATTTTAACATGTCAATCTTTATAGTGAGAAACAAGGCTTGGTTCCAGTTTTAGGGAAGGATGAAGTTTAGACAAAATTTGAAGGTTTTCTGTAGGATATAGCAGTAGCTGAGAAAAGGACAACATTCCATTTTGTTAACATTTCCTTTGTGTGTTGGATAAGGTTCTTGGTTTGCTCTGAGACTGGATTTTCAATTTAGGCCAAGGATTTATAGAAGGACATTGTATCGATGCCTTTTTCCTGGTCTTAGGAAATGAAAACTAGACATAGTTAAAAGTTTGGGGGTCGTTTACCTTGGTACATTTATAGGATCCTATTCAATGCATCACTTCACCAAGGTGGAACATGTCGCGATGCCCCCCCACCGTAAATCGCGTATACAATTTATAGACCTTACACATTAGCATACCTAACAAGGGGGCCCAATAAGGGGCTTGGGTGGGCTAGCCTCTAGTTTACAGAACATGTTCTACTAGGAACCTTGGCTCCTCATGACAGTAGAGTGTTTGGTCTCCTGGCTATGCAGTTTCTGGGGTGTTTGGTCTGCTGGCTCTACAGGACCTTGGAACTATGCTAAGTTATCAGACTTAAAGAATTACAGGTATGCATGCTTGTAGCGGTCACCCAGCCGGTGGTGGAGCTGCCAGCTGGGTCACCTGTGGCGTTCAAGGCTGCAGCTCAGCCTGCCTTTTCAGTGGGGGTTTCGGATTGGGTAGATGACCCCTCCTGGGACAGTGAGCTCTGAGAGGTAGGCAGGTTGAGGCAGTCTCCTGCCGTGGGCTGCTGTACAGCTAGGTACCGCCCCTTCCCCTCTCTCCTCGTAGATGGTTTAGATGTTCATATAGTTGGTTTATTATTCATACCAAACGTGAATGTTCTGAAGTTCTGTTCTTCCCATTGGCTTATTTACATATGTCCCTCCTACGTCTGCTGCTTATTGGATACTGTCATCTCCCGTCATGTACCCCATTTGTCCTGTCCCTTGTTCCTCCCCTTTTCCCCCCCCCTTAAAAACCTGGTGCAACGGTTGTTTTATCACTCGTCTTGTCGCTCCTGTCCCTGCGGTGAGCCCCTGCCCCCCCCGGGGCAGGGAATAAACTCTTGGATTTACACCACGGGCGAGTCCTCCTAGTCCTTTTGTTGTCTCTGTGTCGCATCCTCACCATCTGCTGCTGCTAGCCCCAGCCTGGGCTTTGAACAGCCTCGGAGCTGCCGCGCGAAATATAAAGGCACAGCCTTGTCGCTGCACACGCTCTTGCGACACGCGAGATCCGGGCACACGAGGACATTGCAGGCCTTTGGCCAGCCGGGCGGCCAAGCGGCTTGCGACACATGCTAATACTTGTGGATACATAGAACTGTGTAAAAGGTATATAAAAGAAAAAACAAAACTCATCTTGGTATCAGTATAATGTCAAAGAAGGAAATGTGATGAAGTACAACCAAACCCAATTAACCACACTACAGTTTTTCTCCTCTGATTAAAACATGAGAAAAAGCTTGGTTGCTGCATGTCTAGTGCTCTTGAAGGACAGAACAGGTTCCTCAAGCTTCTTGCCAGTTCTTTGGCAGAGAGAGTTGTTTACTCCTAATTTCTAAGATATTCGAGACCTAGTTTGTTACCAGTGATGCCTCCTAACATACTGTAAGTACACTGAATCTCTGCTCCAATATCCACCCAGCTGACTGTGATTGACCCAATTTGAAAGCACACCTCTGCAATCTTTTCCTTTATCCTTAATGACAGCAACATGTGGGTCTCAGGCTAAACTTTTCTCTGAGCTTAATGTCATTCAGATATATTTCCCTTTAGAGAAGAGGGGTGCAGTAAGCAGTGGAAGGACTGGGGTCTTGTTCCTTCAGAAGATCACTTGTAGCAACTGAAATTGAGGAAGGGTGCCTGCATTAATCTTCAAACTTGGTATGTATCTGTCTGTGAGGAAAAATTGCGTCTACTCTTTCTTTTTAAGGTCCTGTTTGAGAAGAATACCTGAAGGGATAGGAGTCATACATTACTATGCTGGTGGAGTCTGTTAGCAGATCATCAGCAATCAGTGGCTGTGTCAAAATCTGCACAGAGGTCGAAGAGCGTATTGATTTGACCTCTACCCTGAGTCACAAGGAAGTCATTGATCCTGTGCTATTAGCATCATCTTTTTGATATATCCAAGCCTGAAGCGTGTTTTTGAAAAGCTGCTTAATGCTGGCAAACAGCATGTGCTGGGCTCTCATTTTTCACTGCCAAGAAAAGGGAAGTAGAGCACAGAGAATTAATTGGCGAGACTGTCTCTGAATGTAAACTTTGAGTAGCTGGTAGGTAGTCCTTCCTATTGGAAAGAAACCCTTTTTCTACAGCCATATATTTAGCTTTCTCAGAATGGAAGCAATGGTGACCAGCTTAACAGCATTTTGTGCACCTTCTACTGTCTGTGTCCATGGAGAGGCTGAACAAAGCCACATCCTAACTGTGTTGTGGCACTTCTGTCACTTGAAGTTCAATGTATATGTAGTTTCTCTTCTTTGTGAACTTCTCTTGATAGCTTTTGATGGTTTGCTTCTGAACCCCTGATGCTTCAGTTGGATTTAGTAGTTCATTTGGAAAATTGTTCCAGTCCCAGTAGGAGGGCTGCCACTGGGAGTAAAGAGTCTTCTCTCTTGTTACTTTAGTAACAAAAGTTTTAGTAGTGCCTTTGCATAGTTTCCCTGTGAGCTAGGTAGCACCTACCTTCTCACCTTGTGTGAGTGTGTGTGTGTGTGTGTGTGTGTGACAGTCAATGTAAGAAGCCATGGAGAGTCTGGGATTCTTACTAGTCACAATTTTAGACAACTGATTTAACTTGGTCTCAATATACTTTTCTATAAAATGGCCACTATTTATTGTTCCAGAGGAATGTCAAGTCATAACTAACCACCATTTTGTCACATCTGAAGGCATACTGTGAGGAGGGTATAGTACAGATGTCTTTGATTAGAATGGAGCATTCTGAGATAGAGTGGCTTTCTGATTTCACAAGAAATCAATGCTGCACTAGATTTCAGTTTCTTGTCACTGAATCAAAGTCATGGAAATTCAGGAACAATATAGTTCTGTTGCATTTGCAGTATCTGTGCGACACATGTTTCTCATTTAGTGCCAATCTGCAGAGACCTTGCAACCAACCACATTAAATACAATGATGGTTGTCATGATTTAGCCCCAGCCAACATCCAAACTCCATGCAGCCACTCATTCACTCCCCTACCAGGGTCGGGGAGAGAATTGCATGGGTAAAAACTAGAAAACTTATGGGTTGTGATAAAGACAGTTTAATAGGGAAAGCAAAACCCATGCATACAAGCATAACCAAACAAGGAATTAATTCACTGCTTCCCATGGCAGGCAACTCCATCACACATAACGGAGACTTGGAAAGACACACCCTGTTATTCCAAATATACCCCTCCTTCCTCTTTCTTCCATCCACTTTATATTCTGAGCATGTTGTGATATGGGATGGAACCTCCCTTTGGTCAGTTGGGGTCACCTGTCCCAACTGTGTCTCCTCACAACTTCCCAGTCTCCTCTCCAGTGTGGCCTATGAAAATCAGAAAAGACCTTGGCTCTGTGCAGCCTTGCTCAACAATAAAGAAGCATTTCTATATTTTCGTCTCTGTGTTCAGCAGAAATCCAAACCATAACCCCATACTAGCCACTGTGAGGAAAGTCAAGTCTCTATCCCAGCCAAAACCTGTACATGGTTAATGGTTCTGGAAGCTGGAGTTAGTAGGCGGCAGATTGGCAAAAGTGATGTGTAACCTGATCCCTCTTCAGACTTTTGCTGCTTTTGAAGGGCAATTTTACTTTAAATGAGACTGATTCCTACCTGTGAATTTTTTTTTTAGAATTTCTATGAAATATAAGAAAAGGAAGAAATCATGATGATAATTTAGTTTTATTACATGGGCTTCTTTTCTTCCTTACTTCTATACATAGTTGGCTAATTGGCCATTCTGTACCTTCCAGGAGGCTCTCAAAGTACAAGAGAAAAATGCCTATATGCATCCTGGTTACAAACATAGCTGCATTTACCTCATTTTATTCACTAGAGAAATAATAGAGGAAGGGTTTGTGAAAACTTTTTGGTTGTAAAGGATTTTGATAAATTTAGGAAATAAATTACAGTTGTGTTCAAGGTGATTTAAGTAAAATAGAGATGATGAAGATGATGACAAATGTAGCTTTCTTCAAGCTAGCAGAACAAAATTCAATTCAACATCAAAGGAGAATAAATAGGGATAAATGTAATGGCAACCTTTTGTTCTGTGAATGCTGTCACAGAGGGCTTGAAAGCCTGAGCAAATAATGAGAGGCAGAAAGAGAAACAGCAAGTGCATGAGAGAGACAGCACAGCACAGAATAAGAACAGCTAGAAGAAATATCTGTCGTAATAATCATAGCAGAGACAAAGGGAAAGCCCAGGAGCTGAGACAGCTTGCTGTGAGCAGTAATCTGGATATAAAAGTATAAGGTCTAGATGGAAGTTGGGAGTCAGAAATGTCACTTTCCTGAAACATCCTCATCACTTACTTCTCACTTAAGTGGTTTGATTACTTTGCAGCTCATGCCTTGATTCTCCCCACACCATCTTTTCTTTTCCTGTTTTGTTCTTACTCTTTGAAGTGATTTGAAATTTTAGCACAGTGGAAGAGCAGCCAGCCCTCTTTTACCTTCTGACGGCTCATGTCTTGTTAGTTGCTGTAGTTACTCTTCCCACCAATTCAAAGAATCACACTTTGTAGGTGTTGTGATTTAATCCCAGCCAGCAGCCGATCCACAGACAGGTTCTTGCTCACTCCCCAGCTAGCAGGATCAGGGAGAAAACTGAGAGGGTAAAAGTGAGAAAACTCATGGCTTGAGATAATGACGGTTTATCAGGTAAAGCAAAAACATAACAAGGAATTCATTCCCCACTTCTCATGGGCAGGAAGGTGCTCAGCCATCCCCAGGAAAGCTGGGCTCCATCATGCATAATGGTGACTTGGGAAGGCAAAACACCATCAGTCCAAACATTCCCCCTTACTATTGGGGAAATATGCCAATGGTTAGGTGTTTGGAGACTGCTTAATTACTTGAGAACATTAAGCACAAAAAATGTGCATTCCAATTGTAAGAAGCTGCAGGATGAATAAAGAAGGGACTCACTGGTAGTTTGTATTCAACAGCATACCCATTCCCCTAGGATTTTTGAGAGGTCAGAGAATGTGCTGCCAAATTTGTTGTACATTTGCATTTTTAATTTTTTTTAATGTACATGGTTATTTTCTCTTATACAACCATGCAGCCCCATAGAATCACCCTGAAAGTGTAATTAAGAAGTATTTATTTCATGAATAACACCCAAGCAGAATCAAGCAAAATCAAGATCACTTCAAATGTAAGGCTGCCTGGATAATCAAAAGTATTATTGCACCCAATATTTGGGTAAGAAAAATGTGAATTTGACATTAATCCTTGACTAACAATGCATGTATATATTTCCATATATAAGTATTTGTGTGAGGGTGCAGCAGAAGTCTAGGTTGCAAGGGGATAAGAAGAAACAATTTGTGTTAATGGGACTGTAACATTTACCTTGACATCTGAGAATTTGTATGAACAGTTATTGTGTTTTACACTATTTTTTAAAATATATAAGTGAACAACAAAATGGATAATTGCAGATTTTATTTTATTTACAGATTCACTTTATAAAATCAAATAAATTACAGCAACTGTTTAGAGACATTAACTGCACTTATTGCTGGCAGACATTGCTTGTGTTTTAGTCCAATAATGGCAATATATCCCACTGTGCAAAAAAAAAGAGTGTTAGTACATTTAAGCTGAGGGTTATCTGAGGCTCTAATTATCTTACAGTACATCTGTTAATTTGCAAATTATTCACATTCCTCAAACCATATAAAGCAACAACAGCTCATGCATGAGCTCATGCTCATAATTCAGCATAATGTTTAAGGTGATGTAACAGAGTTTAAATGTCTCGATCTATAAAATTTGACTTCAAAACTGCCTGTCTTCAGTTGGTTTCTATGTGACAGCCTGCCTGTTTTGCCCTGAGTAACTTGTTGTTAACCAGGAAAATACAAATGTTAGCATTTTTCCACCTTTTTGAAGTACTGGTGGAAAAAAACATGTAGTGAGTTACTTACATCATTCCCCAGTAAAAAATAGCTTTTGTCTTTTCAGAAATAGATGTCTAAGATAGTAATAGAAATAAGGAAAATAATTCTTCCATGATATTATGTGTAATAAATAATACAATATTATTCCTAGCCAAAAAAAAAGGATTTCCAGTTCACACTAAATTTCACTTTTAGAACTTCCCATGGACTGAAGATTCAGATTATTTTGTCAGAGACGGATGCTCAGGTTTCCAGAGTGTGCAGCAAGCTATATTCCCTATGTCATGTAGCTACAGCAAATCTGACAAAAACCCATCAAGCGAGACATTTGTAGGAGAATGTTAGAGATGGTCCAAAGGCTCACTGAACAGTTTTGGAGCTGTATGCCAAAATCCCATGGACTTGGACCTGGGAGAGTTTGCCCAGTGGGCTTGTTCCAGAGCTGCCCATCCTGCGCGGTTGAAGTCCACTGGTTTGGGGATTAGGAGTACCTCACCTTGAGTGGTCACTTGGCAGGCTGTCCGTGCTGGGATTCAGTTTGGGTGATGTTAAAGCGGAAATATTCTTTTAAGAGCCCTGTAGTGCTGAAATTGTGTTTCATCAGAGCTGTGTGTGTCCTGCTGGGAAGATGTGCAGGCCTCTTTCCAAAGTTACAGAGCACACATACGTAGGATTTTAGTGGTGTTGAATGTCTCTGTTGGTCTGATCACTGTCCAGCCCAGACCGCTGCCACACATCCTCCCAGAAGAAGAGAACCCAGAAGGCAGCACTGCCTCTTCCACAGTGTCTGTGTGTGTGGAGGGGATTATCTTGTATTGGGCACATGGCCCTTTTCAGCCTCTTGTGCTGCTTTTGCTCTTTGTGTCCATGGAACTGGACTGAAACTAGAATGAACTAACCCTTGATTCTTTTTTGGTGATAAATACCTTTTTGATGTGTTGTGAGCAGAGTGGAAAAGGTATATGTTTTCCAGGCACAGTTCTGCAGTGTCTTTTTTTTGCTACTAATTATGTTTACTAAATCTGAAAAAGGGATAAAGGAATTTAAAAAAAAAGGAAAAGTCAGCTCATGTGAATTAAATGAAAACATGATAAAATCACTAAAGAGGTGCGTCAACTTTAGCTCTAGTGCAGGTACATAAATTTACTTTGTTTGCACATAACATATAAACATACTAATACATGTCTCTTAAAATACATATTTAAGTCTAAAGACAGCAAAAAAAGTATATTTTATGTAGCAGCATATACCATTCAAAGCAAATGTTTTAAAGGTAATGGGCATGTTTTGCATGCTGAGAGAATGTGCACAAATCCAATCTGCAAAGTGGATGAATCCATTATGTAAATCTAAAGTTGTCAAAGTGATCTATTATAACTATTTCTACTGTCAGCTGTTCCACATAGCACAAATTCAGCAACATACTCATCTTGATAGGGGAGAGTATTTAGATATTATATCAACTACTTATTAATCTCACTGATTTCTACAACACCTCTCACAATGACAATTTTTGTTACGGGGATTAGTGCTGAAAACAGAAGATGACAATCAAGAATTAACAAAAGAAGTGTCACGTTTGTGACTTGAATATCATTTGAAGGCTGTGAAGGAACAACATGGCTTGGAGCATGACTGCTGGAGGCCAGCCTTTCATCAGAGGCTCATGTTTAGAAACTAGAACTGTTGGGAGGGAACAAAATGTCACTAGTGATGGCTGTTTGTAATCTATATGAGAGACATGCTCTCCATTCAGTCCCTAGTATGCTCCATATGAAACAAACAAACAAAAAAAGAGCATCTAAATGGTTCTAATTTGAACATCACTAATATTTTCTGCAAAGAGTTTGGGGGCTACTTTTTTAAGCATCTAGAACTAGTCATTGAGTATTTCTTCTCTTTTTTTCTCACAGAAGATAGTTCTTCAGGCTTGGGGGTGAAGCAGTATTGTAGAAGATTTTTCTGTCACTGCTTTTGCTATCTTTTTCTTGGCATGATAGAATTTGCACTGTTAGAAATTTAGCAGTTCAATGCAAATGCTTTGAATATTTTAACTATATTCTGGTTAATCAAATATTTTAACTATATTCTGGTTATGAAAGTTACTTTAATTATTCTTGTTTTGTCTGCTGTAGTTTTAAAAGGCAAAGTGAAATATGTTGCTGCATCCTGACAGTTATGCTTCTTCCTAACCAGTAGGAAACCTCAAAGCTTTAAGCCAGACCCTACAAAACTTGTCCATTTCATGTGTGTTAGGGTTTCACAAAAGAGAAAATGCATTAGAAAGCATTGTGAATTTAGTGTATGTGAGCATGAAATGATTAACCAGCTATTTAGCCATTAAATAATAGCAAATTAATGTTTTCTTTGCTTCTTTTCTTTTTTTAATTAAAATTTTGGTAATTGACCCGTGCAAATTTCTTCATTTGAATAGATTTCAAGATTCAATAGATGTAGGGATTGCCACCATCCAAAAATACGTAGAGCACTACGCTTCACCATAGTTAGTTTGAGGTTGGCTGAAAAGCAGTACAATTCTGTAGGGGCTAGAGAATGAGGCTTCAAACATTTGTTCACAAGAGGGAGAGAGCAAAGTGCCAAGGCGTGCCCAGAGGCTCGGTGTGCAGCCAAGTCTGAGCTCCAAGTCAGCAGAGTGGTTCAATCAGTGAATACCCTGAGCTCCTTCTCTTCTTGTCTGGCGTTGGGGTTGGGGTTTGGGGGCTATTTTTGTGGTTTGTTTTATTTAATTTTACTACAAAGTTTGCTTTGGACCTCCAGAACCTTCCTGTCACCGCTAAAAAAATAGAGAGGTTTTCATCAAAAAAAAGTATTTTGTCAAGAACTGCTATTTTTTTAATAGTAGTAGTTAATTAGAGAAAATAGTAACTTAAGATTCTATCAAATCTGTAGATGGTGTATAAAACATCACTGAGTAGCTCCATGTTGCTTGATTATCACTTGCTCATATGAGAAGTATGTTACAAAGGACATCCTAACATTTTAAAGTCTTTAAATTACCTGCCTTTGCTTTGTAGATTTTATTATTTTTCTTTGGATTATTGTTCAATGTGCAGTGAAGCTCTCTCTTTTGCTTTCTGCAAGTGTTAATTCAAATTATTTTATGTTCATAATTATTTTTCTTGAACCATGGGAGCAGAAATCCTAAACAGTAGAGTATGGATTTGTAAAAGAGCACTGTGAGGAGCAGGGAGCTGATTAAAGCCTTGGCTGGTTTTTAGGAAGGGAGATGGTTTTATCTAAGCATCAGGCAGCTTACCCTCTAGGACATCTCTGGCTTCCACCAGCACTGACGTCCGCCTAGGCAACACCCCTGGATCCCTGCCTTCCTGGTAAAGCTTCATAGCCATTCCTGGTGCTGGGATCTCAAGCTGCAGCCAGCCGGGTACTCCATGGTTGGGCAGCCAGACCTTGCCTCAAGTAGCATTACAGAAATTCCTTCTTGTCCATGCCTGGTTACTTGCCTTGTGGAGATGGAAGGGAATTTTCCACGAATTCTGATACTTTGGGGTTACACAGTGCCTCCTATACATGAGCTCTGTTCATGGGTGGAACAAGCTGGACAAGCTGCATGGAGGTCTGGGTTTCAATGATCTCCATTAATGCCAGGTATTTCAAAGCAGTGCTGTTGGCATTTTAGAGGGGTTCTGAAGGCCCCACATTTAATATTTGTGAATTTGTCTCTGTAAATTGGTGTACATATTGGCACAAGTGGAATGTGAGACCAAGCAGAAGGCTTGCCAGCTGTGGGCCAGAGGAGACCCAAATCCACCTACGTGTGCAGCCACAGTGTGCCACCAAATGAGTGTGTTGGCATACTTGGTGAGTGGTATTCCTTGTTGTCCTTGGGCAGAACTGTCCAGGAATGAGCACTGTGTTGTAGTAGGATTTTCTGCAGAACATGTGGAAATTGCTTTGTAATTGAGTTGATGGTTTGTTTGGTGGTGTGTTTTTGTCTTTTTTTTTTTAAGGGGTGGTCTGTTTGTGTTTGACTTTTTTTTTAAAAAAAATAATATAAAGAAATCATGAAGGGTTTATTTCCAATAAGTTCAGATAGGCACAAATATATGCCCTGCACTTTAGATGCTGAAAGGTTCTTCTTCAAAGCTTCAGATGGGAGCCCCTGCATGAATGCTAATGCACACATTTTAATGTGTGAGGAATTCCCTGCCTTTCAGTGAATTCATCTGGACTTTCTTGGGTATCCTTGTGAACACTTTTTTATTGCCTTACTAAGAAGTAAAGCTGGTTAATTACAGTTTCTTCCTGAAAAGCATTATCCATCATGGTATTACTGCTGAAAGGGAAGGAGGAATCCTGCTTACTTAGAAATATTCCTTTGGCACCGTTTGAATCATTGTTATTCATAAGACTGCATTTGCAGGGTGTCACGTTGCTCTCCTTTTACTTTCTGTGAAAAGTATTTGATATTTTTGAGATTGTTCAGCATTTTGGTGGAAAAAAATATTTAGAGTCAAAAATACATAATTTCATGAAATTATGTTGTAAATAGTTTTCTGCCTAATTGTAATCAATGGACAATTCTGTCCTTCAAAACCAGAAGGTTATCTAGTGTGTACAGGAGTCTAGGAATCAGTAAGGTGGAACAATGATCCAGTTTGTCTCATATACCTTTCCAGAGGCAGTCTGGCGATCTCCAGCCCTCCACCAGCTGATGTTTAGGGACAGACCTACATTTGAAGCCAGGGTTTTGCTGTTATTCTGTTCAAACAAGGAGTGTGATTTTAGTGAACTTGTTGCACTGTTTCGTTCTGTAGCAGTTTTGTGTGTACCTTGTGTTTGCATTACAGATTCAGATCTGTCATTTTTTGCAGTATTTTTTATTATGTCATTATGGTTCTCTTGTATTGTCAGCCACTAACAGATGGCTTATTTCTGTTTTTTAGAACAGTTATTTGATGTATGTATCTGTCTAAACAAAGTACCTGATGGATATCTGGTACTGGAAAAATAAACCATTACCAGTCTTCCTGAAGGTAACAGAAATATTTTAAAGTAAAATTTATCATGTGAGTATTGAATTTTTATACAATACACTGACAGATTAAAAATAAAAAACGTAAGTTAAATAGTAAAACATTCAGGTGTCTTTTCTACAGATCTGTGCAGAGGCTCTTCTAAACACTAGTAAATGTTCTTTGTATATTTCTGAAAAAGCAAAAGCATGAGCCCTATAATCAGTTGAAATATTACTAATTCTCATCCAGAGCATGTCAATGCAAAAGTAGTGTAGCACCCCAAGAAGTATGAGCTATGCTCTGGTATTTTTATTGAAGAGAGTCAAGTTCCACTAGATTGTATTTCAGAACTGCAGACAGCTGTAGTTACAGTATTTTGGACTAAGACAGTTCCTTTATAAAACTCTCTGAAGATTTGTAACCATACTTTAAATTGTCTTTAAAAGTCTGGTTTTGATAAAGAGGTTTCTTCTAAGCTTCATCCAGCTGACAGCTTCTCATATTAAAAGTTCTTTCATCTATCCTGATTACTGACAAAAGTTGTCTTAAGGCAGGAAGAAACTACATACATACAGTTCAAATAGATTCAGTTAATTTTTTTGTGTGGACTAACAGAAGGCAGTATCTGGTCCTCTTGACAGTTTGTGTGTTATAGACCGTACAATCTACAGGAATATAACTTATAAGATGAGGCATAAGTTTAATTCATGGGTCACACTGTAATGTCATCAAATCTGTTTATCAGACCGGTGTTTCTATGTTGGCAATTCACTACTTGTTGCTAGTCTCTCCAGAAGATATTTTGCTTACTAGAGCTGATGAGAAAGGAACACTTTTTCTACCGTATTCATGGCCTGATAGCCTCAAGCCAGTTCTCTTATCAGTAATATTGATTGAAGCACAAACTGCTGTCCACATCTGTCTTCATTGTCTTCTTAGAATTTTGACTAAAAACTAGATATTTTATGTAATTGATTCTGCCTAGCATCTTGTTCATGGAAAGACGATTACTGTGTCCTGAGAATTGAACTGCAAAGGGCAATCTATGACAATATTTTAAAGTTAGAGTTTCTATTTATTTCTAACATTTCTACATCCTTTTCCTAAGAAATTAAATGAAAGTAACTTAATCGATGCTCCATAAGATCCCTGAAAAAAAATTGTTCTGTTTTCTTCTGAGTCTATATTACATAAAGCTCCTTTCACTTTGCAATAACCATTTGGCCTTCCTCTTTTGGCATTTCCTTCTGTGTCCCCTCATCTATCATTAACAGCCACAGAATTAAAAAAAGAAAACAAACTCCCAAAATCGTTTAAACTGGCTTAGATCCCAATTTTTGGTGTATTGTAGGGAGTTGAGTAACTGTTTTTATATTCTGTTCCGTGAAAATCTTGATGTGGAAAAATTGTCTAATAATACAGTCTTGTCTATAATATCCTATGGTTCTTTAATTCCAGATAATACTCTGTCATTTCTCTGTCCTCCCATCTCTACAGAGCCTTTCTGCTCCATAGAAACTTCTAAAACCAGAATCATTTTGTCCGAAATGTTTAGTGTTGTTTTCATATCAACATTGTGAAGAATTGAAATATTGGTCCTTCTATCTTATCTAGTGGTTCATTTGCTAGGACAAATGACCCACTTACGACATGGATCTGTGTCGCGGTTGGATCGAAAGCGGAGCAAAGGATCACAGCAATCTTCAGAGAGAGAATGATAAGTGAAGTTATTTAATTATTAACAGATTTATATACACGCGACAATGCTGTTTGGATTGGTTGAAACCAGTCCACCCCCCTGGGACTGATTGGACAGAACTCTGACCGTCTGTTTCCAAAAGCCACTCTCACAAACATGAAACTTAATCTTATATTTTATAAACTTTCAGTACAATTCCCGTGAGAAAGGAGTTCTGTGCTGTTACAGATCTGGAAATAATTTAACTCTTCTTATTAATAAGCTGAATGTAATTAATAGACATAATTGTGTAGCATGAAGTAGTGAACTATTGAACTATATAAAACTTTAAAGAAACTGTAGATCATAGCATCACAGAATCACAGAATATCTTGAGTTGGGAGGCACCCATTAGGAAGAACAAGTCCAACTCACTGTTGCTCATAAGACTACTTAAAACTAAACCATAAGACATCATCCTGATACTCCCTGAACTCTGACAGGCTTGGTGCCATGGTCTCTTCCCTGGGAGCCCATTCCAGTGACCAGCTGCTCTCTCAGTGAGGGTGCATCCACTGATGCACCTTCATCCCCTTTCCTTATGTCCTTTGCTGGTCACCAGGGAGGGGAGATCAGAACGTCTCCCTCTGCTGCCCTCCTTAGGGCAGATGTAGACCTGAAAAAGGTCGTTCCTCAGTCTTCTCTTCAGGATGAACAAGCCAAAAGACCTCATCTGTTCTTCATAAGTTTTTCACTTCAAAAATTTTACTGTTCGTGACGCTATTGTTTCCACTAGGAATATCTAGCTTTTAGTTTTTCCTCTTTTTTTTTTTTTTTTTAACTGTCTTCTTTTATTAGACAATTCCCTTCAAAACATGGAATGTTTTTTTCTTTTTTTTGATGGAAATACACCTCACAGTTCTTATTTCGGTACACATAGATATTGCCAGACATCTGCTGCTGAATTTTAATCTGTTAAAAAATCTTCNTATGATTTAGTTATTTTATTCCACAAGGAATCAGAATCCAAAGTTCTCAACTTTCAGGTGAATGCCTCAACTTTCCACAGGCTTCTACATCTGTGTATCCTTACTGATCCATGTCCCATCCTTTAGACTCATAAAGTTGTTCTCACCACCTGGTTATTTCTTTCCCTCTCAATGACTTTTTAAGCATTTTACACAAATTGGAAAAGCAACAGCAGGAAACAAGAGAAAACCACCTCAGAATAATGGTTGTGGGCACACTCCTGGGAGATGCAAGATATAGGTTCAAATCCTTTCAGTTAATTGTGTGGCTCCCAAAGCCCAGATAAGTAACTGATTAAACAGCTAAAAGAATACAGCTTAAAATGTTTCCAATAATAGAGGAATGTGAAAGCAATCTGTGGTTTCAATAGTGATAATTTTACCTGAATTTATGAGCAGATGACTTAATTTTCTGTGTCTGATATAGTTGTCTCTTGGTGATTTTACTGTTTTTTTCCAAATAGTGATTTAACTCCACAAACTTTTAAAAAACTACCCAAACAACATCCAGGTATCTTGAATAGGCTTTATCACAGGTCAGCCTGAATGTCCCGTTAGCTATATTCCCTGCAGTTAGGTCCTGTACACTGCAGAGTCTGTGGGTATCCAAGGGTTAGTAATTCAGTTCTATTTGCTGTGACATATCTTCTTCCCAACCGTTTACTTTAATCACAATTTTGACAAGTCAGCTCTTTATAGGTTCCTGAGCTTGGAGAGGGGGGAGATCAGTGGATTGGCTTGGTGTCCTTCTTTGGATCATTTCCTTGAAGTAAGCACTCACACATTGGAAAGGACTTTGAATGTCAGAATACAGGGTTCAGCAGGATTGCACATTGTAGACATCTACATCATAACTCTGAACCCTTTTTGGTACTGGTAAAGCTTAGAGTAAACTGAAATTTAAATAAGAGGTTTGTGAACAAAACTGCCCCCTATCCTTTTTTTTGTGCTAATGGAGCAGCCTTTCTTTCAGAGTGGTTCCAAATCAGTAGTGTTGAGTTTTTAGGTTGCAAAAATTCTGTACAACTCCCTCTGTATCCCAAGGGTGTTCTTCCTCTGACACCCTAGCCCCCTGGCTGTCTGTTCCCACATTATTTCAGCCAACTCCTCTTTGTCTGCCTCAGATGCCCTTCAGGCTTTCTTATTCTTGGCTTGTCCTCACCTCTCCCCCTGGAAGAAGGGTCCGCACAGAGGCATCATCTGCGCTCTGTGCAGGAACCTTCTGCCTCTGTTGCAGAAGGCTGCTCTGGACTGTGTGGGCAGGAAGTGTTCCTCTTAGCTGTGGTCTTTCTCCCAGTCCCACAGCCTTCCCTGTGAGTGAATACAATCTTTTTCACAACAGCTCACAAGAAGTGAAAGTGAGCTGGAATCAACTGAAATGGGTACTTGCCCATGTCAGAGTTTTAAGTCCAACAAGCAGAACAGTGTTCATTTTACTCTTTTTATCATCCACAGAGTTGTGGTAAACTTGCTGTTTTTCTGAGGTGCAGTATCAGGAAGGACTTTGGATGTTTCTGAAGATTCACTGAATTGACATAAGGATAAACCAGATTTCCAACTGGACTAAAGAAAAGTAAATATAGAATTATATAATCACAGAATCCTTAAGGTTGGAAAAGAACCTTGATATTGAGTCCAGCCATTAAGCTCATACTGCCAAGTCCACTCTGTGCATAAGTGCCACACCTACACCTCTTTTAAATGTCTCCAGTGATGATGACTCACCCACTTTCCCAGGCAGTCTGTCCCAGTTCTTGACAACCCCTTTGATGACCAAATATTTTCTGGAATAGAGTATAAACCTCTCCTGGCACAACTTGAGGCAGTTTCTTCTTGTTCTGTCACTTGGTCTCTTTTCCCAGGGAATAACACCCACTGGGCTACAGAATCCTTTTGGGCAGGTTATTTCAGGTGTATATTTCCCAGTTTCCTAAGCATACTGCATTAAATTAACAGATAAGCAAAACCTTGAAGACTGATCTGAACTAGACAAGCACAAGTGACAGCTGAAATAAAAAACTCTATCTCCTAAATCAGTTTTATGCTCATTACTGGAGCTTAAAAACCCCAGATGAGAAGCCCAAATGCACTAAAGCCATTGTACAACCACACAGGAGGAGACAGTTCCTACCTCAGAAAGCCTGCAGTCAAAAGAGATGAAATAGTGTTGCACTATCGCTCTCCGATAGAAAGGCCGGATTGAACTGACAGACTCCCTAGCTCAAGGTCAGACAAGGACCAGTGCAACACTGGAAACCCAACCAAGATCTTCTGATCCCAGCCTAGTTCCTGACCCAGAAGATGATCCTTCTCACCATGCATAACATGACCATTTGTTTTCATACACAGGGCTCTCTTTCATACCAGTGCTTCTCCAGCACCTTTTTGCGTGGCATTCCATCTCTGCCACTGAGCTTTCCTCCTTTAGGTTCTATTCTGGCAACGCAACAGCTGTGAAAGTAATCCATGTGCATCTACACTCTTTGGAGGCAGTTTTTGAAAAGAAAATCTTTTGATAGCTGTAACCTGCACCAAGTAGTCTTGTAAATTTTTTCTTTTTTTTTTTTCTTTTAAATCCTATCTTCTCCTATTCCGTTCTTTTTCCTTTCTACAGTCTTACAGCGTAAGACTAAAACCTGTGCAGAGATGAAATGTTTAGAGCAAATTAAAAAAAAGAGTCACACATTCACAAAAATAATATATAATTGTTAGGTAGACTATGTGATGATCATCTGAAATCTTCCTTCTGCAAAACATTAAAACAGAACAAGACAAAACCAAGGGTATTGTTCAGATACGAAATTTATTTCCTTCTCATTCTGACAAACTTTTAGAAGTTGCACATGTTCAGGCAGTGAGCACAGAGCTTACCTATATTAAGATGCTGAAAACACTTTGCTGGTGCCAGGATCTGTTTCCAAAATAAAGCTGATGTTATCAAAATGTAAAAAGTGGAGTCCATTTAATCCTGTCTTCTGTATTTCTTTCTCCTGAATGCAAAGCTTTACTCTCCCTTTCCCTAGAGATAGTCAATTCTTAGAAGTGTGAGATACACAGTATAAATTCAAGAATTATATAGCAGAAAGCTTCTTGAAACCAGTATTGAAATTCACAGTATTATTTCATTTTAAAAACACGGACAACTGTGAAATTGTATTGGTTAATCAAACATTAAGTCACTTTTTCTTATGAGGAGGGAACAGATATTTGTTCAAAACAATCCTAGTGACAACTTGCAGAACAAAAGAAGATGGTTGCTTAGAGAATTTTAGGAGAGGGTGAAGTAATGAATTTAAGTGACTTAATTGCATGCCTAACAAATATTTATCTTCCTGTCATATAAATGCTGTAACAGGTTTTTGCCTAGGAAAGAAAACCTCGAAAATGCATATCAGGAATTTTGACAGGAACAAGTTTTACTATAAAAAAAAAGAAAAAGGATATTCTTCAGTAGTTTCTAGACTTCTTATTTGTTGTGGGGATGTAAAACTATTCTTTAGCTTTTCCTACAGTTAATTTAGGAAGAAAGGGAAGATGTTTTCAGAGGTACTTAAAAATAACTATTCCAGCAGATACGTGTGGTGCCTGGGGAAATCTGTTAATCCAGTAATAACATTAGAAAGAGCTACAGAAAACAGAGGAAATGTCAGTCATCCCGCTGCCCTCCTCGTCTGTGGCCTGTTAGTGACACTGTTACACCAGGAACAAGTCCTTTCACGGAAAACTGGATGGCAGCAGGCAGAGCAGGGGTGCAGTCACCGATCCCTGACAGGTGAGGGAAGGACTGACATATGTGGGATATATGTTGATAACATGTCCAGAACTCTGTTGCTCCTAAAATGTCGTGTTTGAAAACTGTACCTAGCAAATTAATCAAGAGAGTTTGTAGAAAATGTGCGCCGCAGCTGGGACTGTGGGGAAATCCCAGCTGCAGGTTAACCACAGCAGCACGAGACCAGGATCTGGATAGATCACCCTGCACAGCAACAAATATCTGCACATGCAGACATTTACTTTGTGGATGTGATAGAAAAATTAAATTTTATTTTTCTGGTTACAAGCAGGAAAACCCACATGTGTTGATGGATTGGATCTTTCCATTTATCCTCCAGCAGGGAGCCCAGAGCTTAGTAAAGGTTGGCATTGCTGTTGTTGGGACTTTTTTCTAGAATTCTATAGATCTGACTGTTGCCCAGTGTCTCACTCACCTCTGAAGAGCCACTGGAAGCATTTTACCTTTTGGTATTTATTAGATTTCAGGTGTCCAATCCATAACATAATCAGTTTTACTGAAGAGCACTCTTTCAAGATAACCATGATGGTCAATATTTACCAACCTAAAAACTATGCAGCTCCTTTTATACACAACATATTCTGAATGACAAGCACATTTCAGAAACATGAAATCCAGCCATGAAACATCCTTAGATACCAATAAGGACAAAACCTGTTGCATAAATCAATTTCGGTAAATGAGTCACCTCCCCTTGAGACAGTACATTATTGTACTGTCCCAAGTGGCTGTGATGGGATTACTCAGTTTATTTTTGCCAAATTCCATGTGCTGCCCAAAGTGAGCACTGAAAGGCCTTTCTACCAGGCAATGTAAAAGTCAGCTCAGTTGCCCAGGAAAACAAACAGAAGTCATGGATCTCTGCCAAGAGTGTGAAAGATAATGCAAGTGGGATTTTGGTGTAGCATGGAGAAAATTAGCCAATTAGCCATACTAACACCTCAGGCTGTTATCTATTGTCCAGTCTAAAAGAATGAAGAGGTCTGCTAATATGAAAGCTTGGTGCATTCTTATTTCATAATTTTCAATGAGAAGAAAGGCTAAAATCTCATATTTTTAAGTTGGTAATAGCACCAAGATCTTGTTTCATCTGGTTTTTCTACCTCCTTACCCAGGTCCTGTGTGTAAATACGTTGTCCCAAGTAAAATGTGATATGGTCTCAAAGCATATGGTCAACTATACCAAAAATAAAGACTAAGGACTGGATAATACTGTTTTCCATGCATGTGATAGAGCTTAGTGAGCCATATCACTGATTAGTAGAAGCGTGTTTGTTTTGTTAGGCACAAAACAGAAGTATTCTGCACAAGGAGAGCACCTTCACCAGCCCCTCAGCACTAAGTTCAAAAGTAGAGTTTGAAACTGGTACACCATTTTCCTCTTCCAAAAACTGAGTGCTATGGTGCCTCAGTGGGAAATGTCTTATACCAGAGTGGCAACTCTGCAGACAGCCAGAAGTTGAAGATGGACCTTGTGCCAGGAAGAAGGCCAAGGGCAAAGGCAGCTAATGTCAACCCACACAGCATGCATCTCTCTGAGGGTTTAACAGTGAGAAATTGTGGGGAAAAATGGTAGGGAGAAAGTGTTATATTTCTCAAGACGTCACTGCCTCCCTTAGGGTTCTAGGAAGTATCTCTGTCTGCTTAGGTCTATGTGCAAGCTGCTGCACTGCCAGCATGTACTGACTGCAAGGAGATGACTGGTGGTCAGCTCTGCTTTTCAAAATGGAGATAGGGAAGGAGGACTGCTGGTCATAGCACCATATTTTGTGTAAAAGTACAATTGCTTGCCAGATGGATGTTGCTGCCAAAGGTCCAGATATGAATCATGGGTACATCAGCCTGTTCCAGCAGATGTTTGCTGGTTAATTTAATCTGAACTAATTTTAAGTTAGCTGGTAACTTGCCAACATAAACATAAAAATACTGAAACTTATAATTTTTTTAAATCTTTTTGTTGTTGTTGTTGATCCTTGGTAAGGCTTCATTATGAGACACAGCAATAGACAGCAATTATCGTTTGACAGAAGATGCTTTCCTCTACTGCTAAAGAATTGATCTTTGTATTTCTGTACTGTTCAGTATATATCAGTCTACAATTTCCACATCTCTCTCTTGCCATTTTTGTTATTAATAGGGTTTCTCTTCCTCTAGTCTTTCTCTACCCCCAAGCAGCAGATGGTTTAGAATCACCCTCTTTTTAAACTTTGGTAGGAAGAGGTTGGTTAGATGTCTCTATACTGATTTGCTCTTCAGAAGTGTCTGCTGGAGAGCTGTTCTGAGGAAATCAGTAGCATCCCTAGGCCAAGTGCTAAATGTCTGCTCTCCTGAATCTAAGCTTACTCAAGTCAAAATGATGCCCTCTTTTTCACCTGCTGTTATTGACCATTTTTTTAATATATTCTCTCCCCCACATCTTTCTATCTGGTGCTTTGTTTGTATGCTTCTTTTGTGGGTTGTTGCTGTATATCTGATCTGTAAGTAGCAACTGAGGTTTTGGCATTTAAATCAGTGGCTGAGGGGTGCCGTTCTCAGCATTAGAATTCAAGATCTCACTGTTTTCATTATGTTTTGCTTTAGAAAACAACTTCTAGTTTAGATTGTCCACTTTTGACAGGATGGGATAGCAGCTGGAGGAATTATTTATTTTATCGTGATGTTGAAAAGGAAAAAAACCCCACTTTTTTCAGCCAATTTCTGGATCCTGAGAGAGCTTCAGTAATGTTCATCTTTATTTTAACAAGAGTCTAAGAGATCATCAAATTGTACACCTTGTCTAGAAGTGATGCTTCATGATTACAGATTACCACAGCCTTTCTGCTCAATGTTTCCCTTCTCATCTGCTGAAGGATTTCTCTGCCTCCTAAAACTGGTCTGAAATCATGCAAGAAGAGGTAGGTGCCTGTGCAAACAATTTCTGTGAAAGCAATGGGCAATTCATGGCAGGAAGGTTACATGTAGTCTTCAGGGTTGGGACCAGATTTCTTGTAATAATCAAAATCCAGACAGATTATTCATTACTGTACAAGAAAACAACAGGGGATATCTTTGGGATATAAGGGTTTACAGTGCAAGTTTTTTGAGACAGGCCTATTTCTTCCTCTACCTTCTGTGACATGTCTGCTTGTTTCAACAGTGCATACATAAAAAAAAATTGTATAATTTGCATCACGACTTTTCCAAGCACTTGCTAGCAAATAGCCTGTAACATGCCTCATGTTGGTTTGTCTTTTAAAAATAAAATAAATGTTCTGAACAGATTTGATGCCATTCACTTAAATGTTTTGAGCAAAATGTTACTGGGATATTTAGGACACAGATTTAGTGTCTGTGCATGCTATCTGTAATGACCCAGTAGACCAGAACATCTTCAGAAGAGCTGTCACAATCTATCAAGTTAATGATCTGTGAAATATAAATTCTCTATGGAAGTTGTTATGGGCCATTAAGTAAATAATAATACCTATTTTATAAACTCTATATTAACTTTATATTTACTATAGAAGATCAAATTTATATGATAAAATAAAAATCAGCCTGAATCTCCAACTAAAACTTAAACTTCTCCAATATTGAAAAAAACTGTCATTACCTTTCATTTTGTCACACACATTCTTTTTATGAGCATCTAGTGTAAAATTGGCATAAAATGCCAAAATATTCAAACACTATAATTTTCATAGTGTTTTCAGTCCAGTTTTGAGAGCAAGGTCCTTATCTAAGCTGGCTTAGAGAACTTAAAATAGTCTTCAACACAGCTGAACAAGAAACTTCCTGAAATATGCACAAAATTACAAAATACAGCAATTAACAAAACTAATTGCTCTGAATTCTCTGAGTTCCCTGTAAGGCATTAATTTTGAGAGCTTCATTCCAGGAGCTACATCAGAGCATTTTGAAATATTTAATGTGTTTTTCCCCCTGAGGTACAGGGCAAGACTCTGATCCCCATGTTTTATGAAGGAGAATCTGACTCACAGAAGTTAGAATCTATCTCTCTTAATAATAACCATGTAGAAGTTAGGCACTGAGCCAAACAGATTCTCTTTACAGGCTCTGAAGGAGACCAGCATCCCCATTTGCAGGAGTCAGCCTAATAGAGGTGTCTGAAGCATATGTTTATACTTCTGTTCGGAGCTGTGCTTGGGTTGACAAAGACTCTTGTCTCCAGTCTGTTCCTCCAGGCTGCCTTGCAGGTGAATTTCTTTCTACTTGTGGCTGAGTTTCCTTGGCAAATCCGGTTGCTTTGCTCCATGAGGGCTCCAGTGTATGACCCAACACACATTACCAAGGTCGAAATCCAGAGACCCTGAGTTCACAAGTAAGGTCTTTCAAACAAACATTGCATTCTGTGGAGGACCCAAGGAGTTTGGGGCCGTTCTACCTCTTATCTGCTTATAGGTATAGAGGTTTGTGTGATAAATGCCACTCAGTATTTAACTGAGGTAGCACAAGTCTTACAGCAAACAAGTGAGGTGGCCATATCAGCTGCATGATCTACCTACAGTATTTAAAACTCATATTTTCCGTAGATGTCCGATTTCTTTGGAACATTTTTCTTTTGATAACTTTGTAGAGCCCAAGTTCAACTGAAGTGTCAGAACCCTGCATGGGGGGATTCAGGGGGACAATCATCAGAGGACTGAACTAAGTTTGAAGCAGCCACAGAAAAGGGTAAGGGAAAAATAGACCAAGTGGTCAGTAACAAACAGAAAACCAGAACCAGCTGCTTTTGCAATGCAAGGTGACTGCAGATAAATTAGTGGATTTAGTTACAGTACTGGGAAGGCTTAAATTTCTCTGGTACTAGAAGACTGAAAAATATTACCAGTCTTTACAGCAGTGTGGGGGGCCTCTAAGCTTGATCATTTTCACAGGCTAATTAGTGAAAACTATAAATGATGCATGTAAACATGGAAAAACATGACCTACTTGAGAAGAGTCATCATGACTGCTCTAAAGTTTGACTTTATAAGCCTCTTGGCCTCCTTTGAAGAGGCTATAAACACACATAAGAATGAATTTATTAATAAAACCTGCTTAAATTTTAAGGAGCTTTTGACAAAGGCTTGTAAGAAAACCAGGCTGACAATGGATAAGATAAAATATCATGGATAAATAATCAGTTAAAGATGGGAATGAAAGACAACAGAAAAAAGTCAGTTTTGCATGGCTGCCTGTTGCACATTGTGGCAGCATCATATTCTCAGAAGACAGAAAAAGGGATGAGGGGTGGTGAGGACATGAAGTTTTGTCAGGACAAGGGTAAACTGAAGAACAACTGAAGAATTTTGCAGGTCTGAAAAACCGGGCAATAAAATTGCACTTTAAGTTCAATATAAAGTATGAAGGGACATACTGGGAAAAGGCGATGTGGACGTAGGAAATGGTGGACTCTGAGATGACCATTAACATTCAGGACTGAAATCTGGGGTTGTGATACCTGTAGAAATGTAGGCATTTTTCATGCTGTCTAAATATTTTGTTAGACAGTTAGTTCTTTTGGTAGCTTTTTTGTAATGTATCAGATGGCACTGCCAGTTTGAAAAATAAATCATCACATCTTTCCATCCACAGTGGATAATTACCAGCATGTAAGTTGGATTCTGTTTAGAACATGACTGATTACAACTAAAATTGTATAGCATGACTCATCAGTTGGTAATTAGATCTCTCCTCTTACCATACCTCAGTCATGTCACCGTAATCTATAATGATAAAGGTAAGAATGACTGGTTTCATACTTTTGGCAAGCAGAAGCCATGGTTTTCTAATACAGTCAAAATAAGGAAATTGATAGGTTTCTCTTGTATTGACTTGCATCTTTTTACACCTTTCATTCAGAGCATTTTTGCTGTCCCTTAATTGATTTTTTTCCCTAATTTCCCCTTCAACTTCCTGTCTTACATTCAGAATTCTCATCAGCAAGCAAAGACAAATGAGAATAAAGAAGGGAGCTATGGCTGCAGTATGGACAGACTTACATGAAAGAATGCCTGCAAAAAAAAATCAACTGCCAGAAACCGCACATTATTAAAAGTACTGTACTAAGAGAAGCTACTACTGTAAGCACTGCATTGAAATAAGGCTGGTAAATGTAAGGGGATCATGTGCTGTCTCAACAGAGTCTGGATCTAAAGTTTGACTAGCCAAAACTACAGATCAATTTAAATTTGGGGTATGTATGGATCTACATTCATTTCCAAGAATTAGGATGGGTACTGTGGCTGTAATCCTCTGAAGATTTTGCGTATTTAACTTAGTGGGTTCTTTTTATCTCATTGGCACAATAAAGCATTTTAAGTAATTAAAAGATGAATGTTGATTTGTGGGCAAGTTTTTCACGTCATCCAGACTGTATTAGAAGCAGTGGAATAGCCAAATTATATCAGTGTGTTGAAGTACTTAGGCAACAGAAGCAATGAGAATTAAATAGATGAATACTTAGCAACATCATCAACTTTATAGCATCTGCATGGTGTAATCAATTTGCAAATATTTTACACTGCTGTAAGGAGGAAGAAAGATGACCAAGGAGATCCCTTTTGATCCTACTTTCCTGTGCTTACTAAGAAACAAATTTAATCTGGTAACCTCAGTGTTAATTCTGATCCACATATTGTGTGCTGTGGGTCTGCTCAAAGAAACAACTGTACGCACATGCATGATTGCCTGGGAGAAAGGAGCCTTTGTGTTTGACCATGCAGCTATCTGATTCAATGGCAGATTTAAGGAATATTAAGATCCCTTTGCATTTGACTTATGGTTCAATTGCAGAGTCAGGGTTTTTGAAGGATTAAAAACTTATTTTCATAGCTAACCTTCAATTCTAATCCCAATACAAACTTAAAAGATGTATCTACACATTAATAATATTTTAATCATTCCCAATTGCAAATCAAGATGCATAATTTTTCCATAAATCAACGCTGTTATACACTTTATGAAACTGTGTGTTCAATGCTATCCTCTGGAAAAACTAATTAAAATTGTCAGTTCAGAAAGTTAACGAATGATAGTATTTCCCATGAAACACTTATTATGAAATATTTAGGAACTAAAACTAGTACAACAAATACATTGAGAAAATCCACAGGTCAGAATAAAGGTTATCTTGTAATGATGAAAAATGCATTCCTTGTATGTAAATGTGAATATATGAATAATGGATGTTTGTTATGTAGGCAATGTAAAATTTATTATGGCTTTTAATATTCACTGCTTGGGTTTTAAGTGCTTTGCTTTGTAAATGATGCAATAGGTAAGTACATCTGTGTCATTTAACAACGTGAGTATTTTGTGTTAGAACCAAGCTGTAATTGTTTACAAAGTTTAGGACTGTTTTAAGGACCTTGCAGTTTGGTTACGGTGGAAAATTTAATTTAGTGATTTGTTTGAGATGCTTTGAAACTTTTGCTAAAACCTCCCTAAAGATCCTGACAGTTGAAATAATTGAAAGGTAACATGTATTCCACTAGTATTAATTAATTCCTTTGTGTATCTAACACCTGCATGGAGCTGTGAAGAATTGTTAGTGTGTTTTCTGGAATTCCTTCTACTGGCTTAGTGCTTCAGGGCTGCTGCAAGCAGCATCCTCTCTTCTGAAAGCTAGGCAAGGGCAAAGCAAATTCTTCTTCCCTGGGTTGGTAGTGTGTGTCATATTGGGTATTATTTCAGCATCTGTACTGCAGGAACGAAGACTTTCTCAAGAAGGCAGTAGTTTAAAGGTTTGCTGGCTTAGGATGTAATTGCTTAGTGGTGGAGAGCAGGCAGCTAGTCCAAATCAGCCTTGTGAACACTGAATGAGGGGATAAGCATATTCTCTGCTTTCTTCCTAGTAAGGAAAGGCTCTAGGGCTAGTCCTTTCTTTGTAACAGCCTTCAAACAGGAATGAATGAATAAATGAATGAATGAATGAATGAATGAGTGAATGAATGAGTGAATGAATGAATGAATGAAAGCAAGCTTGTAGCTGCTTAAATGGGAAAGTCACTGGCTCCCTGTGAACTTCCAGAGAACTAGTACAGCAAGGCTTGATAGCTGGGTGTGGAGTGGCTTAGCTCATGTAACAACCCCTTTTCCCCTTTTTATTTGGAATGAGAAAGGGATCACTTCCTTGTAAACATTTTCTTTTATACATATGCCTTTGGAAAACAGTTTAGGTGAGTAAAGGTTGTAAAGCAATGAAGCACCTTTCTCTAAACAGTTCATGTTAGTCAACATCTGTCAGGCTGCCACAACTTTTGTCAGGCTGAACAAAACTGCATTTTTTGCTTCTGCCAGATATATTCACACTGCCAGATGGTACTAAAAAGGAAATAGAGGAAATGAATCACTCTCTCTAATAATTTTCATTGTTAGTGCAGCCACTGCATATCTGTTTCATCTAGATTAATGTTCCCATGGCGTAACTGGTGATTTCCAAGCTATTTCAGATTGATCTTCCCTTCAGCCTAGTGTTACCAATCTGGATTCCACAATGCTGCTTTGTCCAGAAGTCCATGTAGCTATGCTGCAAATAAAATCAGTAACTTAAAATTTTCTACCACATTTTCCTCCCATGCAAGGCCTGATAAGAAATCTGACTTATTTAAGCACTTGACCCTGGTAGAGTCACGCTAAACTTTCTCTGGATTTAAGTGCTGTGAATTCTAAGGTGAGGAATCATTTTTCATGTTCAGGCATGGATGGCAGAACACCAGTGTCTGAACACCATCAATAAGATACTGAACAGTGTCTCTGTTTTTGGGAAGGTTACCTATTGCTGTGTAATAGGAACTATGTTTGATGGCTATCTTTTATTATTTAGATTTTCAGTTAGAGTGATGAAAAAACCTGCATTTCTAAATAAAGGCCAAACAGTGTCCCTTGGCAGCATGAGACTTAATTTTCTTGCTGTTGTTTTGTTCTTGTTATAAGTGTGGAAATATACATTGACACTAGGTGCAAAATTAAAACCATAACAAGATCCCTTCATCCCCTAAGCACTGAAGCAGTGAAAGTTGCATTAAGAGGAATTGAATGGTCTAGGCTGTAGGCATTAACCTCTAGAAAGCATGTCTCATAGCCACATGTAGCAACAATCAGAAAGCTGGAAATGGAATTCAAAATCAGTATGTGAGACTAATCCCGCTCCCCAGAGCAAACTGGAAGGTCTCAGGCACTTGACTGAAGCCTGTATCAGAGCAAAACAAAAAACTACCTGAAAAATCCAATCCATCCTAGTCCATAATTGTTGCATGACCCTTGCATGATGAAGATATAAATTCAGTACTTCTTATGAGTTATTAGTTGAGTTTTAAATCCTTGACATCAGAGGCTCTCAGCCTAAAATGTAGTACTGGTTTTGGTTTTTGTCTTCCTTAACAGAGTGCAGTCATTTGGGGAAGGAACATTTCTCAGTTTACTCTTTCTTGAGCTTTACATTTTACTGGGCTCTGGAAGTCTCAGCAAAGACTGTCAGAAAACAAGCCATATGTAGTGACAAGTGTTGCACAGTTGTGTGATTCCAGTTGTAGTTAACTGGTGTGTTCTTGTGTGGTGCCCACTTTAATGAGGTTGTGTGTTCTAAGTGGAAAGATAAAAAGACGGTATCCCCATTTCACAGGCATGGATTTCACATGGGTCAAAGAGCTGCCTCTGAAACTAGAGCTGTTAAGTCTGGTTGCTTCAAGATGATCCTCCCTACCCAAGTTTTTAGCCTCCTGTTACTGCCAGGAAATTCTCTGATGTCTTAGTTGCATGCAGTTCCCTGCCTAACAAGGTCAGGCTCCTTTGGAAGCACATCAGGCAGAGGATGTTCAAATCACTGCGTGATCAGGTCTGCCTTCCCGTTCCAGCTGAGGCAATTCTGAAACCATTGATAGGAACACTTCAGCGTGGTTATGTCTATAGGAAGAGGATGATCTGCAGTATTCAGTAACCTTCTTGACATTTTCTGACACTTGCTATTAAAGCATATTAGGCTAAATGTGCGTATGTCTCATTTTTGAAACCCCTTCTCAAATGTTCACTCAATAACAGTTTCCAACGTATTGTACTCTTGTGTGCTGTTAATAGCTGTAAATCTTTTAACAGCAGAACTGTCTGCTTTGGTGGTAGCCAGGGTATTTGATCAAAGTTTTATACTGGTGCTAGCTAAAGACACAGACCTCCATTAGTAGGCAAGGCACTAGCTTCCATTCTTTTGCTCTTTATGGCCATATGTGATGTGCTGTCTTAACCATTGCTCTGGACAAGATAGGTTGTTTTGGGTTTGAAGTGGAGCTGAGCAACTTTGCCAGTTCTGCTGTGGCTGTTGCCTGAGTAGTAGATAAGATGAGACTGAGAATTCTGTGCTATTGCTGTTATCTCCTCTTGTATCCCTGCTCGGTACTGGCAGTTGTCCAGTTGCATTTGCAGACCTGCTGCAAGACTGAATGCACCTTCTCTGGTGGCCACAGTGGCTCATGGCCCTAAGTCATGTAGCTAAAACATGTTAAGAAGCAGGATTGAGCCAGGTGTATTTTCCAACTGTTTGCAAATGTTCCCTGCTCTTTTAGGGAGCTGTTAAATGCCCCTGCCCCTTCCCCTCCCTCC
>VZTJ01003961.1:1478430-1590871 GCA_013397795.1 Orthonyx spaldingii
CACCCCCCTCCTACCACCTCCCCATATTTCCATTTGCTTCAGGAACAAACCAGCTTGACTTATTTGCAGTCAGCCACAGCGCACAAACGTGTGGAAGTGACAAATAATGCCTGGTGTGTTCTTTATAATGTGCATTCTTCTTTGAAAAGGTGAATGCAAGGTAGTTTGAATATTGTATGAGATCAAGCACCAAACTTTGAAAAATAGACATTTTTTTCCTCTCTAGAATTCAAAGGAGAGACAGTTCAGAAAGCAAGTCTTATGTAAGGGTGGGAGAAGGAGTGAATGGGAAGAAGGCTTGAATTTAATTTAACCGTAGAATGAAGCACTTGAAGTGATCATCTTCTGTTTTTTTCCCTACACCTCATGGATTTCTCTTTTCAATGACAGTTTAAAGCTCCTGCTGCAAAAGCTGGAACAAGCAGCAGAGAGCAGTACTGAGCTACTTGTCTCTGATGGAAATGTTTTCCATAAGGGCAACTGGTGTACAGGAGAAACAGAGGCACAAAATGCGATGCTCGTGTCCCCTCTCCAGTTTATAAGCTGCTGTGACAGTCTTCCCTTCTGATAACTGTGTGTACCCATGAGACAGAGAGCTGAGGCAATGGGATCGTTTGTCACAGTCCCCTCATGCACCTGGGATGAAATCAGGCTTTGTTTTTCATCAGACTATGCCTTGGTAAGAGCTTTCAGATCAGAGCAGAAAGGAGGCGAATAATAAATATCTAAAAGGGAATAAAATAGACCAAGATGGGGGAGTGAAAAGGTGTATTTCAATTCAAAGGTCAAATTGCCTCTTACAAAGTCATATTTTTTTGTCCCTTTTAATGGAAAGTAATCAACAAATAGTCATTAAACTGATGAGGCTGCTTTCTTTAAGATCAAGGCATTTTTTAAGTGGAAGTGCTGAACAGTGAATTTTTTTTTTTTAAACAAGGGTTTTGTTTTTCGTTAATGAAATAAAAATCCCCAGGGGAGGAGGCCATATAGGATGAATTATATAGTTCAGATTTCATAGGAATTATTTAGTGCTAACACATGCTTTGTGTTTCAGATGGAATAGTGAATCTCATGTGATTTAGATCAAGTGGATTTTGAGACCACTTCTGCTTTCCAGGGCTGGGAGGAGGGCTGCTCGTCAGAAGCACAACCAATTTTGGTTGTATTTATTTCTTACCTCCCCTCAGCATTTTGCCTCCCTACATTCCCTGTGTACTGTACAGCACCTGCAGGTATAGAAAGAGGAAAATGAGATGCTTGTGTTTTGCTTGTCTACATTACATTTGCTCCACCAATGAACTCTTTCCTATTAAAATTTTTAATTTGTATAATTCCCGTAACACATGCTCCTAAATTGGTTGGCTTCCTAAATTGGTTCCAGTGCCAAAGTATATCTCAGGTTCAAATATGTAGTGAGCCTGAGTTATTACTGATTGTATGTGCAGGTTGTACGCTCTTAGAGAAAAATCTTTCAGACACCCAATATCATGTTAATGTTTTAACTTGTAGTGAAAGAGAATAGAAATCTGTGAACTTGTGCCTTATGAACTCCGACCTCATCTCTCTCTATCCTCTATCAGATAGTCAGAATTATTTTTTTTATCCTTCTCCCCCACCACAAAGAAGTCAAGAAACCAGGTGTGAATTTACCAGTCAGCTGTTTCTACATCAGTTTATCTGGATGTTATATTCTTTGCATTCCTATCTCTGTATTAGAGGGGAAAAGGTGAAACATTTGTAAGTGGTTTTACGTGATTTTAAATAGATTTAAAAGATTTCTAAGACCTATGTTTGTAATAGATCCTGTTGAAAGTGAATATATAGAAAAGTATCTTCCATGTTGTATTATAAATTTTTATAAGCTACCATTTTAGAAGTTATCAGTGTAATAACTAAACTTACACACATTGAGACTCTTTAAGCCTAGGCAAGGGTGAAAGGCTAGCTACAGTAATCACCTCAGCTAAGGCCTTTGGACGTGTTTGGCATGTCAGTGTCTCTGCTTTTATTATGTACTAAAAGAATAGCTCAGCCTCCCTCCTTGTGGAAGTAGAGGGTGAAATGAAAGTTCTCCTGTCTGCAAGCTGCCCAGGGAACTGATTCGTAGAGGCTTGATGTCTCCCATTCAGCTACACAAATAGCATCCAAATTGCTCAGGTCTGCTTCTCTACTATTCCATTAATACCACTCCAGAAGCAGACCTAGTCTGCAGCAGAAGAGCAGATTTATTTTTATTTTTTTTTTTCTTACATTAGGTGGTATTTTCCTCTCAGTCAGTGTGGTCATCCAGTCTGTCTGTTTGGTGACATCCTGGCTGTACAACGCTTGAGGGCTTAATCAGGTAACATGCCTTCACCTTGCTTTGTACTCCTGTGCTCTTTTTATACTCTCTACTGCTAATCACTCGCTAAATCTGACAACCAGGATCTCTATTATGAAGAAAATGTGAGAATTTCTTTTTTATCCAGCTAACACTCAGAAATTTCAGAACAAGTTACGTGAATTTAGCTCTGGCTTGAATTTAAACTGATATCTTGTCCTGTGTTATTCAGCTTCAGAATGGTTAATGTCCATTTGCCCAGGATCCACAGACCAGAGCAACAGTCCCCTGCTCACTAAATGAACCCCTGACATTTATGAACATTACATTCATAAGGTGGGATTTTCTAAATATAGGGAAAAGAGCTACAAAAGCTGCTTGTATTGCTGCATCTGTTTATGTTTATAAAAGTCAATAAGGCTGATATGATGATAGAATTAGAATACAGAAAACAAGTGATGCACAGTGCAATTACGTACTACCTGCCAACTGATGCCCAGCCAGTTCCTGAGCAGTGTCCCCCTCAGCCAGGTTTCCTCACAGTTTGTATACTGAGCATAACATCACGTGGCGTGGGATATCCCTTTGGCCATTTGTGGCCAGCTGTCCCCTCTGTGTCCTTTCCCATCTTCTTGTTCGCCTCAGCCCATTGGTTGGTGAGGCTGTGGGAGAAGCAGAAAAGGCTTTGATTTAATGTAAGCACTACTTCACATCAGCTAAAAACATCAGTGTGTTATCAACATTATTCTCATTCTAAATCCAAAACACACCATTATAGCAGCTACTAGGAAGAGAATTAACAGTATCCCAGATTAAGTCAGGACACCAATAATTTTTTGGCATTTTGAAAACTACTGGCCTAAAAAGCAAAAATAAACCAACTATTTTCTTAAGGAAATAAAAAAGTTGTAAAAAATATTCTTGGAGGTTTTTCTGTAGTTCAAATGTAATATGCTCTGAGCATCACCACTTGATTTCCAAAGCAGTTTCATGTAACACTTTTGTGAAATGCAAAAGAATTTCCTTGAGCAAAATTAAACAGGAATAAAAGGCAAGCTTCCAAGAATAAAAGCCAAGCTTCTAAGGAAGATTAACCTCTACTTCAAGAAAAAGACTAGGAACTTGAAAGCATGCCAATTATAGGTATAGAAGTGTATAAAGAAGCAGGTGAGTAAGACTGAGCTGGGAAGCTATATGTGGATATGGAAAGAATTGACTGGAAAGAAAAAGATGACTTTATTGAACTGACACTGGAACACTTAGAGTTGATTTTGTTGTGAGCATTTTATACAAGGGCTAGGATGTGCTTAAACATTTCTTCTTAGCAATGATTTGTCTCCCTTTATGACTCGTTTTCTCTGAGTATCCAGCAGTTTGTCTAAGAGTGTGGAATTGTCTCTGCCACACCATAAACACTGCAGTCATCTCCTCAGAAACAACATGTTCTAAGACTTTCCTACTGGTCATTTGTTTGGATTTGGCTCTTTGTGTATTCTGGTATGAGTTATAAGCAGCAAAATATAAAATTTTCAAAGTTCTTTCAGCTGTCATTTTGCTTTTAATGCTGCCAAAGGTGGTACTTTGTAAGACCGGCACTCTGACTACTTCAGGATCCTGTCTCCATCATTTTCCAGCCACTGATGAGCAGAACAAATAATACTTCCATAGTAAACTCTGTCTGGAACTCTGTGTTTTGATGTTTTTCTTCACTGCAAGTGTATTTGTGGTGAAAAAAAAAAACCAAAAACCCCAGAAGTGTCATTCTTGAATGCTCACTGCAAACTACCAGTAGCAATTTTCAAGCTATTTGAGCAGTGGCCCCATTAAAAAGAGGGACAGAAAAATCTTGTCTCAACTTCACACCTCTAACCTGTTCTTGGTAATAGTAGTCCAAGAGAATCTCAGACCCAGAAACACCCAATCTTCAGACTCCCTCTTTGTGGCTTATAACAGCATCTTGCATTAATGCTGTTGAAATGTTTCCATCATCACAAATGATGTAAAACTATTTTAAGGATGTAGTGCAGGACATGGTCCAAGAAGCAGTCACTAGCACTGTTGATATTCGTGCAAGGTAAAAGAGTTTTGCACTAACTGGTGTGAGTTAGCTTCAAGCACCATGAGTAGAGTAGAGAAGGGATAATACTTAAAACTTAGTTTTGTATTTCAATGTCTTTTCCAAGTCACAGAGCATGGAGGATGGACAAGATGGATATTGAAGAGGAAAAAAGGGGGTGTAATGGATGGACAAATCATGGTTTACAAATTTGGCCATCTGTTCCTCACCTTCTTGTGTGAGACTGCCAGTAACTGGAGTTATAACTCAGCTGCCTGGAGAATAGAAAGTGAAGGTATGAGACTGAATTGGATCTCTGAGTAAGGACTGGCTTTCTTCAAGGATTTTGGAGTTATTTCTTCAGAGGTTTTTTCTCAATCATTCAGTTATGTTGAGGCTACCCTGTGTCTGTGTGTATATATATATACATGTAGTATATGACAATATAGACAATAGTCTCTGCATATGTCCATTAAGGAATTGATATCCATACACATCCAAATGAAATCTCACAGTTTTGTTCACAGTTTTTGTGCCCCTGTTCCGTAACAAAGACTCTAATGCTTACTTGTTTCCAGCCTGAACATGTAGCTATAAAATACCTCAAAATCATATTCCCCAGGAGCAGCAATATGTCATTTGAATGTAATAGTTACATTACTGGGAAATAATACATTGTGCAACTCCTAGTGTCTCCAAAACCTAAAAGGTTTGCCTGTAAACAGAATGACAATTCTGTAGCTAATTCTTCATAATTATTTGTGGAAAGATTTCAGCAGTCATCAAATGCCTTAAATGTCTTAAACTGTTCTGTGGGTGGCTTCCCTCAGGTGACTCATTTTCCTTAATCTTGATTTTCTATTAGAAGTCTTTTTCCATGGTGTGACAACAGCAAGTCGTGGTATGTTACATCTGGTTGTGTGACTTGGTCATCCAGGATTCATGTTACCTACAGATTTCTTGTGTTGTAGGTAGCAAATGCAGAATACATTTTGTTTGTAGGAGAATGGGGAGAATGGGTGTTTGTCCAAACCCTGCTCTTTATTTTTTAATTATAAATGCAGAGAAAGTGAAAAAAGTTTCATATTTTACTCAGAGATGTTTATCTCTAAGAGGTTCTGTACTTTACAAGAAGTCTATTGGATCCTTTTCACAGTTCCTATCACCTTTGTTATGTTCCTGACGTGTTCTGGTACTCCCTGTCAAATGTCTTCCTAACACAATATACATTAGAGCAGCTAAGGTATATTTTCTTAAGTGACTGTATGTGAATCCTTTCAAAGAGTATCAATCTTCTCCAGGCTTCTGAAGGGGTCACAAATGAGCAATATGTGATTTTTCCCCTCCTAGGCTCCCTTTTGTAGCCCTCACATGAAGCATGTCCACTCTGCAGCCTGCAGCTGCTGTAGTATTGGCATCATTCCTGTTTAAGATTGTTATCGATGCTCTGGATGAGAAGATCGAGTGCACCCTCAGTCAATCCACAGACGGTGCCAGGTTGGGTGGGAGTGCTGATCTGCTGGAGGGCAGGAAGGCTCTGCAGAAGTGGTCTGCACAGGCTGGATCCATGGGTCGAGGCCAGCGGTGTGAGGTTCAACGAGGCCAAGAGCCTGGTCCTGCACTTGGGTCACAGCAATCCAGAGCAGCCTGGCAGAAAAGGACCTTGGCCTGCTGGTCAGCAGTGGGTGAATGTGAGCCAGTGTGTGCCCAGGTGGCCAAGCAGGCCAATGGCGTGATTGTACATGCAGGTAGTTTCCTTATCTGTGGAGTTTTGTGCTTCTAGTTCCAAGCAGGCTTCTCTATAGATCTCTGAGGTTCATACTAATGTTTTCGCCTTTATAATCTTTCCTGTCTAAATTCTGACAGGGAACACAATACAGCTAGAGTTCAGGTAATTAGTCCTGTTTCCTTTTCCTACACTTTATTAGAGAAAGAAGTCAGGTCTCAGAATTTAGACCTATACTCTAAGTATTGTCATTGTAACAGAAGAAATAGAAGAAATTATTAACCATGGAAAAGATCAGTACTGGCTGAAATTTATGGTGTTACATGTACTTGTGTAGACAGAACATAAGAATAGTACATTGTCTTTATTTCACAGCTTGAATTTTCAAACTATGAACAGAATTATAATGCTGAGATATTAAAAAAATAATTGCTAGTGACCTTTCAGTTATATGCCACCTCTGCTCGAAAAATTTCAGTTAAAAACATTTCTTGTTTAGGAAAAGTTGTCCATATTTTCTGCCAGACTTTGTCTGAGGAGCGGCTCAAATGTACTCCGTGTAGTTGGTGGAGAAATTCTGTCTTTCAGTTCTGTACAAAGACCAGTATTCAAAATCACCTTTCATTGTACTCACTGTGCGTGCCCTGTTTTCAAAGCAAGAGTTATACTTCTAACTAGTTGAGGCACTCTCAGAAATTTTACCCTTCTCTTCACAAAGAAGAAAAACCTTCTGATAATCGTATGATGGTCGTTTCCAAATGTCTGTTGGAGAATTACCATATCATGTTAACAATGCTAGAATTGTCAGAAATCTTGCAGTTTTACCAAACTAAAATGATTAAAAAACAGTTTAAATATTTTACAGCTGTGCCTCATTGCACAGTAATTGCATACTTAATAATACAGGACGTACACTACTACTTACAAGGAAAGTTAATTAATTTGGGTTTTGTATTAGTTTTTTTCCTTTTAAAAAATCTTTCTGAATACTTCATAACTTGCATATATTTATTTAATGTTATTGCTAACCGCCTTAAATCAGAAGGTTTTAACTTGGGAAAGATTAGAGTATTACACTCTTAATTTAAATGACCTTTAAACAGTTTTGAGTGTGTTTCATGTTTCATTTTTCTTGGCTATTATCATGTTTATGTTTAATAGTGATATGGACATTCAGAACAACAGCCACCACCAAAAAAGAAGAAAAAGAGAAGTCACAATAATCACCTCTAGCAATTAGTGTGTACATTTGCAGCTGTTACACCAAGAGAAAGCAGCATTCGAGGTGCTGTTAGTGTGCTGCTTGAACATCTATGGTTCTGTGCTCAGTTAAATATTTTTGATAGAGGGTTTTATCTATTCATAAGCCAGAAAATAATTGATTTTTGGTTTAAGATAATTTGAAATCATTGGGACTAACTACTTGCTATTAAACATGTCTTTAAATGTTTCATCACCAAAGGTAAATTGAAGTGCTTTATTTTCCTGAAATGGAGTCCAAAGCTCTGTTGGTGCCCCTCTCAGAATCCAGTTCAATTCAGATCAGGTCTCTCACCATACATTGTGGTGTCACCTGGGTCTGCATATTAGTCTTTCTCACTAGAACATGCCTAAAAATGCAAGTTTTCCTTTCCCAGACGAAAAAAAGACAAAGAATTCCTAGTGTTTGTGACCTCTGCATTCATCAAACTCATGATGAAAGTCTGATTATTTTGTGGGATTCTGTGTGCTTTAGCAGTCTTGGGAGTCTTTCTTAAGATATTACCTACTGTACTGTCAAGAAGTATTAAGACTATTATTTTTGGGTGTACCATGTCCTGGTCCAGCTGGCCCAGCCTGCTGTGGTTGCTGTTTGTTTGTCTAGGACAAGTCAGCTCTCTGTCCTTTTTTGTCTGTCATTAGAATTTGAAAAAAATGTCCTTAACTGTAGGGCTGTGATGAAAATCTCACAACTCCCACAGGTTTTTCTTTTACTTCCACTTGTGTTCCTGACCATTGGTTTTTATAGAGTTGCTGAGAATGCTGTGGCCATTTCTGGGACCCCAAATCCAACTGGGATTTTTTTCTGAGGTATTTTCTGTTTCGTGTCTTTAGGGACTGTGATGTGAGCATCTAACACAAGCCATTTTGGGGAATAGAGTATCAGCAGAGGCCAAACTGCACTTTATTATTGCTCTGCAATTGTGTGACCCAAATATATGGTAGAGTTTGCCTTCTGCAGGCTTTTTGCAAAACTCTAATACAGATTGAAACTGTTTTCTGTCAATACTTCAGATGGGCAATAGTGGATAACTGTGGTGACATGTCTAAATCTTTCTTCTGGGTAAATTAATGCCCATTAAACTGTGTGCTGTGGTCAGATGTGGAGATAAGTTGTAGCAATAATAGTGTAAGGGAATTTCAGATGCACAGTTATTTCTTTATCTATAGCATCTATTTGCAGAGAGGAAAAATATTACTCCAGGAAAACTCTCAAGCTTCTTATTTGGGTAGCTGGTTGAGCATTTTTATTCTTTTTGTCTGTTACTTAGTTTTACCGGGTTTTTTTTTCCTATGAGGATGGAGGAGCTGGGAGAAATGGAGGTGGGTGGGTGTTGGGTGTTTTTTTGTCAATCAACAGTAACAGCAAATCTACACATTTTGTTTATTTGTTTGTTTGGGATTTTTGTTTAGTTTATTTCTTTTTCCTGGTGCTACTAATGTTGACATTCTTTTGCTTAACCCAAAATACTTGCAAATTAATTTCATATCTTTCTAAACTTACCATATTTTCTTCAGTATACCCTTCAACAAAAGTTAGCTGCCTCCCAAAATAGTCAAAGCTAGTTAGTAAAAAGCACTAATATTGTTGATAAGGTCTGAGGTGGAAACTGTAAAATTATTGAAATTTTAATTGCTTTTCTTTCCCCCTTATTTGTGATTTTGAATATAAATGAATTCTCCTAGTAACCTGGAAAGCTGGACGTTTCAATCTCTGTCGTCTATTCTGCAGAGGGCTTCCCACTTATGGGAAACAAGGCCTTAAAATTCTCATGTGTTTTGGATAGCCTTCCTGGCAATACTTAACTTCCCTGCTGAGATGGAAGGCATGATCTTATTTGGCCAAATATTGGTTATATTCACTTCTGGTTTTGTCTAGGGGAGTGGGAAAGTACTTTCTGTCCTTCTGCTTCATTCACCTACTGATTCATGGAGATAAGATCATCTCCCTCTTCTATATGGTCATTCCTTCCTACCTGTAGCTTTTACAAATACTTTTGTATTTGTTTCATGAATTACATTGGAAACCTTTCTTGACTTGAAATTAACAGAGGCCTCATTGGTTATTCATCTTCTATATACCATTTTATTTGCTTCTTTGAAGCTTTATTGTTATTGCAGTTTTATGGTAGGGGGTTTTTGATGTGTTTTTCCTATCCTAAATGTGTAGTATTGCTTTGGCTCTTGCTTTTTGTCACTGATCACCATTTGTAGACTTATAGAAATTTCAGTTCAGTTTAAATTACTACTATTACAAACTTGATTTCACTTGGCTGTGCCAAAACATGATTCTGGGTCTTCCAGCACAGGGGTTTTATGTTAAATCCATCCCAACAGCGGCTGAGTTTCTTACAAAGAACTCCGTTAAAACCTGGAAAATTGCAAGACAGATTTCTGTACTTTTGGTATTTTTCATTTAGAAACTGTGTCTCACCTCTCCTTTTACATGGAATGCAGTTCAAATTTCTGTAACACAGTTTCAATACAGCTTCTTCTGCAAGTTAACTGAAAACTATTAAAATCATCAAGAGCTTCAGAGTCAATTATTGTCAGAAATAACACCATTCCTTTTTCTTTTCTGTTTTTACCCATTGCTTGAAGACAGAGAGAAGCAGTATTTAAGGTTTCTTCACTTGCCTTCCATACTTCCGGAGAGTTTCAGTTATGCCCTTAAGCTTTTAGCTGCTCTTTTTGTGGAGTTTCCTGTAGTTACTTCAGCTGAGCAGCGTTTGTTGCTCAGAAATTAGTTGCAGTGAAGAGAAATATGATAATGCTTCTTCTGCTATCCTTGTCTGCTTTCTGACTGGCCTTAACAGTGCTTAACACCTAAGTCTTCCCATTAAAAGAACATACTTCAAGTTACATAACCCAAGACCTAAATTTGTTACAAAATCCACCAAAGTTTAATTAACCATCTCTAGGTGAATAGCAAGACTCAGTCCAAACTACGATATCTCATGCAATATCCCTTAGCCATGCCATGCTTCTCTTCTTTTGCTAGGCCTAAACCACCCCCAAATATCATAGGGCATTAATCCATCCTTCCTCCTTTCTTTGGAGAAATAATTTTTTTCTCTTTTGAAAGTTTCAAAATTAGTTGGGATCCTTTTCTGAGGAAACTTCAGAGTGCCGCTGTGATATTTTTTCTGGAGGTTCTGTATATGTAGACAGAAAATCAACTTTTTCATTCAATCCTCCAACCTGTCTTTTCCCTGCAGGTTCATACAAGTAGCCTGAAACTGGCAACAAGCAAAATCTTATCACTTTACACAGCCCAAAATAGTTCAGGCAAAATGTATAATTAAATCAAAAACACTGTAAATTTTACCTAGCTTTTCAGATTGCTCTGTAAAGTGAAAGACAGGAGAGGTGTCATTTGTCTGCAGAGAACCTATCATAACTTGAATAATAAAATTCAGAAGCAGGAAAATGTCTATTATATATGAATAATTGCAGTGCATATTTCCCATTTTGCGTATTTGATGCCATATCAAAATATATTACAATGTAAGCCCCAGGATCAAATATAAAAATAATATTTTTAATTAGAAAAGAGCTTTTATTCAACTTATGATAATGCCTACCAAAAATATATTTTTTTAAAAAATCTGCACTTTATTCAATTAGAAAAGCTCAATTAATCAACAAGAGCCAAATGAGTTCTGTTCAAACTAATGAAACATAACACCGTTTACTCCTTTTATCCATTCATTTTTTTAGAGGTCAATTTTGTGACTGTGCTGCTGTAAGGCTATTTCAGTACTGAGAGCTTTTTGGGGGGATTTTTTTTTTTTTAATGCCTTCCAGTCCCAGCATTTAGAATGAAGCTGCAGAAGGATTAGTCCATCTTGCAATTGGTTCATGTGTAGCCACCAGAGAACCTGTTAATAACAGCTTCCGACAAGAATGGATGGTTATTGAACTAGAATTCTATCTCCTGTAGAAATAGTGGGGAATCGATAAATTATTATTCTATAAATTATTAAATCTATAGACATACGATGACCATAAGTTCAGTTCCTTCTCATCAATTAATTAAATGAGGACATACGCCCATTGTTGCCATCTGTCTATTAATTTAATAATTTATTGAATAATGGATGCTGCTAATACTAGGTTGAACATGACAATATCCATCTTCAGTGCTAGTCCAACATTAATGAGCTTGACACTACATTAGTCTCCTCCATCTTTTTGGCAAATGTCTTTCTTTAATATGGTCCAGCAGAAAGTGTTGTCCAGTAACCTGACAGGTCCTTAATTTCTGAGAAATTTCTTTTCTACCAAAAATTTGGCTTCACAAAAGGCACTTGACTTTTGAGCAGTGAGGGAGCGTGAAGTTCTAAAATGGTGCCATGAACATAAAGAAGAGGAAAGGAACAAGACTGATGTGTTTAAATAGGTCAGATAAGAACCCCTTCTAAAATTGTAGTCCTAATGGGAAGAATTGACTAGCTCTTGCCAGAATCACTTACTAGATAACATAGTCTTAAGCTTGATAGTAAATTTTAGATTTTTTTTAACTCTTCATATAAGATTCAAAGAGTTCACATAAGCCCTCTTAATACCATCATTCCCTATTTCTAAACGAGGAGACAAGAAATTCTTTACATTTTTTTTCACACTCCCTTGCATCTAGGTTTTTGAAAAGTTGTGTACTGAATGTTATGCATTGTTCTTAGCAAGGACGTGGTTTATTTCAAATTCTTATCCAACTTCCCAATTAAACTAAGTTTTACTTAAGCACAGTTACTGCTGAATCTAGCAGAAGGCATTGATGTTATTTTCAGTGCTCTGAAAACAACATTTTCTGGTGAAGCTGGCTCCAAGATAAGTGTGCTGATGTGCCGATGTACATCATTAAAAGCTAAACCAAATCAAACGAACACTTGCGTATCCCTGTGACCTCCTCGATTGTGTTGTACAGAGCTTCAACTGGCTCTCGCAGGCTATATTGATTATATATTATCACGTACACCAAATGATCTTTGAAAATCACATTAACTAGATAAATGGCCTAAATACATTTAATTGACTTCACATGCTTCTCTTCAATAAAATGAAGGGATGTCAGAAAACAACTTACGTTTGAATTTGTTTCTCTTATCTGCAATGATTAATCAAAAATTTGTTTTTACCACTAGATAATCACAGTTATATGGTCCTGGTGATATCAAATAGAAAATGATGTTCAGGAAAATTAGCTGAGTTCTAATTGGCTTGAACCTAAATGAATAAAATGGATAAAAAACTTCAAGCATGAACTGTGTAATTAGTTCAGCTATAACAGGCCATATTTTTAGGCATTTGAATTTCCTTTAGTAAATGGAGACTTGTAATGGCTGCAAAAGAAAAAAAAAAGTGATTCAATCATACAGTTCTTGTTATTAAGACTTTGTGTCCTGTTACTTGTGCAAGGTATTTGCAGTAATAAAGATTTGTTACTTTTCTTTAGTTAGATTATCTTTGACTCCAGGTCTATGACCAATAAAATATTAAAACATGCACATTTTATCCAACTAGGCAAAATTAAATATTTTACTATAAGAACAGACTTTCAGATTTTTGGCAGATTCTTTATTATTTTGATATGGATAAATTGCAAAAAGCAAACGGTCATTTTACCCCCCTAAAAATGTGTTGATATTGTTAGAAGATTTATCTTGAGCCATAGCTTCAGACATTTTCTGACTCCTCTTGTACAGTGGTGCAACGCAGAGTTTTGGATAGTGCCTACAGGTGTGACTAATGCCATATGAATAACTTTGACTGAGCTGCAGCAGTGGCAACATCAGCATAAGATTGGCCTTGTTGGTTTCTTGCAAGGCAAACCCTTATTGAATACACTTGACAGAAGTTTTTAGTGTAATGGGATAAAATTTTGTACCCTAATTTGGACTGGAATAGAGCTGCTGGAGCCTATGAAAAGACTTGTAGAAATTTCTGTGGGAAGAAGCTCCTGATGTGCAGCAATGTGTGAGGATGCCCCTCTTCCCTCAAAAAAACTCTATCCCCCATTCCAAATTCAATCCAGACAATAGATGTATTAAACTTATAATATTGCATGGCACCAAAGAAGTGGATGAGACTGTTTTGTAACACCATCAATAGCAACTTCCATACAGACAGTGTTTTTCTAGATGTGGCAACAGATGGCTCCACTTACCAAAAGAATAAGACCTTATTCATATTTACATTCTCTTAGTCATTCCTTCAAGCCAAATTCACTTGCAGCTCAGCCCACCGGGGAAATTAAAGCACAGCCTGAGATGGCAAGACTGGGGGTTACAAGAAAGGCATACCTGCATTCATAAAAGGTCCTTGCCAGTTCTACCCTGTGCAGAAAACTGCTGTAATACCTCTGCTGCTGGTTAGTTCTCAAAAAAGAGTCCTGAAGTAGTAATGAAGTGACATGCATGCTTTGTGCTGTCATTTCAAAGAAGGATGAGTTTTATCTCTCTAGCAAATTGTTCTAAATATGTAACAGAAACTTTAAATCAATGATAAAATATTTTCCTGAAAAGGGATTTTCTTTACTACAGCATATGTATTTTATAACTGTATAATGTATAGAATGTACTATATGAAATATCCATTAATCGCCTATATATGTATATATACACATAGCCATATATATATATATATATATGTAAAATAAAAAGTTAGGAAGAGGAGGATGAAACAGGAGTGCAGGAGTAACACCCAGCTATGTGTTACCCGTGAAAGGATGAGTAGGTAGTAACATCATGATTTATTGGAATAATGACACAGAAATTGACTTCCCTTGTCATAAAGTCGTGGGCAAGCTATTTTTCTCTCATGTTAATCATAAGTCACCATTTTGCTTTTATGCTTGAAGAGAAACACCTCAGAGTACCTCAGGCAGTAACCAGAGAAAGAATGGTTTTCATCCAAAGGTCAAGTCTGAATCTTATAGAAATTTCCATTTTTATGCCATCTGCATGCACGTAATACAGCACATTATTTAGATCCAGATCACTGTTAATAGCTCTGGTGATAGAAACTCCCCCAAGGGTGAGAGCCTTTAACAAGGAAATGTCAGTGCCCCACTCAGAGAGAAATAATCTTCTGTGAGATCTAACAGTGATTTAAGTGATCACCATTGGGATGTCATGGTACAAGTGTGTGATGTACCATCAATACTGCAAACACAAGTAAATTCTGTCAGAGAGAACTGGGAAGCAGGTAGAAAATACAAAGTTTCTCTAACTCTATTGACTAAGATGTTCTTGGTTAAAAGCCAGGAAAATTCACATAGTGCTCTGAAACAGAGTCCTTGCTGCTGTTAGTTGTTGTATTTGGTCTGGATCTTGGACTCTTATCTGACCCCACATCACTGATGGAGAAGATCAAGCAGGAAATCTTGCAGTTTGGAAAATGCTGTCCAAGTGGCCAGTGACATAGCTGCAACACAGTGAGTTTTGGATTGAAGCTGGTCCTATGCTTATTTCACATGACAGTATGGAAAACACTTGGCATGGCTTGGGAAGTTGCTCTGCTGTCTTACAACTTCTTAATGAGGTTGCTGACTGTCCTTGCCTGCTGAAATGAGCATTGTTCCAGAGGTCATATGGAAAGACACCTCTTCAACCTCCTCCCATCAGAGACTGCGTGGGGTGCCCTGAGCCCTATGGTCAGATTTTTCTCAGAATCATGCTCCAGTTCAGTTTTTTTTTTTTTTTTTTTCTTTTTTTTTTCCTTTTTCCTTCAGGGACTTTGAAAGAGCAGCTTAATTCAGGAGAACTCTGGGACACTTCTGGACACTACAGGTATGAGACATATTTTTTGTGGTCACAATTTTAATTTATCAGGAACTCAAATGGGCAGAAAAGGTGAGAAAGAGCCCCCATAAAGACCACTGACTTTTATTTGGGAATAAGTTTTATTGATTAATCTCTCTGCTTCCACAGATCATTTGCTTTTAGTGATGATAAGTTTTTTATATTTCTGTGAATTTTTGTCATTGCTAATAAGATACTGGGTTACCTGGATACTCCTGGATCAATCACAGCTGGTTCTATCCACAGTAGTTCTAAATGCCTCATTTTCTTGTAAATTATTTGTACCTTCTCATAGACTGAGAACAATTTTTTGTCTCATATACGGTATACAGCTTCTCTAAGAGGAACTTGACTCAAGGTCACCTGTCTGCCCATTTTACATTACTTATTAAACTCACATACAGCCAAAATTTTTTTTTTAAAAAGAAAAAAATCATGTTTGTGATAATTTTTTTACCATGTAGAGAAACGTATGGAATCCTAGAACAATAAATCTGCAAATTCGTTTGTGTGCTGTTCACTTTTACTGATGCTGTGGGATAGAAGCAAGTCTAATTTTGGGTTGCCTTTGCTTTTCTGTTCTGGATATTTCAGACTTATGAGTGTAATTGCTTTTAAGAGATTCAGGAAACCCAGGAAACCACTTGGAAATTTGTTTCAGTTGTGAAATGGGAATTTTATTTTAGATGTTATCTGTAAACTCTGTGAAGAAAACTTATATTAAGGTAATGTAGCCTGAACCTCAGGCACTGGAACAGGATGCAGTCTGTGCCTGTAGCTGCACTCCTGTGTCTGATGCTACTGTACTGTTCCTTAACAGGAGAGACCCCAGCAGGTGTGACTCACTGCTCTACTCTTATACCAGGCTCTCTACAAATGTGACTCCTGATACAGTTTGCACTGCTGGTATTCCCTCTGGAAAAGGGAAGATCTTCTTAATACTAATAACCAGTTCATTTGGGGCTGATATGTCTTGTGCCTGGCTCAGGTTTGCAGGAGGGATGGAGGAGTCAAGTTTCTTCCTTGAATCTGCACAGCCAGGTAATATATAAACAAATCCTGCTCAGTGGGAGGGAATCACAGAGGTGTTTACAAGCAAATATCAGAGACTTAAAGGAGGAATAAACGCATCCTTTTCCCTTGTCTACTCCAATCCAAACCAATTGGCTTTCATTTCTGCTGCCCCAGGCAGCTTCCCTGCTTCCAGCAGTCTTTTGCAGGGGGAACGTGAGGGTTTTCTGAGTGGTGGTGCCTCTGAGGGCAGCTTCTGGAGTAACACAGTTTATGCTTTCCCCTTTACTCAATGCAATGTCTAAGTGCACCATCCACTTGAGAAACGGTAACAACAGTAATTAAAAAGAATAAAACAATGTAATGTTGCTACTAACCATCGTCTAAAATGATAACAGTCTGTAATGTACTCTAATTATCTAATTAATTATACTAATAATCACTAATTCATGCATCTTTTAAGAGATTGGAAAAATGTGCTCTCAAAGTGCTGCACTATCAACTGCCTGGCTGTATCTGTGATTTGACACCGAAAATGCTCACCAGAAAAAACACCTCTTGTCTGTAGCACAGCAGATTTCCTGAGGGGCGTGCAGAAGTCAAAAGACATTACTTTCCTGCAGTGACTAGGCAAATCTTGAGATCACTTGAAACAGTATTGGGGAAAGCCTGGCATTTTCCTTTCCGCCATGAAGATGCTTTGGATAATATACTTATCCTATTCATGGTTTTGCAAATTTGCTCAGAAATGTTTCCAAATAATGACACTAAAGTGTCTCTGGAAAAATGTGAATATATAAGACTACCATTGTGCCTGGAAAACATCACAAATATTTGTCTAAGCTGGAGCAGACTTTTGATTTTTTAAAATACATATTTATTAATAGGAAAATTTTGTGGTAGGCATATTTTTCCTTACACAGGACAGCCTCTTTCCTGCTTGAGTATGTGTGCTTATTGCTGAAGTGCATTGTAAATTCTGTGCTTTTTCTGCATAGAATGAGTCTCTTCTAAGTTTGAAAAAGCTACAATTTCTACTCATAAAGTTGCAACAGTCTTATGAGTGTGGTGTAGAAATTGTCCCATAATATCCCTCAGAGACTTGAGTGGGGATGGTTGTCCTGAAACCAGTCATCAGCCCAGGGTGATTTTTTCTTCTCATATGCACGAGTCAGCTGGGAACTGTGTATTTTAATCTCAGTTATGCCATTGCAGGAGGTGTGAAATCATATTCCATGGCCTGTAGCATGCGGGGGTTACTGTGTGAAGGAGCTTCAGGCTGTGGTGCAGTGCTGTGATGGCTGGCACGGAGGAGCACTCGCTTGGGCTATGCTTTAGCAATTTATTTAGGACTTGGCCAGGTGCTGCTGTGGGCACTGGCAGCCTGTGATTTCTGTCTGGGAGGTGCTGGTTGCCATGGACCACGTTCAGGAGAGAGTAGCTTTTCCAAAGCAATAGGAGAAAGATAAGAGGGGCAGCAATAGTTATTTCATTAGATATCCAAACTATTGTCTTTGTCATCCTGTTCCCAGGGTGGGGGGGAAGTAATGTATGAAAAGGAATGAATGATGCCTGGAAAAAAAGCATTATGAATGTTTCTGATTTATATAAATTATAGGTAAGCTGAAGGCTGTCATCACACAGGGATGCTGGAATTGACAGTTCTTGTGGATAGGATGTTGGAAACTGAGTTTCAAAGAACACTCATTCTGTACATAAACTTGAGACTTAAATTTTTTTTAACTACCTGTTGTGTTTACTAGAAGTCTGGGCTGGATTTATGTGGAGTAGGAAGTTGCTTTCTATTTTCTGATTTCTAATTTCTCTGCAAAGTTAGGTGTTTATACAGTATTGAAAGTATTCTTAATAAAAGGAAAAAGATTCAAAGCAAGCCAGCCTCTCCCCTCCCTATTTTTTCTCACCTAATCAGTCATTCAGTTGTAGTTGATTGCATCTTATCTATACTTGAACACACTCCATTTAATCAAGATTAAACTTGCTTTTGCAAGTTGTAAAAATCTGTCAGTGGTAAAATTAAGAACAGTGTAATTTTTAGTTGGGCACTGTATTTACCAACAGCTACAGAAAATGAATAAAACTGTTTATTAGACATCAAAATATATTTGTGAAAGACAAACGGTTTTCTTTCCCAAAAGCTTTCAGCTCAAAGAACAAGGTATAGGTTAGACTGATAGGAAGTGGGAAAACCAGAGGAACAAAGAAGCAGAACAGGGAATTTTATGTATATAAATCAGTAAAAAAAAGAAGCTTTTTTAAAATACAGGTGAAAAGGTGAGTAGATGTTCAGTTGGACTATGGGTAGAGACAAAGTTCCAAAGGAAAAGAGAATATCATGAGTCTGAATCCTATTTTATTAGTCATGGACCTTGTATTTTTCCCTGAGGCTAAAAAAATTGCATAGGATCAAATCTGTAACCTCAGTAACAAAAAATAATTCTTCCTAGAGCAGCTGTAATAATTCAGTATAGGAGACCTGTGTAATCATTTCTGGGTTTCTGTCATCATCTAGATTCTGGGGGTGGGTAAACTGGGTTAATTAGGGAACCAATCTCCCTTGCGAGAACTGGAGAATCTTCTCTCCAAGCTCTGAGTCTAGCAGGGTGCTGCCTTGCAAGCTCAGTCACACCTGAACCCAGAACAGGAAGTTCTGGTCTCCACTGCTCCCACATTTCAAGCTCTCACTCACACATACTGACAGGTATTGAAATTTTCCTTAGGAAATTGGGGAGCTGAAATACTGCACCACTTAATCTCGTAATTTTCTACTCAACTGAGTTTACCACAAGGCTAGAAGAAGATGTTTTTCCATGGAAGATTTGAAAACTTTTTTGTGAGCAAGTCTTTACTCTCAGCATGCTAAACTTTTGAGCACTTTTGGTAAATATTCAGGAGCACCCCTGTGCCATGGTTTCTCCTGGTATGGCTAGGTAACCACATAGATAATCCTTATAGTGGCACTGGCTTGGGGGAGAAAGGCTGTCCTAGTCAGGATGGGTCAGGCTGGCTCTTCCCTTCCTGCTGCTTTGAGTCCCAGGCTAGCTGCTCCTAGTCCTGCTTTATCCTAGGTGTCTGTTGCAGGCATCAGCACAGTGCTCTGGCTGCAGGGGCAGATGGTTTTGTTCATGAGAAATGGAGAATCAGAGAAAGGGCATAAGCATTTCTTTTTTGCTGTCTATTTAACCATGCTGGGAAGAATGGCCAGATGGGTCTGGATTTTGTACTTTTTTGGTGTTTTTAACCTATAAACATCTGAAGCAGCTTTGAATTTTGTCTGGTGTTTGAATGGCTCAGGCAGAGATGGCTGAGGCTCTGTTTACCACAGCTCAGATATGGAACAGCTGTCAAGCTTCTGGATTTTTGTAACATTGTTAATATAATTAGGTTGCATACAATTCACTGTTCCAATCTAATTTTTCAGTGATGCTGCTTTTGACATTCTGTAGAGAACATTATCGTCCCTCTGTACAGTTGAAATTTAAACATCTTTTTCTGCCACTGAATGATTTTCTTGCCTTTTCTTTTAGAGAAACATATCTTGTTAAAAATTTCATCTTGCAAGAAAGAGCGTCCCCAAAACATTCCTATTGCATGCACATTCAAAGAGTTCTCTGTTCAAAAGCAGAAGCCTAATTGTTAGTGAGTCACTTTCAATGTCTGATTCTGTTAAATATACTGCAGATGAGATCTAGGCAAAGATAAAAGGAATTTTAATCCTGAATTGAGGAGAGCAGCTTTACAGTAATAGATTGACCACACAAGGGAGGAGGCCCTTTTGTGATTTGCACATGAAGTTATTGTTTTAAAATGTTCTTTGAAAAGAACAGAAATCACTGTTTAATGTAACCCTAGTTCAGTTGGGTTTAATTCAGGATAAATGTTTTGGCTTTTTCTCTGCAGGTGCAATTTGCTATTGACACACATACAATGGTTCTAGTGCTGTTATCCTGATTTTCTTTGTGTCCTTTAATCACCTGCTGATCCAGTATTTCCTCCATTTTTTTTTCCTTGTGTAAATACTCAGTGACCTCATCTCATCTCTGTGCACACTGCAGGGCAGCTGGAAGCCTTACACGTGATGCTCTTCTCTCCTCCCCTCCCCACCCCCCAAACACTGGGGTCTGAATAGTTCTTAATGAAATTTACATATTCATGAAAATAAAGTCTTAAGCACAGGAAACCAACATGCAGAGTTGCATTAATATTGTAAGTTCTACAGTTCAGGGTTTTTATGTGCAAACTGTTCTCATAGCTGTGTCTGTATTAGTCCAAGATCAGTCTTCCAACAATGACCATGTGCTTTTATGTGCAGCACAATGACACCTTGTGTGTATGCTTTGCCATTTCTGTTGATCTCACACGAGTTAGGAATGTGCACAAGTTTGATAACCTTCTCCCATCTATTGTGTGAATGAGGTAAATGGCACCTTCCTCATTTCACAGATATGGACAGATGAACCGACTTCCTCATGAGCAAACAGAAGCTGTGTTGCAGAGCCAAAAATGCTTCCTCTGGCTATTAACCCAGTCCTTAGCAATGTGGCTGAGAGAGGATTTTGCTGTATGTAATGTCTTCTTTGGGAGTTTGTATGGAAGCTTTGCAGTTGTTCAAGGACAAATTAACAGCAGCAGTCTCCTGATTTTCAGATTTCATCCAGCTTGCATATTTCAATTGAGTGACCAATATAGAGTGAAAACCTTGAGATACCTGTTCAACAGGTACCCCTTGACTTGGTATCAATACTTTCCAAAAGAAAGTATTCCTTTGAGGTTTTTTTTTCTCATCTCTTCTTCAGGTGTCCCCTGAGAGAAACACCAAAACCTCCATATTCCCATTGTTGTAAAACTCAGTTGTTAGAAATGAAAGTCCAGTATTGCTTGTCCTAACCCAGTACACATGGAAAATAGTGTCCTACCCTTTCTCTGTGCTTTTTTTACTGATTTTCATATTTGCACACATTTGCAAGGCCACCCTACTAGCCTTCTTACAAAATAATGCCAGTCCTTCGATTGTTCCTTGCCAGTAGATTTCCAGATCCCCACTTTTTCCTATTGCTTTCCTTTGGAGTTTCTCTCATTTCCAGTCCATGCAGGTAGCCTCCCTCTTCATTGGTGTCCCCAGCAAGTCCCTCCACTTTGTAATGCCTTCCTCCCATACTTTGTGACAAAACTATCAGCAAACATATGAACCCTAAAGCATTCACTGTGAAGCAAGACAACAAATTCCACTTGCTGAACATTGGTTTCTGAATTTCATTGACACTCACTTAAGCACTAAGTTGTGTTTCTGGATTTTTTTACACCTTCCTTATGTCTCTGTCCATCACTCCTCATATTTGTATAGTTCACCCATTTTGATCATCCCTTTGTTTCCTCTTCCAGATTATTATTATTAATAGTAGTACTTTTCCTGGTTTTGCGTTCTTAGTGAAACTTTATACATGCCTCTGTGTTAGTGCTAAATTTCCTTTTTTTTTAGGATTACCTTTCCTCTTTGACTATGTCTCTTAATGCATCTTTACTCATCTGAATATGTCTGATCATAACCTAAAAACAAGTGAGAAGCACATCACCAGTGAGAATGCCACCAGCTGGGCAGTAACATTTTCAAGTGCTGCTGTCCAGGCTGTGTAACTGGCCCTTACAGAATGAACATATGCAGAAAATCTTCTCAGAACTAACTCTGAGCCTCCTCCTTGCACCTTTCCACTGTGTCTGCTGCTGTCATCAAAAAACTGTGCAAACTTAGTGTTGTCCAGTTTCCATTTTGCAGAGGCTCAGGTTGTGTCTACACAGAATCGCTTTACTTTAACTAGTGCAGGTAGCATTAATACTGGAGGCATAAATCTAAGCTTTTGGTACAAGAATTCAAGGAATCTGTCCTTAACTCCCTACTTTCTTTGTGTTTTAATAGTAAGAATAAAGTTAACATGGGAGTGCTGCACTGTGTTGAAATCACAGCTCCATTGTGGTGTACAGGCATCGACTACAGCATTAGAAGAGAGACATTTCTCTCTACAATGTTGTCAATTGTCCCCGCATTTTTATTATTCATAAATTTTATAAAGGGGGTATGTCATCTGAATCTCCAGAAAGAGTAGTCTAAAATTTTAAAATTTAACTTTACATAAAACCTGCATGAATTTAACTTTTTCTCCAAATATCCTGTCTTTAGCACATGTTCAGGTCATGATCTGTGACTGGTGTACTTGGCCTTTCTCCACCCTTATGTTTTCTCTTTGATCATGTTCTAGCAAAAGAATGGAGGAAAAGCAATATAAAGCTGATGATCTTTCTTTCATGTAATCTGTGATTGTGATTTTATCTAATAACTTGTCTAACAGCTTTGTTTTCAATTCAGGCTTTAGAAAAATTTAGTGAAGTCGAATGGATCTCATGACTGCCATGTAAATGAGCATAGGTATCTACCCTCATTCTGCTGAGAGAAGATTTAGGCTGTGTCATTTAGTCATAGCTTAATATAGAGAAAGTCCACTGGTTGAAACATTTATTGTCTCATATACTAAAAAAAATGCATCAAGTTTCAGCCCTGGTAATGACTTCAGTGGTTATTAAAGGCTGAGGTTTTTGGGTTACCATTAATACAGTTGTAATCAAGTCAACTGAGAGTCTCATACTGCCTCCAGAAGAATTTTTATCAGACTTTTAGATAAGAGTATACAACATATTTATAATTCCTTTATTCTCAGTAAATATATATATCTCTCTCTCAAGCTATACTCTTGAAAGAGGTCAAATATAGAAGATGGTTCTTTAAAACAAGAGACTGTAACATGAAAGAGGTAACCTAGAATACTGGGAGGGTATTTTTTAATATAAAACTGTATTTTCTAAGCCTACCTTCATAATTTTGTTTATTTCTCAGGTCAATACATTGCAGAGCTGCTGATCTGAATACCAGCAGGTTAAAGGTATATATGCAAGAAGTATCTCATCATTAGTTCAGCTCAAAAAGAATGTGCATCATAGCTATATTTCTACTAATGACATTTGACTGAAGATAAAATATTGTTTCAGATAAAGGGAAGCATTATTGTAAAAAGTACCAAGTTTTAATGGTTTTGATAAAGTTAAAGGGTTTTTTTACTGAACAGTCATAAAGAAGATAAAAGAATGCTATTGAAGAGGAAAATGCAGTAAAAAAGAAAGGAATAGATCAATAATAATTAAACTATTTCTTCAAGTACTAGAGGTAAAAAATTAGAAGCGTAATGAAAAATTATGCATTTGTAAGAGAGAATATTGCACCTCAATCATGGAACTCTAAGAGTTAATATCAGATTATGCAAGTAGTTTTAATTAAGCTGTGATTTTGTGCTGTTTGTTAGATATCAGGAGAGGGAGCAGATTGTCTTGTTTTTAAAAATGTAGTGTAGTGTCATGTGTGAAAGTCAAGCTCCCTCTCCTCCCTCTTGGAAGCTGTGCTTGTTTCCTCTATTAGCGGAAATTTAAATAAAATTTACAATGATACTTTGATATACAGTAAAATGTGCTCTGACTTCTGGAGAACATGCTTGCTGCTGTTACCTGAGAGTGCTAACTATAGAGGTTAACCATTCCTGACCCTCTTTTTGGAGTATTTCACTCTCTTCTGGCAAAAGCCAGGGATTTCAAACTTATTCTGGCAAGAATGTGGGGGGTTTTAAGCCCTTTGGTAGCATATGCAGAATGAGCAGAAAAGCTAGCTTCACTGTGTCAGCCTCAAAGGAAATTTTTTGCCTGGAGCAGCTGTCAAGGGAACTAATGAAACACTGAGCATTTGTTAACTAACAAGATTGGTGAATAGTGAGTAACTAATTTACGTGGCAGACAGCAGCCCTCCACAAAAACCTTCATTTTTTGTCATTGTGGGTGTAATAATGATTGTTATCCCTGCTGTCATTGGGGGCAGGCTGTCTCTTTACCTCTTCAGCCTCTTGAAGTGGGCAGAGGGAAACCTGTGAACAGTACAGCAGAGCAGTAGTCGGCATATGATAGTAAAAAATTTGCTGCAGCCCTTGCCATTATTTTGCAACTGGTAGAGGCACAGGCAGCTGAAGTGTTGACAATTTACGTGGTGGAGTTGGTAACTGCCGCTTTTCTGCTGTCAAAACCGAGGGCAGCAGATGTCTGCATCAACAGGGGAATGTCTGAAAAACAAACCACAACTGGTCCTAAGTGCCTGATCGAGACTTGGTCCTGTGACCGGCGGAGTGGATGGACATGTCCAGGAGTGTCACTGCAATGAGAAAAGGTGAGTGCTCCCTCCTGCCGTGCCTGAGTGAGGGACAGCCAGACTCCCCGCAGAGCTCTGGCAGGGGCTGTGGATAATTACAGCTCCACGTTGTTAACTGGCTGCTGTGTGCTGGGCAGCAGCTCCTCGATGGCAATGACCACAGTCAGTGGATCCCCAAAAGCAAAAGTTTTGAGTGGCATCCCAGAAGGTGTAGAGGACATGGCCATGCCGGGTGTCCCAGTGCCCAAAACTGAACAAAGCAGAACTGTGTGAGGCACTGCAGGCCCTCCCACAGCACAGGGTTCTTCCTTTGTGTCAGGAGAGGTACGTGACTCATGGTGGGACACAGGCAATACCAAGCTGAATTCAGCACGCTCAGCCAGGCAGCCACTTGGGCTGGACTGATGTGAAATTATACATCAGCGATGGGGTTTGAATAGTGCAGAGCCAAAAAGGATCCCTTCTCCATTAAGAGTGAAAAAATGAAATCCCCTCTGTAAAGTAGACCCTCACATCCTTTTCTTGGTGCCTACAGCAGGGAATCTCTCTTTTTAATTTTCAAAAAACAAGAGCAGATGGTGCTGCACACACCTCTTTCCAATCCCTTTTATTTCATAGCCTTTTTGTGAGCAGACTTGACCAGGATCTGGAGGGTAAAACTTGCTCCTCTTCCTCTTGATCTTGATCAAATTTAAACCTAGCTCTCATCTCCTCTTTGGAGAGTCTGTGCTCCACAAGGTGCTATCAAACTCTGGATAAAGGGTAGAATCCACCCCTGACTGGTATGAAAGCTGTCCCACCGTGCAGAACAAAATGGTGAATGACTGCAGGAGCAATGTGCAGAACAGGCTTCTGGTTAGAGTGTTTGTCTTTTACCATAACAAAGGATTCCCTCTTTAAAGGCAACTAACCATATTCAGCCCCATAAATTGTAGAATTTTTTTTCACATAGGTAAACCATTTCAACAAGAAGCAAAAAAAGTGTTTCTACCCAACAGCAAGTATTGTCAAGATTTTCATACCAACTAATGTTTCTTAATGTGTTCATACAGAAGGGAAGGAATGGATGTATTGCACATCCTTCTGTATGCTAGGTCATGGTACACAGTAGGATATAAAAATGGCTCTGTCACATCTGCCTTTCATCAGATGCCAGTCCAAGAAATGCTCTGTGAAGCTTTGGAGATATTAGTAGAAAAGAATATCTTAATATTTGTATCTTTGTCAGGACTGTGTGTGATGCAGGCCAAAAGGCTATAACAGATCTGGGTATGCCCAAAAAACAGTCTTAGGCAACCAATACAATTTAACATGAATTGGATGCTTAAAATTTTAAATACTTTTCAGGGTCAGTGATTTCTTGGTAAGACAAATTTCATAATCTGTCCATATGCAGACTGTGGACACCAAGGTCCTGCACATGTTTATGATGGGATTTTCTAAATTTGCATGTATTTCCAGTTTTAGTGAAAATCTGACTTCAAACATAGGTAATGCCACCTGTATGAAAATCACCTGTCATCATTCTGAGAGGCCCTGATCCTGTCATTGCCTCTCAAGAACATCCCAAGTCAGTGTCCAGCTATTGAGGTGCAATTCTGAGTGCCCTTAAAAGACACAAAATAAAGTAACATTCATAAAGGTGTAGTAGTGACCAAGGTGTCTTTATTACACAGTTCAATGACTGCTTGTGCACTCCACATCCTCTGCCAACTCTATTAGCTACTTGCTCTGAGAAGTAATACATTTAATAAAAAAAAAGGAAAAATACCATTCTGTGTTCAAACATCCTACAAATATCCATTTAAATATATTTTCATAGAAATTCCATAGGTTGACAAGCTTGTATTTGAGAAAAAATGGCATTTCCTAATCCTGTATTTAGTTTTCTCTGTTATGGACTAAATCCAATTGCCTAGAATGGAATAAACCTTGGTAAAATATGATATTTGTCTTTGTTAATCATGCAGAACACCCACAGCTCAAAAAAAATACTGAGGTGGAATAATGAAGCCTCAATATGCATCCTAGCAAATAAATTCTAGAAGAAATGGGCCCCATGCTAATAGCCAATTCAATAATTTCCACCTGCTGGAAAACCTACTGGAAAACTTTAGATGTGGTTTGTTGCTTTTTTTAGTTTTTGCCCCTTTCCTTTTGTAGTTCTCTTGCTCAGGTTTGTCAAATATTTTTTCATGCTCAGAAGATGTAGGAATGTCTTACTCTCTCACAAGCACACATGACTTGCACAGTTCACCAGTGAGCTTTGGGGGCTCCCCAGTCTCCTCACAAAGGTGACCCAGATTCACCTCCTTGGTGTCTGTGTGTCATTATGGATGGCTGTGCCACTGGGTAGAGTCACGGTGCTGGGGCTACTCCGATGTGAGTTGTGTCCTACAGCCATGAGGGTTTGCCTTTGCCAGAAAATAACCTGCTCAAAGCAGAAATGTGAGCAACAGTGTAATGAGCACACTTGCTAGCTAGCACATCTTATCCTTCTCTTTGCTGCCTGCAAGTTCTTCTTTGGCACCAATCGTGCCTGATGTGACTCTTTAGTCTCATGAGCTTCCTGATCTTATTAACCTAAGGATATCCAAAGTCTTAGAGGAGTCACATTTTCACAAAGGAAAACCAGAACATCTCTGTTCAACTTACTTGCCTATAGACTGTGAATATTTATTTGATCCATCTAATCCACCCCCACCCCCACTCAGTGCAGGGGAGATGATCCATGTGCAGAAGGCTTTGGTGGCTTTGCTGGAACCTAAGCTCTGAACTACAATGGTTCAACTCAGTATATTCCTGGTCCTGGGTCTGGAGGCTTACTGCAGGCTGGAGATTGGTAAGATTGACTCTTACCACCCATTTTCTCTTTAGAAGTCTCCCCTCCCTCATTGTCAAATGAACTTATCATGTTTTATAAGAGGAGATTATAGTCTGACAATTCTGCCTTTCCTCTTAGCCAGTTACTGAGCTAATTAACAGTATTGACTCACACCATATATAATGAATGAATAACTTCCCCTTTTGTCTCCTACTCTAATACTTTCCTTCTTTTTTTAAATTGAAAATCAGTTTGATTTCAAGTCTTTTTGTCTGTCAATCTGCGTTTCTCAATCCTTGTTGTCTGGAATCACTCTGTTCCTGAGTTACTCCTCGCTGATGAGTAGGGCATAGTCATTTCAGCAGACCCATATACCATAAATGACATATTCTCATTTTAACCACTTTTATCTCATCAATTTACATTTGAATCTGTTGGTGTTTGCCTGTTGTTAAAACAAATGATAGTGCTTTATCCATTGATTTTCTATTTTCAAAATCCATTTGCCTTTATTTAGTAAATATCTTTAAATACAAAAGACTTACTATGGATCATGACAGCTGCCAGGTTTGTTTTAGGGAAAACAAAAAGATTTCAAGGTGGAAAAAAGCCCACCAGCACACAAGTTGTCCAGTGAGCTGCAGAACTTCAGCTGCAGTAAGCTTTTCTCTGTTACTGAGAATCATTTTGATGCCTTGTGGAACTGGGCTATTAATTAGAAGAATCAATAGTTTAAATCCAGCGTGATAATTCTCATCTCCTAGTCACACAAATGCTGTCTAAGAATTTTAGTCAAACAAACTTCCTTTCATTTATTGAAAGGAACTTGTAATCCAAGTTCCAATTCTAGGCAATTGGATTTAGTCCATACAGAGAAAATCAAATTACAGTTGATGTGCAGTGACCACTGAGGGAAAGATAGATAGTAGTGGGCAAGAATCAGTTCTTTATTTTACGTTTCTGACTAGCCTTTGTTCATCACTGGCGCTGTGATTGTTCAGTTGCTAGCACAGAATGCTTCCTCCTTGGAAGAATTAAAATAGGAAAGGCTAAGTATTGAATAAAAATGCACATTTCATAAAGTTTTTCAAGATAATTACTGGTGCTAAATTCTGGGGGTTTTTAGGATTCATGGAAGTTCTTGCAAATAAATTGCTGATGAACTGAACGTACATGAAGGACTAAATGTGACCTCCTTGAATAATGATAGCGCTAACTTGGTACTTTCTTTTTGTGCCTATGTTAATGAATGACTTTTTGTACTACTTGACTAGATCTAATTTGTGGCATTCTTTCATGTTCCAGGCAGCCAAGTCCCATTTTCCCTCCTAAGGATGTCACTGAGATTACCTATCCCTTATAATCACCTATCAAAAGGATTTTGTGATAGCATGAAGAAGAGTGCTGTATTGAGGTGTATTTAAAGGACCTGTGTGTAGCACTCTGCATTTTTCCTTTTAAACTCAGCTGTAGAGGGTTTTTTTAAAAAGAACTGAATGCTCAGCAGGAGTGCCATTTTGACTTTGAAGAAAATATCTTCCTTTTCTCATAGAATTAATATGATCCAAACAATAAGTGTTCAGCTTTCACAAACTGCCCAAAGAATGCATCTCAATTGGGACACAGGGAACTGCCTCCTTCAAAAATTAATATCCCACAGTTACTGGGAGCTTAATGTAGAATCCAATTATATCAACTGAAATTATTTAAATAATTTCTGGAAATTGCTAGGATGGGTCACAATGAAAATATGATTTCATCCAACACAATGCTTTGTAAAATTTACATATTTTGGTATGTGGACTTTAAGATTAGGATTGGGTTGGGGGTTTTTTTGCTGTTACATCACTACATTTTTGATAGTTAAGCCATGCTGTCTCAGCAAAGGAGTCTATTTTTACTTTGCACTTGTCCTGTTCGCTGGGAAAATAAACTGATTTGTGAGTTTGTAACAAAAACTAAAGAACCTTACATTTCAAGCTGGTTTTGGTCTCTTACAACACTTCTATCACCCACACTCTAGGAGCTGTACCAAGACAAGAATATTCACATATGCTGTTAAGTCATTGGAGTGAAATTCTGATTTAGCTGTCATGAACACATTTTATTAATTTCAGTGAGACAACTTCTATGACTGGGCTGGTTTTGACTGGGGTAGGGTTAATTTTCCTCACAGTAGCTAGTATGGGACTGTGTTTTGGATTTGTGCTGGAAACAGTGTTACTAAAATGGGGATGTTTTACTGCTGGGCAGGGCTTGACAATGTCAACACCTTTTCTGCTCCTTAGCCCACCAGTGAGTAGGCTGAGGGTGTTCAAGGAGTTGTGAGGGGACACAGATGGGAGAGCTGATCACAAGTGACCAGTGAGATATCCCACACAGTCTGGCATCATGCTCAGCATATAAAGTCTAGGGAAGAAGAAGGCAGGCATTTGGAGTGATGGTATTGACGTTCCCAAGTCCTTGTTACTAGAGATGGAGCCCTGCTCTCCTCGGAATAACTGAACACCTGCCTGCCCATGGGAAGTGATGAATGAATTCTGTGTTTTGCTTTGCTTGTGCACAGCTTTTGCTTTACCTGTTAAACTGTCTTTATTTCAACCCACAAGTTTTCTTTTACTCTACAAGCATTTCACCCCATCCCATTGGAGGAGCAAGTGAGCAGCTGGTGGTATTGGTTGCTGACTGCGCTTTAACCATGACAATGGTGAGCAGGCAACTGAGAGAAAAATCTATCCAGCCAGAAGTCCCTTCAGATAAAAACTTGAAATTGTCTTAGAAGGGCTCTACTATCTCTTTGGCCTCTGCTGATGACACCTTCATATAACTGATTTACCAACACATTCACTGATAAGAGGATGCCTTGGACACGTTTGTATTAAGGTATTTTTCCATGAATATTTGTTGAGTCCTGTCCCAGCTACTTCTCTCTTTTTTTTTTTTTTTTTTTTTTTTTTTTTTTTTTTTTTTTTAACATATATATGGATATTTACACTTTAGAGTTACCAGGAAAAGAAATTCAAAATGAAAGAAAATAATCCAGGAACAGCACTGTAAAACTAACCCTACAGACTAAACTGTTCCAGTGTTCAGGATGGTCTTTGAGACAGTTCACAGGCTTTGCAGCTGCCCTGTCTCCTAGCAGGGGTTTCCTTCCATGAGTTCCATAACCAGCTGGTTAGTAATGGAAGTGTTAGATTCAATGAAGGACAAATATTATGAAGATGTAAAGTGGATGTTTTGAGTAGTGTTTTGGCAAAAGGCGTGTGTAGCGAGTAGTCCAATTATTTGCAAATACACAGGTTCCCCTGAACTCATTGGCAGCAGCCCAGGCAGTTTTTTCATCTGGAGATCTGTAATCACCCCTCTTCAACACTTTCTGAGAAGCAGTGTCTCATGTCTCACGATGGGGTCCTCATAACTATTCTGTTTTTAAGCCTACAGTATGCAAATTCCAATCTTTAGCACCTAATTCTGCAGGAAAATCCCTGTAAATATATCTAGATTTTTACTGGTTTTCGGTTATATGGTATGTGGCATTGAACAATAGTTACCTTACTATCTTGCTGCAAGTGTAGGCATAGGATGTGTTTCCATGTTTTGAAAGACTCACACTTATTACATGAATTATTTCTATCCAGGCATGTGCTTATCTTTGGATTGAATAGTATTCTGACAGCAGCTGCAATCAACTTTCAGCATGAAATTTTCCTTTTTTTTTTTTTTTCAACTGGTACAGAGAAGTTTATTTTAAATCACACAGAATGGATGGCAAAACTTGTGAAAATATTGCTTTACTTTGTAATATGTGACTATGATGAAATTCACAGTACAGACAACAAGTAACAAACAGCAAATAATTTGCAAGCATTCCATAGGCTGATACAAGGCATAAAAGGTATTTGTAAATGATTAAATGATGATTCATATACTGTAAATAATAATTTACAGACAGTTCTCAAGAAGATAAATTTACTGGTATTAATTGATTGCTGCAGATAATTCTCTTGGTTCAGTCATTCATGGTTTGGACAGGATTTAAATTAATAACTGGTACTATAAGAGTTTGGAATCCACTGAAAATGCCCTCAGAGCATCTAGCTTCTCTTCTGTAAGAGTTCTTAGCTTAGTCTGTTTTTTTCATGATTGGTTTATGTGTTTGTTACTAGTATTTTCAGAATGTTCTTGATGGCATTTATGTTTGTTTTTAACAAAATTACTGCCTTAGCCCTTAAAGGCAGCAGACCATTATTTATTTTTATGTCATATAATTTTTATGGTTAAGATTAATCTTTATTAGTATTTGTAACTTTCTTGTAAACAATTCTCAGCACACAATTAGATTGTGTTGACTGCTGCTTCTTGTGCCAGATGATGCTGAGAAATTGTACTGAATTCAAAAGATTTCCAGCTCAAGGAAAACATTTCATTCATGGACTAATATGTGGTTGGATCCTTTGTCCTAACTTTTTAATGTTTCCAATAGATGCCTCTGGGCAAACTAGAAGTACTACTAAATAGGACAGATAAAGAAAACTATCAAAACCCAGCTGAAATAGCTACAGAAAAACAATGAAATACATTTGCCAGTGCTCTGGAGAATTAAACATTCATTACCAAGTCACTGTGTAGTGTAACTGGAAAGCAATGCCATCACTCATATGCACAAATGATGCTTCCTAAGCTTTTGTTTATAATCTGAACATTTACATAAAGGCCAAATATTCCCCAAAGAGATTAAACTCACCCGGTTCCAAGTATCTGGTATGACTTCAGAAAATGAAATGTACTGATTCACAAGTGTTACACGCTTCAGAAAATGAGCCATGATCTGGCCTAGCTAAAAGCACTAAGAAAAGCTTGCAGTACTCATGTTCATTTGCAGAGTGGTTTGGTTAGCCTGAAGGGATAGTGGGCTTTTATATAAACTAAAAATTAGCATATAGGAGGCTGAGAACCCTGGCACTTTAGTCTGGTTTCAACCCTGTTTAACTCAGATTTGAAGTCTCCACGTTCCCAAGAGTAAACTTGAGACTGACAGTGGCAGAGTGTGTGAGGAAGAGGAGGAAAGGAAACACTTGTGTTCATCATGAAAAGGCACTTGGACAGAGCAGGGGTTTCCAGTGGCCTCTGGATGCTAAGGCAGCCTGCAGCTGAACAGAGGAAGCACCTTTTCTAGCCAAGAATTAACAGAGAAGTTTGTGGCAAAAGTCATACAGGAAAAAGCAAAATGTGAGTGCAGCCACAGTGGACTTTAGTGACAGATGGGCTAAGAGAGGTTCCAGGCATGGAGGGACAGATTAGAATTCCCTATTGCCAACATGAAAGACGATAAGTGGAAAGACATCACATGATTTAATGAGTACCTGCATGAGATGCCAGGAGCAGGGTTGAGGAAGGTGTTAAGACTTCTGTCACTAAAAGTAAAAGCCTGCCTTGGAGGTACAGTACAGGAGGCTGAGTAGCTATGAGGTACCACTTTTGTTAGTGGATGGGGAATTGGCCACTTCTAGACCAGAAAAAGCCTTGCCAACAGGTTCCAGTGAACACCAGAGGGTTTCTGGCTGGTTGGGATCTGGATTAAAAGGTGTCTGAATGTGCTGAGTTTGTTCCAAAGCTTTTGGACTACTGTCCATCTTGTATCTGGCCCTGGTTCTGTACTCTGAGAGGCTGCATGGAGGCAGATTGACAGTGAATTTGTGCTGATTATTTCAAAACCTTAAACACAGTTCCCTGTATCTCCTGGCGGTGTTGCAGTTTTTCTCCTGCCTAGTTGTATGTGTGTATATGCTACTTTCCACTTCGCTGCTCCAGCATTTCTGGCAGAAAAGTTGTGAACTTCCTTCTGTGATCTACACATCCCCTTTCCTCCATCTTTTGTCAGTACCTCTCTTAAAATCATCACAAATTTATATTTAGAATGATTTCAGAGGACACAGAAGTGTGTGATCATGTACCTCTGCATGTGGTACTTTACTCTTGATCTTTCTCTATTTTGTTATTAGGCCATGCCATTCGGTTGCATCAATTGGTGTTTTAGGAGAACTATTTACAACATTTAAAAATAGCATGTGACATTGCTGTATAAGTGTTCTGTAGTGCATGGGTAGCTTAGTATGTGAAGAAGAATGTAGGCTTTTGCTTGTTTAATCAAATAGCCAGAAGTATGTCTTCCACAAAACTAAGAAGTTTTTTTTTCCCACATTCACTCACAAAGTCCTGTCAGTGTTATTTATATGTGTTATCCTAATGCACATTTACAGCAGGCTGGGCAGTGGTGGTGGGGGGCAGCAGTTTAATATTTCACAATACTAAAAATGTGTCTTGTCAAAAAGGTGTCTTGTAAAATCACCGAGGGCAGATGTGCTGCAAACCCAGGAGGTCAGTGGGATTTCATGGGACCATTGTCCACCTCGCATGGTTGGTGCTGTAGAAACCTGGAGAAAGTGCTATGCCTTGGAGCAGCTAAAGGTTAAAGAGAAGCAACTTAGGGAAGAGGGTGGTGCTTCACTTGCACAGTGACATGCAAAGGCTTCATGGGGAGAGACGAGAAGGCAAAGGAAAGAGAGGAAGGACCCAGGGAGCAGCTGAAGTAGCTGCTCACCAAGAGAGGAGCATTTGTAAGAAAAAGGAAGAGAAGTAGCTGAACAAGGAGAACAAGGCTCTGGCTGGGGCAAAAGAGGTGACCTGCTGAGGAGATTGCAGCAAACATGTGATCATGGTGGCAGGTGATTAGGGACAAAGTGTCAAAAGAGTCTTAGAATGTCACTGCAGCTCCAGCAGCTACATCTGCCTGATTGCCTCTTCCCAAGCCCCTCACCTCTTCATTGCCACCTGCCTGCTGATGGCTGCTAATTGCCTCCAAGCACCTACATGTGAAAAGGGTCTCCTGAGGTGGAGAGTGATGCCAGGTAGGAGAGAGAGCCCCAGCCACATCCACGTCTATTATTTCCCCTCCCATTTCAGTATTCTTATATGACCCTGCAGGTGTTCCTGACTGGTGCAGTCTCTGGCTGCTGTCCTAGTGCAATCTGGGCATCATCACAGCTTTACCTTTCCAGGAACAAAGCCCTCTTGCATAACTGTGGTGTGCCCTCATTCTGTTAGGTCTCCTGCTGCCTTGGAGCTCTGCCTGATTGGAATTGGGTCCTTCAGGGACAGAGTCATTCCTGTCAGAGCTTTCACCCAGCAGGTCTGTGAGACCTATGTAAGAATAATCTTCCTCATTTTCTGAAATCCCAACTCTGAAACAAGTTCTTAACAAAAATGAGCACAGCAGAGCACCTAAGGAGGCTCTGATAGGAGCTAAAGCTAGAGAAAAAGAAGATAGCTGGGTAGGATTAATGCAATGCTATTGTTTTCTGGATTCCATTTTAATTTGTTCTTTTATGTGTGCTGAACATTTGTATATTTGACTTAAGCTCACTGTAAGTCAAGCTATAGCACAAGTACAGATTTAGGATGGTGAGGATGTCTGTTATTCATTCATTGCCTTGGTATAATCTGCCCAGTCAGATATGCTCATGTTAAATTAGAACATGAGGCTTATGTTGTCCCTTGTGCTTGTCTAACACAAGGATAGGCCACTGGAAAATGCAGTGATTTTGTGTGCTTCTCTCTTTAACATTTTTTTTGAGAGAACCCTGCCGTACCAAAGTCTGATTGTTCTCACTGCCCAATGCATTTTTATATCATAGAAGGAAACAAAATTGAATTTTTGTAGTCCTCCTAATAGCAACCCCCTCCAACTTTGTTGCTGAGATACCTGTTTTTTCCCCTTACTTTACGGCATCTGTATTCTTTAACAAAAGAACCTGAACCAATAGTTCCAAAAGACTATTTGTATGCTGAGATAAGAACAGTTTAATCAAAAGTGTTTGATTTAACTTAAAAAATCTACTTTTCTTAAAGATAAGTTTGTTTAAAATGTGATAATCAGCTTTTCTACTGCTGATTGTTATGAAGTGTGAATCTGGAGTAACAAAATCTGGAGATACCGGGTCGGTGTAAGAAAAAGGAATGGGGGCAACAGTAAAATTTGCAACAGCCCAGATGCAGGGCCAGGGTGGAGGTTCCTTTGCCATCTTTTCTCAGCACACTGGCTTTGTCATGTAACTTGGGGCAGTTAGATCCGAGTGATTGTAGAGCCACAACTCAGTGCCTTGGTCTTGAACACAGACAGTTCTTGTTCTGCCTCAGAGTCTTGTGTTGATGGGGTTGTCATATCAATGGCATAGAGGAAGTTGAACAAGCTCTTCTCTGAGCTACTTCAGAATTTCAGCATCCTTCTCAAGACTGGAAAGATCTATAGAGTGTGTATCAATTTCCCCTCTTAGACCTTTGGGTTATCACTTGGGCTGATACATCTTGTATTCTCTCGCAGAAAATCTCCTTGTGTTATATCTGTCCTCAGGATCAGAGTACAGTGACATTTTGGCATGGTGTCATTTGATTTTTCTCAAACACCTAACTAGAGATTTTCTAGCATTTCTTCTAGGTGAAGTTACATGGGATGGAACTGAAGTAGAATGAGAAATCTCAGATCTGAAATTCCTTCTGTTTAGGGGAAAACTCAGAATAAAATTTGCTTCAACTTTTTCCCACTTTTTGTTCTGTGAGTTACAAGTGTGTGAGTTCCCTCAGATTTCTTCCATTTGGTTTTATATAACAGAACTATGGAAACAGTATCTTTCCAAGTCACTTAAAAAAAAAATGAGTCAGTTTTATAATATTGTTACTATTGATCAATTTCTGTACTTTCAGTCACGAGCTTGCAATTATTTTCCCAGAAAGATTTGCCCCATTTGATTTTCAGCTTTTTCTCTGAAAAGGAAGTACTTGGAATTTTCATTTTTTTCTGACTGAGCTACCTGCAAACCACATTAAAGACAGATAGTACTAATGTTGAACTGATGTCTTTCAAAAGAATGCTCTTTCTCCATTTTATTTTATGTGTGGTAAGCATATCAGAGCCAATAGATGATAGAGGTTACCTAATTTATAGTATCTGTGGTATCTACCTATCTATATTGGCCTGTTGACAAGCCTGTGTGAAAATCCCTGATGAAACTGTGAGAAGATGGAAAATACAGGCTGTGTCGTGCCACAAGCAGGTTAATTTCTATTATATTTAGAGTCTTGGAAAAGTATAGCAGCACTTTTAAGTGAGGAAAAGGGAGATGTGCTCACTTACGTCATCATACTTCTGTCACAATAGCAACAAAAAAAAAATCCCAGAAGACTGTAGACAAAACAAAGCACAAGGGTAGGACAGAGACTCCGAAGGAAACAGGGAATTTTCATGAGGGATTTTTGAAAGGGCTCAGGCTCAACCTGGCTGCAGCAGTATGTCATCTTGCAGAGATCTAATTCTTATTTGTTCTGCCTGAGGAATACTTCATCTTATTTATCTGAAGATAAGAGAATGCAAGATAGAGATTCTCTCTCGTGGGCAGAACCAAGCAGAGAAAGGGAGAAAATTAACCTGGCTTCTCTGCAGCTGGCATCAATCAGAGCTGGCAATCACTTTATAAAACCACAGACTCATCTCAGTGATACAGATATGACCCTTTAAGGTTATTCTGTTGCTGCATGACTTCCAGATGATCTGACTAACATGGTCAGTGCTGAGGTTTTGACAACATGCATTTAATTTACACAGACGTGAAAAAATTTCTAGAAGGAATGAGGAACCAATTGAAGGACCCTTCTAGTAAACTCTTACTGATACTTATATCCAATAGATTCTTTAAAAATATTTCAGTCAAGAGGAGTCATGTAAATGAACTTTATAAAACATGAAGAAGTTGTGAGAACAGCAATAGCTTCATCTTGTTGTGAGCATGAGTTAGACTGCCTTTAAGATGGCTTTCACCTTCAAGCAGTTTAGAACAGAGATGTATTGGAAAAAGTCTATGACTTCTGAATACCTTTCATTTAGAAACAGACTTTGTTTGCCATGCAGGAATTCTGATTTAAAATTGTACAATTTGGAATGATCCAGTACTCCCTGTCTGAAGGAAAGTTAAACACAGAAATTTCTGTAACAAACTTCCCATCTGTTTTAAGTGTTAAACACTTAAACCCTGTCTATGCAATAAATTCATCTGCTTTTTTTTTTTTTTTTTTGCAACATCCACATTCAGAAACCTCTAAGAGTAGTCAGTCACCTTCCTTCTTCCCCTCTAGGACTATTTTTAAACACAAGCAAAAACAATGTTCCTTTGAGATTGATTTCAGCAGTTTATGAATTGATTCCCTCTGGTGATGGCCCAGTGGGATGGGAGAATATTGTATAAGAGATTTCATGGGAGTGTAAGGCAAGATGTATGCATCCAGTCTCTTCTTGGGATAAGAGAAAAGGAAGAAACTTGCTTTTGTGGGCTGTCTGCCTTAGCCAGCGATATGTGGTGTGATCCATGTAGATGAATACCCACAAGGAACGCTGCAGAATTCTGCGTAGTCTGTGTGGAGTCACAGAGCCAGAGGCTGAGTAGCTATAACCACCCAAGAAGTTCAGTAATAATCCCTAAAGACCGTTACAGCTGAAATGCCTTATTGATGTTATGAAACAAAATCATAACATTAAAAAGCTGGAGTCAGAGTATGTATTTGGCTGAGTATACAGAGTGCAGCTGCCTCTTGGCAGTTTCATTTGTACCTGAATTACTGTAGCCTATTCCTGCATCAGGAAATAAGCCAGAAATTAAAAAAGCTGAGTGAAGGACTTACGTGTTTAAAGACCTCTGATAACCTTGCTGGGACTTTAAAGCCTGTAAGGAAATAGACATCTGCATAATGAAATGTATCTTTCAAGTTACATAGCAAAGTTAGTATGTTTCTCCTCTTTCACCACAAAATGACTACTTGCATCACATCATGTGGAAAAGGTGGGTTGAGTCCATATGTAAAACAAAAAGATGGTCAAGATCCATGCCCTTAAAGGTCTTGAATTCAATAAAGCATTTTTATCATGCTGTACTACTTAGCATATTTTGTATTCTACTCAGCCTACTGTGCTTCTTAGAAATATCTATAAATACATGTTTTCTGGTTTTAAATGAGCAAGAACAAAAGTTATAGCTTTAGATTATGGCATTAATATTACACAGGAGTAGGAAGGTGCTTTTCAACCCAACTTTTAATCTGATTTAACAGTGCTTTAGTTCTGACTTTCATGGAATGATACATTGAACTGTTTGGATTATTGTTCTTTTTATAGGATAAAATCCTCATCATATAAACATTTGATGGCTTGGTCTGTTAATTCCTGAGTTAAAAAATAACAGGTAAGATGGATTTGATTTTTAAAAGCTTATTTGGAGGTATCAGAAACCACTTGCTTGAATAATAATTCTATGGGTAACTAAGCAGGTATTCATTATTGATGGTTGTGCCAAACATACCATGTAATTAGAGCTGTAAAATGATTTCCATTTAAACCCTAATCCTGTGTTCATATATGGCAGCTCATTTCTGGAACATATAGTCAAAATTGAACATGTTACTAAACGGCGATGCATGGAAAGTATTGCCATGAGTGGTAATCCACATCCAAACTAAAGTAGTAGGAGAGAAAGAAATACACTAAACTAAATACACAGCAGGTGGGTATTTATTTTCCTTGACCATTGGCTCTTTGCTGGCACACTTGAGTTAGGAGACTGCTATCCCCTTATTTTCAATTTGATCATTAGCAAGAGGTTGGCTTATTCAAAGATTCAGATGAGACAAAGAATGATTCCAATATGAAGTCTGAATTTTCTGCTTTTATGCTCATTTTGGGGGGGTGAAACATCTTACTGGGGACTGTTCCCTCTGCTTCCTTCCTTTTCTAACTTTGAGCAGTTCTGTGTCCTTGACAGTCATCACTTCTAATGGCAGTAAAGTCTTTGGAATTGTTTCTGTCACCTCACAGAGGACTGTGAAATAAGAAAAAGACATTACAATCACAGTTTTTCAGTTGATGCAAGTTATGACACAGTAGGAACCTTCAGGTAAATTGGAGAGCTCTGCGGGCAAATTCTTTGATCAGAAGTGTTCGGGTTAGTTTTTAAATGATGGTAACAAATAAATTGAGGAAGTTCTTCATTAAACTTCAATGTTTATTTTATTTAATCTTTTTATGCATAAAATACTGGAAGCTACATTTCCTCCCTGAAGCCCTCTCAATTCACTAACAATGCTTTCAAAGAGTAGATGTGTATCTGTAAGTGCAAAATGATTAACTAGTAATGCATTTTTGGGAAAGTGGCTTATGTAACTAATATGATTGTATGGGCTGGAGCCTGAAATATTGGCTGGAATCTGAAACAGTCTGTGCTGGGAATTATGTCTCTCAAAACTCTTGAGGAAGAGAGTAATAATACCAGTACCTGTACTGCTGTGTGCTCTGTGCAATTTGGACTGTGATTTTTCAAGGCTATTGAACACCTTCAACCTCCTTTGAAATAACTGCTCACTTACAGAACATCTTAGAAAGTTTGTATTTGATTTTGGACTCCCTATCATTCAAGGGAGTGCTTGTGCTGTTATTTGGATGAGTTCCACTGCAGTGTCTGTTACATATATTCAGATATATATTTATACTGAGGTTGCAGAGTTCCCTTAACCTTTGATATTTAGATCTGGGGAACTGGCTTGCATCCACATCTCAGAAAGCTACATCTCTTTACTACATCCACCCGCAAACCTTGTTTGCAGAAGCATAATTGTAAATTTCAGAATTCTTTGATTTATAGTCCGCAACCAGTTACATTTCCCATATAAGTCATTATATTTAGATATTCAGAGAAAAACACAAACTCCAATTTACTTTTGCATCTGGAACATTTCAAAGTAATTAACACTGCTGTGTACAATACTGTCTTATTAATTACAGTTCAGATCTCTATATACCACAGAGTTTAGAGGTCATGCCATAAGGATGCTACAGAACTTCAGAGCAAATACTCAGACTTTCCAGAGTCCAGAATAGTGGTGGAGCTGAACAAACTTCTATTCTTCTGTAACATTCCATATGTGTCACTTCCAGATGTAAAATTTAAAGATTAAATGAACTGTGCTATTAGCTTAAGTTCAGTTTAGAAATAGGTTCAGCTTTTTTACATGTAGTTTTTTTCTTATATATCAAATATATTAAGCTTGATGCACAGAAAGATTTACTGGTGTTTCCAGATTTAGGTAGAGGGATAAAATTTGCTCACATAGTCTACAGTTCCGAGGAGATAATGAAAGATGCTACAGTTTTCCACCTCTGCTTCCAGCTGATCCTGAAAGTCTTGGCTGGTGAAACTTCTGTAGCTTCCCACAACTGGAGATCTCTTACTCTAAGAAAAAATAAACACATCTTGCAAGTAACTTAAAATGCAGAGCCCCCACCTTCTTCTGCTATTTTGAATTTCCTAGATAGACAAGAAATGGGAGGGGAAAAAGTTGGATTTAATGATCTGGCCAAGTCACCACAGTTCCTTGTGTAAGATGTCTGTACCCCAGCTGTGCTCGTGACCCTGACAAAAATGCAGCTGCAAGAGTGGGGCTTGCCAGCCACAGGGAAATTATGAATCCTGAAGTGAAACCAGGTGGAAAGCAGTCTGCTAGAAAGCTTGGAATCTGCTGCCAAAAATTATGTAGACAGCTCTGATCATCGTGATCTTTAACAGCAATTAAATGAACAGCAAGGCTATAATAACACTCTTGCACTGTTTATGAGAAGAAGCATGAGGAACACCAGGTTAATGAGATAACAAGAAAAACTGTGATATTGTTATTGATGACTGAATTATGACAGACATTGAAGTTAATAAAATTTTTGCTTAAGAGAGTAGTATTAGTGTAGTTTTGGAACAGAAGTTTTGGTAAATGTCAGAAATGAGCAATGTTTTGTCCTTTTTTTAATTTGTGCTTTTGTGACACGTGAAAAACTCTGGTATAAGTTTGCTTCCATTAGTACTTGATGGGATGGATATGAGAACAAGGGGAATGCTTTTGATTAGAAAACAGCACTGAGGAAAAAGGGTGCTATACAACTCTGATTCATTCTGGATAACTGACAGTCTGTCGTAACGTGTTGTTCTGTACTGAGTGAACATCTCAGCAAGAGTTCCACCTCCTCTCTGTAAACCTGGTAGTTAAGCCAATTAAAAGTGCACAGAATCGGTTCTAACATGTGCTTCTAATGTATACCTTTAAATTGAATTACTAGCCTTCGAGCATGCTGGAGCAGCATGTACTTTGTTAATCAGGCACTAAGTAGCTGTGGAAAATTTTGTTCCTTTTCTCATTCATGTCACTACAAACAGAAAAGAAACGTCTTTCCTGTGAACAACTCATGTGAAGAAGGTTTCAGATCTCATAGAATATGACTGCCAATGTCACTGGTAGTTTTGCAATGTGTTGTAATATTGCAGCACCCAGGAGCCAGGATTGCTCAGAAATTACCAGAATAGTCCAGGTACTATCAGAGAAGAAACTTACACTCTGCAGATAAAGAGTGGAAACTAGCCAGGGAGGATAGATACCATTGCAAGGGCTGTAAAAAACTGAGTCAATGAATATTAGTGGTTGGTTTAACTCAATTTTAAGAAAAACAATTTAACATAGCTCTTTTCTGCATCTTTCAGTTTGCAGGATTGGTATTTTTCATTTGCAGTATGCCACTGTGTGCCTTAGAGTAGTGAGGCCATGAAGCAAGAGAAACTGAGCTTTGTGAAATGGGCAAATATTTAAATTAGTAAAGGCAAAGACTTCAGCAGCATCCTCTGAAATATTGTATATGTAGAGAAGTATTAGGCCAGTGGCAAATCTACTCCTGGGATGTGAAGCATACTGCCAAACTCAGGAAGTGAAAAAATCCATCTAGTTTCAGTGGTTGCCTGGTCCTACTCTCTCTGTGGGTTTGTGTTCATGTATGAAAATACAGATCCTCAGGTTGCTTGTGAATAAATATTAATTCATTGCTTTCAGCATGTTTCCACGGTTTTTTCCCAAGTGAGACTTTGGCCTGGATTTAGTGGAGGTAGAAACATCAGTGATTTGTCCTCCATTCTCTTTCCCAAGAAATGTATTCTAACACCTGAAAAGCTGATAGTCATTTGGAAAGACAAAATATAGGTCGTGCCTCCAGAACTTATTCATTGCAACCTGTATTGTTGCTGCTTCCTACTCAGTGGGAAAATGCATGTAAATCCCCTGTGCAGATAAAGCCCAAGTGATCTCAGATCAGTAACATCCAGTATTGACAGTGTAGTCATATTTTCTTTACTGAGAGAGAAAGAAATCAAGGTCACCTTACAAAAAGGAGGTTTTGCTTTCCCTATACATTTGTGAGGGGATTGTTTTTTTGCTTTGTGAGTGAGGGGTTTTATTTTTGGCTAGTTGATTGGTTGATGTTGGCTTGTTTATTTATTTGGTGAGATTTTGGTTTTTTGTTTGTTTTTCAGACAGTTCTTGCCAGTTGAAGTCCAATTAAAAACAAGACAAACTGAGAATGATCTTATTCTTCAGCTGATGACAAAAATTGCCAGGCATGGTTCCCAGTGACTCAGAAGTAGGGATGAATCTATTTGACATCCTAGAAACACTGCTTTCCTCTGGCAGAGGTTTGTATCACCCCTGTTGTTGCAAACAAAATAGGTCAGGGTCAAGAATTTGGCATTTTTCAGCAAAACTTTGATTCCTCTGAGAATTTCCAGATAGATTCACTTTGAAGTGAGGGAGTCAAAAGGACTAAATTATCATCTTGTCAAAGCTACTTCTCTTCCAAATGCCTATTTAAAATACAGTGGCACAGATGCTCTCTGCCGTAACCAGAATGTTTCAGAGCAGGATGTTGTTTAAATTTCTCTTGTTCTCTTGATGTTCTTTCCCATAATAATGTCAGTCTTTCTGAAGAAACAAACAAGTGAAATAAAAGCTGAAACAAGGTGGCTCTGTAAGCATATGCAGGGGAATTTGTTGTGTTCCATGCTCAACAAGAAAGCCTTTGAAAAAAAGCAACTCATGGGAATGCTTGGAGACCAATCCCCTCCTCCTTCCCTTCCACATGCTCTGTCTTCCTGGGCTCACCTTTGAAAAGTGGTCAGCTAGTCTGCAGAGGAGAGAGAAGGACAAGTACCTGGAAAGCCTAAGAAATTTAACCATTTCATTCTCAGGCTTGACGACTCATCAGGACAATGTCAGAAGAGCTCCGTGCAACAGCAGCAGATCAATTTCTGTTACTGGAAGGAGCACTAGGGTCAGGTAGACAGCCTTTCACATAGAATCATGTCTTCTTCAAATTATAAAAGACAAAGGGAGAGAAAGGCAACTTTTTCACTGTTTGTTTCATACTTAATACCTCCTTTCATGTTTAACTTCATATTTGTTGGATATTTATGGGTCAAGTCACAAGCTACATCCAGTGCATTCCATCCTGCAGAGGCCTTTCTGTAGATATTGGAGAAAAAGAGGGAATGTTCCTATTCCTCATCTGGTCTTTTTTCCCATTTTTATTTTGTTATATTTTTGGTTTTGTACTGTTGAGCGATATACAGTTGACTTGAGCTTTAAAAGGAAAAAAAAAAAAATATCGCTCAGAATATTAATTTTTTGAAGGTGGTTTTCTGTCCACCTCTATATAAAACTGCATGTAAATACTTGTCACCTTCATAGCCTGGATGCCTCATCTCCAAGTTAGAGTTATATTCATATCCCCACTACATCATACAAAGATAGAAGTGTTACCTCAAGACCTAATTTAGGCTTTGAACCACTACCAGACATCAGGCCAGCAGCCTTCCTGATCCGAGCAGTCCCATTTTCCAGCCACATATAGGCCCCATCCTCACCTGCCAGGCTGTGTACTAACGTTTTCAGTCCCGGTACCCAAGTAAATGAACTCCCGTGCGACACAACAGCACAGGGTACAGCATGCTTTTGATGCTTTCTCCACACCTCCAAGTGCAGCTGTTTGGCTTTGAAGAAGAGACCTCTCCTCCTGTGTAATAATGGGATAAGTCCCATTATTATCATTAAAAGTAGTAATGATCATAATATCACAACAATACGGGTCACCCCAGGGTGTGATGCAAGCCTGCTAAAGCATCAAAAGAGCTCTTAATATGGCATGAAAGGTTGCAGAGAGGTGCTTTGTGAAGCTTGGAAACCACTACAAAGGGTGTATAGTTTTTAGATTCATCAGTCTGATGTCTCTTCTGTTGACATCGTGCTTCACGCAAAGCAGTGGGCATCCTCCTGGTTATTCTTTCCAGTCAGAAGCTCTTCCTGATTGATCCCATCTCTCTTTCTTTTCTTAAGTGTTTAAACACGTGAAGTAATGTCTTACACATACTAATGTAACCAATGCTTGAATAAAATTAACCATTCAGGTGGTTTTATTGTTGCGTGTTTTGTCCTTCAGTGACAGGTAAAGAGGATTTTGAATTCAGCTGAATGGGGGCATCCATTAATGTAAAAGCCTTGCAGCTTAAAATCGTTTGGTATTATTAGGAGTAAGGAAGGGCAAAAAAAAAAAAAAAAATAGAGATGCAATAGCACTTTCCACATAAGTTCAATCAAACTCTTGAAATGCATTTATTTTTGAATAATGTTCAGAAGCTTCAGCAAAGGAGAAAAATAAGACAATCTCCCATTTACCAACTGGAGACCTCATTTTGGCACACTTAGGAGCCGTTGTTGCACCTGCTTTTCCTCCACATTAGGAAGTCATTCTCCCTCAAAGGAAAAAAATGTATATGTATTATATTTTTAAAAGAAGATATTTTACTTCCAGTCCAAGGCATAGAAAATCATGAGATGCTTTCCTGTCTGTTCCATATTGTTTGACCAGGAGGTTGATTGAGCAGTATTGCCGACAGGTTCTGTGTTTGCTTTTCTACTTTATCTATTTCCTCTGCTAATACAGTTATTTATAATGTTATTTTGGTGCAAGTCCTCATTTTCTTCAACTCTTACCACCTTACCTAAACCACAGGAATTAGAAATCCCATAGAAATTATTAAAACTTTCAGTTGGTATTTTCTTTAAATTTTGATGCTTTATTCCATCAATACTTTATTCTTCTATTTTTTTTTTTCTTCAGTTTTATTTCTGTTAATTGCAGGTGCTTTGCACCAAATTTTATTTTTGCTGCTGTAGATACTTGGAGTGAAGTCAACTGCTTCAGTAGGTTTCCAATATATTGGTGCTACTTTAATCAATGTAATCAAAGACATGGAGATTGGGAACAGAATAGAAGGAGGGGCTTGCCAAGAGGGTGAACAGTGCTGAAGGTTCCAATGCAATGGAAATCACAGGGTATTCACCCTGGAAAAGGCTTGGAAGCAAAAAAGGAAAAGACAGACCAGTCTTTTCCCATCTGACTGTTAAATAAGCTTTTTTGGAGATATGTTCAGTAAAGGTCGTTCTCCCTCACAGCTCTGCTTTTTCTGTTTCATGAGCCTGCAGCAAAACTGTAATCCTTTCAGAATGTCTCCTTTAGCACAGATGCCTACAGGAGGGAGGATAAAGCCCAGTAGCATTTTCAGCAGGAGTTCTGGACCAGCACAGTGTTTCAGCAAAGATGCTATTAACATCTGTTTGTCTGCTGTTCATGGTTTAAGTCTCAGTGGGAGTTCATCTGCTGGGGGAAGGGTTTCAAGAAAGGTCAAGTGAGAAATGTACTCTGCCCCACCCCAGGCTTTGAAGGGTTTGTTTTCACTGTGACTTTGTTGTTTTTCCTCAGGCTAAAGTACAAAGTCCTCTGGACTGCAAAACACATGTTGCTCATTGCGCATAAGAGATGGGTTTTCCGTGTGTGGGAAGCAGCAGTGCCATTCACCTTTTCTCTCCTTCCAAATAGTAGGAATACTTGCAAAGAATCTCTCTCTGAACAGGAAAGTTAACCGGTACTGCTATTCCTGCTGTCATCCAAATACAGCCAATTATCTTTGCCTGTATTGGTGAGTTCTCTCTTCTGGTGATTAATTATTTCTGCTGAGCTGTGGTGGGGCTTCCTCATGAAAAGAAGAGACAAATAGAGAAGCAAACTGTGGTTATGGGTTTAAGAGATACAAAGTTGGCCAAGTGGCAACTTCAACTAGATCAGAACACTTCAAAATTTGCTCTCTAAGGATCTTTTTGCCCAAGGTTTCATGGACTCCAGGTAAGGACAGAGTGGTATTTATTTTAGTGGTATTATTTCTACACATTGGGAAGTTTCTGTTTGTTCTAAGGTGGCAGAAATGGAGCTAAGCACTACTGTTAATATTTGCATTTCAGCAGGTTTGACGGTGACCTTCCTCCCCCAGTTCACCCAAATGAAATTAAAAGATGTAAGGAAAAAAGTTGTAAGTTCTCGAAAAGGACTGTCTTCAGAAGTCATGCAATAGTGCTGTGGATGGATTTTAAAATAGGGCTTGTTAAATTTATGATCGCTAATAACATTTGTAGTTACAGTATGCAAGCAAAGATAAGGCCACTCTAATTTCATGCTTCAGGAGCTGAGATGATTGCCCACAGGGGGTCAGGAAGGATATTTTCCCTCCATGCATATACAGCACTGCACAACTGCTTGGGACCCATAATCGCCCCGCACATCCAAAGAACATGCCTAGCTTTGAGCACATGCTTAAGTGGTATGCTGAGCTGGGGCTGTCAAGGTTTCTTACTATCCTGGGTAATATTGAGTGTCCATGTAGCATTCTTCACCACCAAATGCTGTAGAAATACTGAACCAAGTTCTGCTAATACTCATAGTAACTCCCTTTGGTTGAGTGTGGTACCAGCAGGATCGCCAATAACCTACTGGGTTGTCTGGTTTGTTACCTTACATGTTCTGTAAACTTCTCCCAAAGGACTACATATATGAAACACAAGTAATTCAAGACACCTAAAATACTTTGAAGTACTCCACCAGAATCATTAGGTTTCTCTAATCTTAGGTTTGTGTTCACTTGTGAATTTCTGGGTGATGAATTATTGGTGATGAAAATATAGCTAACATATATATGATCTATGTGTTTGTCATTTACCTATATGAATGGCAAACAACAAGCAAATTAAAAAGAGCATCCTCATTGAAAAAATTTTAGTGAAAAAGTAGTGAAAAGGATAGGAGAAACTAGCCTTTGATTTCAAGAGTGTTGCATAGATTTGTCAGGAATTGAATATAATGCTTTTTAAAGTACTTCTAAGAGTGGATTACAGTACATACTTCAATATTCCCACTCAACAGATGGGGAAAAAAAAGACAAAGCAATAAAGTGAAACAGTCAAAACCTTGGAGTATTTTGGAGAGGTTGTGTCATTTGCCAAAATAAGAACATAATGTTTAATCTGTCTTAAATATCTGGTCCTGGCTGTTCACATGGAAAGAGAAAAGAAAGTAACCCAGTCATATATCTATTCATATATCTAATTATTTCATATGAATATAGATATTTTCATATCTACTCATTTTATACAAAGAGTGTATTTTATACACTGTTGGGAATAAATGTTTTCTAAGATAAATTAAATTCATATAGTTATAAGGAGACATTTTAACAATTTTAGTCCAGTTGGATTTGGAATAGATGTTATGAAGTTTAGAAATTTTGACATCATAAATAAGAGTGATCCTTTGGCCAAGTATCTGCTGCCTCTGTTTCTCAGTAGCCCAGACAGCTGGAGAAGCACAGCATTTGCCTTCACATGTCAGTCAGTCTTTGGATGGAAAAAAGCAGACATTTTGACACTGCATCCAGTACAGAGATGCACCTCACACAGGTTTTGTTTGATAGGAATCCATTTATTTCATGTTGGATTGCTTGATTTTAGCTTTTTGCTATAATTTTTTACCTCACTCATGTGCTCCTGTTGCTGCTCCCCTGGAGTCCTTCAAGGACCCAAACTACAATTTAGCACTTCCTCAATCTGTTTATTTCAGTCTCATTAAAATCAAATGTTTACTTGTTTCAAAAGCTGAGGATTTGCAGATTCAAGGCATTTGATTCAGATTGCGAAGCAAACCAGATGCCATAGACAGAAACGCAACACATCTCTTTACTCTGCCCCTGAGAAACAGCAGGAGAGGAACTTAGAAGATATTTGTGTACACGCAGCCGTTGATGAATTTCTGGATATATCATTTTCCTGTGCCATGTAATGTAAACTAGACGATCCAGACAATACAGCTAAGGCTTGCAAAAATAGTAACCTGAAAATTACTCCTTCAGAACTGCACACAGTGGGAACCAGAGTGTCCAAAATTATTTTTGACCTTTCTGTTGAATTTTATTTTATTGAGTAAATGATATGTGGTGGGCTGAGATGAGCTAATTTACACAAAGCTGTGTATCAATGCACTGTGGGCAAAGCAGCATATCAGCACAAGGCAGGTATATTTTGGCAAGGGTCAGAGTAGAGGGTCTGGTGAGTGTAGTGGGGCTAACCCTACCTCTGCCTGCCTTTGTTAGCAATGCCTACCTTCCCTTTGTATTTTCAGCTCTGAGTCTTCAGTGAGAAGCTGGGAGATTGACAGGTCTCTGGCTGAGATAGAATCCATTGATAATTTCGTGTGTAGAACCACAGGTACCATGTTTCCAGTGCACTGCAGGTGACAGCCCAATATTAAACCATAGAAAGAAATTAGTCAAACTAAAGCTCGGTGTCTAGTTGATTCAGGCTGGTCCAATTTTGAGCAATTTTCTTAGCGAGCAGCAGTGTTTATCCTCAGTAGCAGCCATTCATTTATTCCCATTAGGACAACATGGGTTTTTGGAGCTAAAATTTAGTAATGTGACAGAAGCCAATTACCCACTGTATGCTTGGGTACGTGGGTATTGGTGAATACATGCTTTCCAGCTCAACAGTGATTCTGTCCACCAATAAATACCTAGGGAAGAAATTTACAAAGGCCCAGGAAGAATTCCTGTGTAATGAGACCTGTTTTAAAGGGATTTAATTGCCAATATCCAATTGGGAATGTAGGTTTTGGGGCTTTGTAATTATTCTAGTTATCATCTTAGAATTTTTGCAGCTCTTTTTTTACCTCTGACTTTCCTTTTTATATAGATTAATATCCAGCTGTTTTGTATTGTCTTATAGTTAAACATTTATAAATAATTGAAGATTTTGAACAAAGGAGAAAGCTTTATGCAGAATATAAGTAGTTGCAGTAGGCTGGGGAAAATGGGTCTTAAAGCTTCAACTTAAAATGTGGTGGGAGTAGATGTCCCACATCTGCAATCGTGAGCCTAATTATGCTTTTGTTAGAGATACTGAAATTGGATACTATGCCAAAATAGCAGACTAGGAAGAGGGAAGAGTCTGTATTTTATCTTTAGAATTGGCTGTATTAAAAACCAAGAGAAGTTCAAGAAATACCTTTCAAAAAAGCTTTGCATTTAAAGCTGTTAACAGTATTTATAACTTCTGCCCTGTCCTTCACTCCATTTTTCTTTTGTCCTTCTTATCCTTTACTAAGTCAGAATCAGGACCTCCTGATTTTATGATTTTGTCATTAGCTGTGTTTCAGAAACCTATGTGTTGGCAGTAGTGTGCCTCAAAACGCAGTGTCCCAGAGGAAGCAAGCATTTATCCGGTATTACATTACATCATAATACAACATAACACAGCTTGAATTGCACACTCCAAATCTATGCCCCAGGGGTGAAGTGTGATTACCCAAATAAGCATAGAAAGAAAATAAGGACACTTCAGAAAGTAAGAATTAACTGGCATCTTGGGAGAGAACTGATTTTCCCGTCATGCACTCCTCTTCAGCACAGAAGCATGGAAAATAAAACACTGCTGACTGCAGGTGTGATGTACTGTGCTCTGGATGTCAGTGTAGCTGGGATATATGGAGTTATGCTGAAAAAGGCACACAATTCAAACAGGGACCCCTATTTTGAAAACTTTTTGTCTTTATCTTGAACCCTGTCACTACCAATAAGCTTGAGTGAGTGTCAGGAGAAGAGCAGGCTGTGCTGCTACATAGTTTCACCCTGTTCAAGAAGTATCCATTACATCTACACTGAATTCCTAATGTAAGGGAAGGAATGATTGTCTAAAATTTGGGATGAAAATTTGTGATTCTGGGGCTATGAGTTCAATTATTTCCTCTGTCTCAATGCTGATGCTTGATTTTGAGCAAATTGCTTGCCTCTTCAATTGCCATTTGTTCAAGGCAGGTAATAGCAGATTCCTGCTTCTTTTGAAAAAAAAATTGTGAGAGATTATGAGAAACAGGGGCTTTTAGAAACTAAAGGGGTAGGCAGAGGACTGAAATCTATTTGTGGAAGTCCTGAGAGGCTTTGGCTTTGAATTTCAGGTACCTGGTGCTGATAGCCTTGAATTTTCCAGGGTTTTGTTTTTCTCTCTGCCTCGGACATGCTCCCTGAAGAAGTTTGGATCATGGTTTTGCTGCAGTAAATCCTGCAGTGGAAGCAAAGAAGGAGGATTAATGGCAAGTTCTGGGGGAGGGCGAGCTCATTTATGTGAGCTCCTGATAGACCTCCCTATTGCTGAGAAGTTCTTCAGAGCATCTCAGCAGACACACAGTCTTTGTTTCAAGCCAGACTTGACTTGTTTGACATTGGGCTAGCAAGAGAATATGAAGCTGAGGAGTATTTCCATCTACAGTATGGTCTGAGTGTTCCTTCAGCTGTTTTTTTGTAAAATGTTGATCCAATGTTCCTTCAGTGCTTTTCTATCCCAAAGGACAATGTTTCTCAGAATCTCTGTGTATGCCTGACACAAGTAGAAGGCAGCTGATTTCAGGCAGCAGTTAGCAACCAAACAGCCCCGAATGTCACCACCCTCAGTGAGAAGACATTTGATCTGCCATTTGCCCAAGGACATGTAGAGAAAACCCCTGATGTTTTGAAGAGTGCCTTGGGAACATTCATCACCAAGGCTCAGAACAAAATGCTTGTTGATTGTGCACAGAATTGTTTGGCAGTCAGGAAAAAAAGTCTTTCTCAAATTTTCCTGAGAAGTACTCAGATGAACATTAGTAGCAAGACCACTCTCTCAAAATAGGATGTCCTCTTCCTGACTTCCTGAACTGAATGAATCACAGGTAAATCCACCTAGAGGCTACAAAATGTTAAGCCAACAGATTTTCCACAATTTTATTAGTGCCATCACTAAAAAATGGATTAAAAATAGCCCTGCTAGCAAGAATTGTCATCAAACATCAACCATTCCTTAGCTATAAGCATTTGCAAAACACGTAGATAGCATGGAAAGGAAATTCTTGTTGGATAACCTTGAATAACCTGATTTTAAACCTCTCTTGGCTTAGACTGCAGTAATAATATGATTTATGTATTTATCAGAAAAAATAAGGATGTCTCTTTATAGTTTTAGGTATGTCAGTAGGATTAATCATGCAATAAATAAAATTAAATTTTGTGCCAGTAGTATTAAAATCCATTCCAGCTGTCCAGCTGGCCTCTTCTTGCCTTCATTACCTGAGGTGCACACACTCCGTCATTAGTAGAGACCCCTCAGATTGCTCTTAGTTCTGAGACAAACTTTGTAAGGAGAAGTATGAGCTTTTTATCCACCAACAGGTACTATCAGGAGGAAAAAGAGGAAATAAAAACCTGGCTTACACAAAGGCAGGAAAATTCCATTATTTTCCATAATTTCTGTTTCAGACTTGGAGAAAGGGTGGAGCACCTGAGAGCTTATTTGGTTTTGCTGATTATATCAGCTCTATGGATCACATTCAGAAACTCATCAAATCCAGGCTATTTTGAAGAGTGTGTTAGAGAGTTTTTTGCAAGGAACTTCCTATCAGTCATCTCTTCCTACCTGGAAAAAGAAAGGAAGGTGTCATATCCCTGATGGACGGGCTTGCTGGAGCAAAGTATTTCTTTAAGAGTTGTTATCATGTTGAGATTTTACACTACAAGACTGCTGTAATTGCTGGTTCAGCAGGGACAAGGCAGTGCTGCAGAGAACACTGCTGGCAGGTAATGGGAAAACTTTAATATTCGTATTATGTCATTCCCATTGAAAACTGGAGTCTCAAGGCACTGTAGAACTGTAGCAGATATATCTGATTTAGGTGCTTAAGCTAAGCAGATGAGAAGGTCAAAATTGAGTGCCTCAGCTCCCTGTCCATTGCAGCTGGATGTGTCAGATGAATGATCTGCAGGTGCCTCTTAACAGGTGCCTGGTGACAGCAGGAAATACCCAGAAGATAGGGGGTCAGCCCTTCCTGGTGAGAGAGAAGGCAGGGAGATACCCTGGTGGTGCCTGGCTGCTTGGGAGACGTGCCACACAATTACTTATGGAAATCAAAGTGCGGGAAGTGCATTCCCTCGTAAAACAAGTAGTTAAGAACAAAAACCAGCAAAGAAATAAAAGCAAATCACGGGGTATACCTGGCTTTTGTGTAACTCGGTGGTAGTCAGAAAACCTACCAGGTGTACCAGGCTACAGTGGTTCAAATTCTTGTGTTCTGCTTGCCAGGAGAAAATCCTAATACGAGGTGAAACCCATAGCAGGCAGAAGGACGGGGCTTGCCACTGGTTCATGGTAAAGGCCATTTCTGGCCTGTTGGAAGAAGATCACTCTTCTGTAGCCATTCTCAATACTTTTCAGTAACATACTGCTTCTCCTTTGTCAGCCAAAAGAAAGGCTCACATGGACAGCAGCACTCCAGTGTCTCCCCAGCAGCTTCAGCCACCTGAGAGCAGTTCTGTCAATGGGATTGTTTCTTTGGCAGTTATAATGGACGTAGCTGAACCATATGCAATTGATTTGGCTGGTAAACTTCCCATCTGTCATTCGTTTATGTTACTGAAATGTAGACCTCAGATGCCTTGCCCCTTTCCTTTCTTTACTGTTTGACTCGCAGATGTAGCCGTGGTTCTTGTGGTGAAGATATGTGAGGTAAACACCAGAAAGGAGCACCACCACAGTTGTTAATCACATGGTGGGCTGCCAAACAGTGGGGAAAGGGTGGAGTCAGTCTTAAAAAGTATAACACAGGTGGGGAGGGCTGAGGAGGAATTTCTCTTCTCTTACACGGCCTGTATTCTATATAACCACTTTCTATAACCACTCTAACTTTACTGGATTTATTCCAGGTTTACATAAATGAAGGTAATACCAGGTATAGGTGCAACTAAGGGTGTCTGATTAATTGTGTCCAACTCTCACTCAAAAAGCATTCCAATGTTGAAAGCCCAATCTTCAAATAAAACCCATACATACTGCCAGATCTAGCAATGAATTTTAAGAAGAAAAGAGCTACTTTAATGCTTTTGAGCTGGAAACCTTGGAGATGCCTCTGCTGCTTCTTTGTCTAGCATTTTCATTATTATGCTAGATAGTAAAGAGTTAGCTAGTAATAAAGAGAGATTGGAGGTTAAATCTGTGATGGCTCTAAAATCAGAAACAATTGTGATGTATAATTAAGTTGGAAAGGCCACAAAGGAAGAGTTTCTAATTTTAACATAAAATACACAGCTTCAGTTATTAAAAAAAAAAAAAAAGGAAAAAACTTGGCAAATTTTACAAAAAGCAATTGAAGAAACCACATAAGACTCATAACTAATACATATCAATTTTCAGAAGTCGTAAAGATTGATTTTTTTTTTTAAAGGACTAACTAAAAGACTGGTATACTTTGCATTTTTTACTGTGTTCCAAGAACTCTTTAACTTTTTAGTGCATGTAATTTTTTCCTACTATTTACTCAGTATGGGGAAGCGTAACACACTGAATGATACCTTTGTGTAATTGTAGATTTAATCACTGATCATCTCAACACTTAAATCCATACTAATAGTAATGCAGACAATTTTCACAAACACATCACAGCTGTGTGCATGAGTAAGGACGTGCATGATTGCTTAACTTTGAGATCAGAGTTTCATCTTTCACAGGAGAATAATGGAACTATTCAGATGACGTGCAATTTTCAGTGTGTACTGATAGTAAAGATATCAATGAAGCAAAACTATGATTGTTTTGAACCCCTTAGTGTCAGAGATTGGGAGGGAAAAAGTTTGACATTTCAGTGCAGTATGAAACTTGCTATCTACTTCTGTGTTTTAATTCTTATATCGCTTTAGAGTTTTTTAATACACCATAGGAGAGATGAAAAGAAATAAATATCTTGAAGTTATTCTAAGGTATGGCTTCAGTTAGACTGCAGCAAGATAGTAAGAACCGTAATAATATGGTGTACATCGTTCCAAATACAGTAATCAGCACTTGCTGCTCTAGACTTGCAAAAATTTTTTCCCTAAAAATACAGTGACAAATTTAACTACTGTAGAGGTGAATATCGATTTAGTCATTAGGGTATTTTTGGTAATGGTGCCTGGTCTTACAAGGTTTTGCATAGCTTGTATCAGTTGTATACAGTAAATGTTCTATGTCTAGTAACGGTAAGTGCAGAATTCTCCTGCAAGAACAGAAGGGTGGCTGTGTGAGTCAGATCAAAGTTCAGTCCAGCCCAGGATCCTGTCACTGTCAGTGACTAACTGTATATATAGGAAAAAATTGAAAACTGGCACAAACCTCTTGTAGTAACTCCTGGGTATACATTCACAGTTAACAGCTATCTCTAGGCTAGGCACTGTGCAGAGGTATTTACTTCAGTACTGAATAACACTTGCCACATTTTCGTTCCATGAATTTGTCTAACTGCTCTTTTGAAATCATGTGAACTTTTTTTAGAATGCACAATATCCTGTGACAAGGTTTTGTATTCTCCATGGATGAATAGTCCTGTTTGGAGTTTGCTTCCCTGAACTTAAGCATGGTGTGTCAAATTAACAACTCTGGATTTCACACACCCTGCAACTGAAAAGTCATTCAGTATTTTTTATGTTAAAGCATAGCAATTATTTCTGAGCAACTCCCAGTTAGCCTTCAGTCACCTGTGTAAAGTACTTGAGAAGTTTGATATGAGATCTCCCAGAGACAGGTATATGAAAACATTATCAGTGCTTTAAGGAAGAGGCAGAAAAGCACTTTCTAACATAGATAACTGTGTTTCACTTGCTTTCAGTTTGTTTTGCAAGTTTTCATGCAGTGGTTTTGAAGACTCCCTTGTTTAAATTTGTCTCAGTCCAGAATAAATACTGTGTTGTTTCATAGGTGTAACAGAGTCCCAATTTGACCCAGTATAATTTTAATTTCCTGAACTCATCTATAACTGTGTTCTGTTAAGCAGCTGCTGTGTTTCATCATGATAATAGGTGGTGTTAACCCTGTGTAACATGAGAGATACACAGCACTGAAAATAAAATATTGTCATGCTTTTCAGGAAAACGATGCTCAGGCAACACTGAATTCTCAACATGGATGCAGTTATGCAGTGAAACAGAGATTGCAGACTTGTCTAATGTTACCAGACACCATCCTCTGAAGAGGACATAAATAACTCACTTTTTGGCTCAGGTGAAGATGCAGTGGTGGCTTTACCAAGTCACTGAAACTCAAGAATTGAACAGCTACTCCTAAAGTCCACGTCACAAGACAAGACAGACTGTGTAACTCCCTCTCCCCCTTCCTTCTCCATTTTTTTGCCATCATGTTAAGAAGGAAACACGTCTCCATTCATGATTCTCCATCAGTCTGGTGATGCTTTATTGACAGAGCATCAAAACAATATATTATTTTTCAGATCATACCAGCATTCCTGGTGTACAACAAGAAGAATAGAGTGAAAAACTAGTGCAATTAGCTCTTGGGTGACTTTAATTTATGTGTCCAACATGAACTGTGAGTGACAGATTAGAAGTTCAGTGCAGGTACTGATCATAGCAACATTTCAGCAATACCACTTTTCCATGAGTTACTTGTTCCTAAGCACTTTCTCCACTCTGTTAATTTAGACAAAAAACATTCTGTTGTTGCTGGATGCATCATCCACCTTAAATTCCTTCGTTATGCCTATGTCTGCTGATCAATGCAGAAGAAAGACTGATCCTATTTATAGATGAATCTCTTCAGTCCAACACATGCATTATTCTAGGCTGATAGAAACCCAGTAGAAACTTCTCTCCTGCAGAGTCCCTCTTGTGTGCCATCAGTCAGCAGCTGTTCTAAATCTGCTGCTTCTTCTCTATGCATTTTTATTATTTTTCTTTCTGCAGTAAGCAGCAAGTTCAGAAGTATTGCGTTTCAGCAAGTTGCTTAAAATCTGCACACTAAATAGTCAGACATATATTTATGAGGTATATGCATATATACATATATATATACATATATATATATATATATCAATGCACAAAAATTGGAGTAGCCTCAGGGACAGTGTTATTTTCCACCAACTGACAAGAAGGCATGGATAGGAATGGCTTTGATCTCTGGCAGTTCTGGACATGGTACATTATTCCTCTTGACCATTCCATCTTTTTTTCCTATGTTTGCTTGCTCGTCAGTCTTCATATGCTGTGAGATTGCTGGAGAAGTGCACTGTAATCAGTCTCACCAAAATGCAAATATTTATGCACTTAAATTTCTCTCCCTAAGGGTTGAAATCCACCTGTGTTGTTGAAAGACTCTGGAGGGCAACTGAGTCTCCTGTGGTCACAGACGTTTGGTGCCAGCAGAGTAATGCAGTGTTCTCAGGAACATGTTCTCCACTCCTGTCTCCTGTGGGTTTACAATTCAGCAATACTAATTGTTCAATTAACAATATAAATGAGCTGACGGCCTCTATTAGAACAGTTGGCAGGGTTCACATATTCATTATGTGTTTTAATCTCCTAATTAACCAAAGATTTTATTTTATTAAGGTATGGAAGTATTGCTTACTGACCATTTGCACCACTAATTACTACATGCAGAGAATAAATTTAGTCCTCCTATAAATGTAAAAATTATATGTCTTTTCCCCCACATTTATTTGTCTAAGACAGCCTAAGATCACTATACACAAAAGGAATAAGCCTTCATTACTTTATTGCAGATGTGATGGCTGACTTCAAGTGAGAAATACTAGAAGTAGACAAAAAAAAATTATCAAAAGGGACATACTGGCTTTTATCATTCCTACAGATTCAGGTTGCTTTGTCCTTCAGCAGCTATTATATATTGTTTGCCATGAGACTTGCAGTTAATCAAAGAAGGTTTCCTCTGTTTTTGGTGTGCTTGTGACTCTAGGACAGGCTCTGTCTCTGGACAGAAGGATTTCTGTTTGGGAAATCTGTCGCAGACATTTACTGGTACACAGTAAGACCTGGGAAGAGATGTAAAGTAAGAAAGAATGGAATGGTAGAGAAAGGATACACCTTGAGGACAGAAAGAAACCACTTGAATCCTTTTACCCTTGTCTCTGTTTTCTACCCAGGAGGGAATGTGAGAGGGAAGTGAAAAGATGTGTAGAAATTGCCTATGAGCAAGTTTCCTGAGTCTATTCTCTAAGGCCCTATCATGTTATTGGCAACAGGGAGAATAATCTACAACCTCAAAAAGACACAGTTACAGTGCTGAAGTTTGTTGTTGCTGTTGTTTTTCTTAAATTTGCAGTAATAACCATGACAGTATCATTGTGGTCAGGGTATAATGAGAAGGGATATTTCTTCCTCTGTGCTATAAAATATTAATGTTTTTGGACTCTGTGATAATAAATATAAATTAATAATACTGTAGAAACCAACTGTCAGTCTAGCTTGTGTTCTGGCAAGATAAAGGGACTTCAAATGCCATTTTTGTCCCACCTGAGCATACTTGAGTGGGATCTTGATCATTTAAGTATTCAGGAGAGTCTGGGCTTTTTAAGTGCTGTAAAAACATATATTTTGCAAGTTTAAATTCCTGGGCAAAGGATTTTAAAAGCTACCTTGGGACTTCTGAATGCCATTCCTCAAGGGCAGTAGGGGAAGTCATGAGAATGAAAAATTGCCTAGATTCTGATGGAAATGAGAGTGCTTATTCCGCTTAGGACTTTGCATAATATTTGGTTAAAGTGGCCTTGCAAAGGTTAATCTTCCTCAAACAAAAAGGAGAAGAAGGTTGTCCTCCAGCCCCTTCAACTAATGTCTATTTAAAAGAGTAGTGATTTTCCACCAATGGCTTGTACTCAGTGGAAATAGTTTACAGTGATATTTCTGCAGTGCAAGCAGTACATGCTGCCATTTCTGCTCTCCTGTTGTTCCTGCCACCCTACCATCATCAGCTGCCTAGACGACTGCAACCTTTCCTTTTGGATTTGGCCCGTAGTGCACTTACCTCTGTGTCGTGGTTTGACACTGGTCGAACGCCAGACACCCACAACATCCCCTCTCTCACCCTCCTTCTGCCGTAGATGGGCAGAGGAAAGACGGGAAAAAAAAAATTAACGAGGCTCCATGAGTTGAGAGAAGGGACCGGAGAAAACACTCCAAGGGCAAAACAGGCACAACGTAAAGGCACAAAGTGAATTTATTGCTAAACAGAATTAGAGGAGGATAATGAGAAGTAAGATAAGTCTTTTAAGGCACCCTCTTCACCCCAGCCCCTCCCTCCTTCCTACTAACAGCACAAGGGAATAGAGTATGGGAGTTTGGTGGCTTCATTGTCGGAGTTTTTCTTCTATTGTTCTTTCTCCTGTGAGGCCGTGGGGTCTCTCCCACGGGAGACAGTTCTCTACAAACTTCTCCAGTGTGGCTCCAAAATCTCATGAGCAGCAGCCCTGCCAAAACTACTGCATCGTGGGTTCCTCCCACAGGCACACAGTCCTCCCAGCTGCTGCAGTGTGGGTCACTCTTCCATGGGGTGCAGCCCTCCAGGGACAGGCTGCTCCAGCCTGGGAGCAGGGGCCCCTCTCTCTCCACCAGGTCTCCCACTGGATCACAGCCTCCTCCAGGCTTCCACCCGCTCCGGCGTGGCACCTCCCCCACGGGCTGTGGGTGAATCTCTCCATCCCCCATGGATCCCATGGGCTGCAGGGGCACAGCTGCCTCACCATGGTCCTCCCCATGGTCTGCAGAGGAATCTCAGTTCCGGCGCCTGGAGCACATCCTCCCCCTCCTTCTGCACTGACCTTGGGGTCTCCGTGTTGTTTTCCCTCACATGTTCTCACATCCTCCTCTCTTCTGACTACAAGCACAACTGCGTGCACTTTGTTTTGATTTACTTCTTAAATCTGTCATCACAGAGGAGTTACCAGCCTCTCTAATTGTCCCAGTTTTGACCAGCAGCATGTGCATCTTCAGAGCCACCAGTGATTGGCTCTGCTGGACATGGTGGAAGCTTCCAGCAGCTTTCCACTGAAGCCACCTCTGTGGCCCACCTGCTATCAAAAACCAGGCCCTGCCAAACCAAGACACTATGCTTCTGTCATTTTAATGTTAAATATTTGCACTGTCCTTCACAAAAGGGCTATAACTTTAGATCATGTGGAAATCTCAGCTAATGAGGAATGCAGCTATTTATTATGGGAAATATTTTGCATGGGCAAATGTGATCCCACTGCTCTGGAAACTGTGGGCACTTTGAGCTGAAATTGAAGTTTCTGGCTCTGAAATGAGACTTGATACCTAGGAAAATTTCTCCTCTGGGCCGTGCTGTAGAAGCTGTAATCCTTAAACTGGAGCTTTCTCATTGTGCAAGAGCAAACTGAAATTGCTGCCTGTTCTGGGATGAAAAGTTCCCTTTCTGCAGTGAATTTTCAGGCTTATTTAGAAGCCAGCTATTTGAAGACTATTTGGAGAAAGCTGAGAACAAAATTCTCACAAGAATCATGGGACAGAAAGTAATATTTGTATATCGTTACATTCCCACTGAAATGATTAGATTAATGGTGCTGGATCTTGTTTTGTTGTGTAAATTCATAGAATCATGGAATTCTTTAGGTTAGAAAAGGCCTTTAAGATCACTAAATCCAACTGTAAGCATACCACTGCAAAGCCCACCACTACAACCTGGCCCCTCATGCCATATTTACAAAGCTTTTAGAGACCTCCAGCAAAGGTGACACAAATGCTTCCCCAGGCAGCCTGTTCCAGCACCTGGCAGCTCTTTCGGTGAAGAAAACTTTACTAATATCAAATGTAAACTTACCCTGGCACAATCTGAGGCTGTTTCTTCTTGTCCTGTCACTTTTTACCTGGGAGAAGAGACCAACCTTCCCCAGGCTACAACCTCCTTTCAGGTAGTTGTAGAGAGAGGTAAGGTCTCCCTGAGACTTTTTTTTTCTCCTCCAGGCTAAATACCCCCAGCTCTCTCATGAGGAGCTTATGTTCCTCATAAGACTTGTGCTCCAGGCCCTTCACCAGCTCCATTGCCCTTCTCTGGACACACTCCAGCACTTCCATTTCTTTCTTGTAGAGAGGAGCCCAAAACTGAACAGTCTTCGAAGGGTGCTATAGAAACCTGGAGCCATAGATACGTATTTTTTTGTTATTTTAAGTATACATAAATTCTATAGGCACTGCAGGACCTGTATTAATGGCAAGGGAAGTGATGAAACTGGATGAGGCTGCCTCTTAGCTACAAAATGACAGCTACAGGCCGACGAGAGTTAGAGACAGATTTCCACAGATTTCCAAGGTCTGTTTTTCTATGATCTCAGTATCAAGGCAAATACTCTGTCATTAAACATGCATTTTGATTTCTCTAGGGTGATAAATTGATATTACCTCAGCCTAGCTTAATCTTAATTATCTATGATTTCCTTCAACCCCCAGAAAAGGTCACATCAGCCGTCACCAGAGAAATGGGTTTCATATGTTGTGAAGGAAGCCCTGCAATGCACAGTGCCTCCTAGCAGGATGTTTCCTCTGGGAGGTGGACTCCAAGCACCGTGTTCAGAACAGGATAGCTCAGTATGGATGGAAAAGAAAGTAGTGTGATGCAGAGAGAGCAGCATGTTAAGACTCTCTATTACATGGGTAATATTTGTCAGAGCTGTCTTTCCTTTGCTCTGCAAATAAGAAAGAGGTTCTGATAGGAGTGTCACAGAGAGATGCAGAACTGGCTTGATGTATGCTTGGCAAAAGATGTGGGCCCAGGGCTGGGTTCCTGACTCAGATGGTTCATCTTACCTTGCAGCCCTGCCCTGAGGGCAGCTAAGAAAACCAAACCATGTGAGAAGGAAGGTACATCTCCTGAAGCCAGGGAGGATGACATCCCAGTGCAGTCATATCTTGTCTTACTTTGTATGGAGGATTACTTTCTCTTCAAATAGAAATGATGAGTGTTTATTAAAAGCATTACTACAGTTCAGTGCTAGTCCAGCTTCTTTGCACTGCCCACTGTATGTATTCAACTACAAAAAGTCAAGTTGGCAGCAGAGAATATTGCAAGACTGATTAAGAGAAGTGATAAAAACTGAAAGCTACTGACTTTGGTGAAGATCACCACTCTAGAAACATTTAGTACTTTCTGCAGTTCACCTCTTGGTCAGTTGGTTGGAAAGTTCTGTGTGTAAGTTCACATTACAGCATATGTAATGTGTATGCCCAGATTATCCTTGTACTTTCCAAAATTTCTTACTGGATTATTAACAAATTATTTGCAAGGTGGAAAGCAGGGCAGTCACTCTGTGATTTCAGCTATCCAACTGAGTATGCTTTAGATACAGTTAATAATAACTAGTCTATAGTTCTTGTTGCTGAAAATTAATATTCTTATAGCAAAAGAATGCTTCTTTTTTACTCCAAGAGGATAAATATTTGGAAAAATCAAAATATTTCCACTGAACAGTGGAACTGGTGCCCAGAGAAGTTGTGGAGCCTCCCTCCTTGGAGATGTTCAAAACTCCTGAGCAACCAGCCCTGACTGATGTGTATGAGCAGGGGTATCTGAACAGAATAATCTCCAAAGATCTCATCCAACCTCAGCTGTTTCGTGGCTCTGTAATCAAGCAAACATAGCTTCTCTTAGTACAAGGGAACGCAGGCTTTTTATTGCAAATTAATTGTTGGTATTTGCAGGCTTAAATGCTAAAGGCTAGAATTTTGAACTCTAGCTTAGTTTAAATTTGAAATGCTGAGTCCAAGTCAAAAGAATATACAAGTATGAAGAACTGTAGACTTCACTCAGGAGAAGGACTTGCAAATATTTGAGAAGGGAGCTGAATCACTTCACACTCACATCAGTGAAAAACTGAAGTAACTGTAGAGGGTGGAATCTGTTCTTCAATGTCTTATGATAAGCAAGTAAATTATTTATCACTCTTTTTAGATAGAAAAAATCAATACCAAGAATGTCAGGGAGGAAAAAAGTGCATTCTCAGCCTCTGTGCAGGGGTACCAGCTCTTTCTATTTCAACATTTCACTCTGTAATTACATGGACATGACAGAGTTAAGAGGTTTGCCATGCATGCTACTCTGAGAAGAACAGATTGGTGCAACATATCTATTTTCTCAGCAGATAAACATGATTTTTTTCCTGGCAGGTGGTTTTGCAATTGTATTTGGGCAGTAAGCTTTGCATATGGATGCCAGAACACCTGCCACTCAAGAATATATTTATAGAAACTCTAAACTAATTAATTCCCTTAAACCTCCCAATGGTTTTTAATGACATATTATGATAGTCTGTCCAGTGGGAATTACATCACTATTTTTCTGGTGCTAATTTGCTTATCTGCTTCCCTTTTTTTCCTTCTACCTTTACTGTCTTGCCACTTGCCTCTAAAGCAAAGATAACAAAGCACTGTTCTTGAAGAACAGTGTGTCAAGCCCCTCTCTTCTTTGAGACTGCAGGGCCTTGCTCTGTCTGCCGGCAGCTCCCTGATTCTACCTGGAGCTCCCAGCTCTGGGACTCAGGTGAAAGCTGAGCACAAAAGCCTTTTTATGAAAGAGTTTCAGAGGGCTCCGTGCTGGCAGCTTTCTTTCCCCAGCTTGAGCAAGCTCCTTTGTGACTTTTCTCACAGCAGGGTCTTTGGTACCCTCTCTCTCCTTGTGTGGGTATCCCACAAGAGAGAGCTCAAACTGCTGCCCCTCCCTCAGGGAGAAGGGCAAATGTGCCGCAACTCTGTTGTTCATCTGCATGGAGCCTGTAGAAAATCAGTACCTTTGAAACCACTCTTACCCTGTCACATTTGGCAGAAATTGGCCACATTCAAGCAATTATCAAGAGGTAAATTGACAAGCAAGAACACGACTACGTAAAATCATTTCATGGGTATAACATGTGCCAGGCTAAATCTGAGGAAGACTGGAACTTTCTTCCAAAGATGAGAAAGTATTGTCCTCATCCTCTGTGATTTCTTCCGTTATCCAGTAGCTCTATGGCTCCATGCTTGTATTCTTCCTTCATTTCCTGGTCCATTGTTCAAGAATATATTTCAGTCCTAGAAGAACAACCTAACTCTGCCTACACGTGTATTGTGAAATGAAGGGACCTTCAAACTTTCTTTTTGGAGCTGTTTCATGTTGCTTGATATAACTGTAACTTTAGTGGGCTAATGGGAGAATCAGTATCATCAACTCCCTAGCCTAGTGATGATAAACTTTCCCTAGGAATGAGAATATCTTGGATATAGTCCCATTTCTTGCTTGTATGACTAGAGAAGAGGATTTACAAGTAGAGGGAGAAGGAAAAAGCAGGGAAGGTAAGCTCTTGAGCATTACATGTGCTTTAAGTTATGTCACAAATGCAACTGTGCTTTTTTCTCCCTATTTTAATTTTTATTTCCAGTCTTCTGACACATACATACAACCAGACACTAACTGCATCCATAGGTAAACATTCATCCTGGATGCGAGCTTACATCTGACATAAATACAGCATCAGTTTAATTCTTTAAGAACTTGGATTCACTGTCTTCCTCTGCTTCAGGCTTTCTGTGTACTTTTGCAATGCTACTGCTCAGGAGAAATCTCCAGTTTCCTACATCAGCTGTAAAGAGCAAAAGTAAGGTGACAAAAACAACCATACAATGGACCCCTTGAAATGAGTTGCAATAAGGGTTTTCTTCATGTTCTCTGTGGCTTTATTTTCCTGACTTTAAATAATGATTTACTGGGGATAATGATTCACTGATGAATATATTACAGGCTGCGAGTTGCTCATATAGTCCAACTACGCTAGGTTTCTACCGTGCCTACACATCATGCTTGGGCACTGTATAAGCAGTTGTTAGGAGTTTTCTAGAATAGTCTCTTTTGTGAGGTATTTGGTTACTTGTAAAACACAATGAATAAATTAGGAAGATGTGCTGACTGAGCAGGCAGCAATAACATCAAGCCCTTTACTCACATAATAGTGCTAAAATGTCTGAGATTTTATTCAGACATTGTCATATTATGTACGACTCTGGTACAATTACAAAATTATTTATTTCATTAATTATTTCATCACATATATATTCAAATGATAGGCTTTAACAAGCCTTAGTTAATGTGGTCCTATTAGATGCAGTGTCTAATGGGAATGTACGAGTTTCATCTCGTTTTCACAAAATAGCAAAGGCAGTTCATCATCTTAATAACAAAAATGATGTTGGTAACAATATATTTGGCACCAAAATGCATACAGAGTCACTTGTGGGTGGGGAAGAAAGTATTTAACTGGATAACTAATACTGGTTATAGAATTTTCAGATGGCAAGATCAATTAGTGAGTAAATTAGGATTAAGATACTTGGCCTTATTTCTCAGTTCTATCTCAGATTTTCTGCATGAATTTGAACAAGTGAGCTGCAGATTTTGTGTTGTGTTGCTATGCTACTTAAACATTTCCTTACACCTCAGTGTGGTGGTGTCGCATGTATAATTCTTGACCACAGGAAGCACCTTCAAAGCCAGAAACAGAAACCAGTAGAATGCTGATTTTTGCCCTCATGCCAAACTGGCTTAATTCACTAGACTATGAGAACCTGTTTGCTCAGTCACAGAAACCCCATCAGTATAAACCCAGTGAACTTTTAAAGAGGAGAATATCTTTAAACATCATTTTTCTCAGGAGTTTCTGTGAGCAGTGATACTCATCTGAGCACTGGTACAGATCTGAAGCTCTCATTCCTAGCTGGCATTCATCTTCATGCTATCTGTGTTTGTATGCCTTGACTACCAAGAAAATTAAATTAAAAACATATCATGTTTGATTTACTTTTTGTGTCACTCCTTACCGTTTGGAATAGTGCACATACATCTGTTCTGCAACATTAACAAGAAAGTGTTTCCTCATATTTTTCTAGTCCTCAATGTCTGACTGTTCTATATAAACCCTGACTCAGCTGAGATACAAAATTTTCTTCCTGGATTAGGTACCCAGCAAGTTTGTTTCCACAGACTATGACATACTCCATTACTTTTGTTTCTCTCTTCTTCAGTAGATTAATTTTTCTTCCCTTGAATGTTAACTGAAAGATAAATTCTCATTTTAAAGGTATTCATCCTGTTTACTGACATTTTAAATAAATTTGTTGTCTTTATGCTTGCCGTCAGTCCACATCATAAGGTAAGGCTCAATTGTGCTGAAGATTGCTGAAGTAACAATTCTGTAGCTGCATACGCAAAAAATTTGTTATTTCCGCAATGTTCCATCATGTCTTGCATCTCTGGAGCAGTACTGTGGATATTTCTCAAAGCAAGTTGAACATTAGGAAGTCAGTATCAAAGCCATGATTGCAACTCTAGGGTGTTTGGACTCATTAGGATCATCTGAGATCCTTCATATTTTCTGGAATAATTTAGCAGTATATCTTTTACTAAAAAATAAAAAAATCAAATTGGCTGAAGAAAAGCCATTAGGCGAGTTCAATCTGGTTTTGTATTAGCCAGGTTTAAGCAATTTACATCAGGTTTATAGATATAAATCAATGTCTGTGCCTCCTGCTGAGCTTCAGCATTTGACTGAAAAATTCGAATTCGTGTTTTGGACACCCAGGCTATGGGGTGAGGAGGAAGCTTTTATGTAGGATACTTATTTGACAGCTGGATCCTGATGTGTAAGCGTATTTAAAGGTGTTTTCACCTGAATTGACTATAGATCATAGATCTTAGAATGCTTTGAGTTGGAAGGGACTTTAAAGATCACCTAATTCCAACCCCCCTCATTGTGGGCAGGAACACACACCACAGGGACACTCGCCATCCTCACAGTAAATAATTTCTTCCTGATATCCAGTCTAAATCTACCCTCTTTCAGTTAGAAGCCATTTGCTCTTGTCCTGTCACTCCATGTCCTCATAAAAAGCCCCTCTCCAGCTCTCCTGTAGGGCCCTTAAGGTCTTCCTGGAGCCTTCTCTTCTCTAGGCTGAGGAACCCCAACTCTCTCAGCCTGTCTTCATAGCAGAGATGCTCCGGCCCTCTGATCATCTTTGTGGCCTTCTGCAGGCTCAACCCAACAGGTCCATGTCCTTCTTATGTTGGGGGCCCTACAGCTGAGCACAGATCCTTCTCTGTCCCCTGTCCACCCAGATATGAAGGTTTTAAGGGGGGGTTTTGATTTTTTTTTTTTTAAATACCAGAGGATTTAATAGAATTTATTGATCCTGATGATTACATGTAGATATGCATAAATATAACATAACATAGACCTTTTTCGCTTTATTACAAAAGCTTCTTCTATTGACTGCGTAAGACGAGTTTTCTTGTGCAAGACAAGGTCTTGACAGTGTAGCTGCATCTGACTGGGTAACTGGAGCATTGCCCTGAATAACCCTGTTAAATCAGCTTCTGGCAGCATGCTCTGTCTAAACCATACAACACAGGTAGAATATAACCAGAGAGGACTTCTAAAATTTTCACAGGCTAAGCCAGCACACTTAAAATGTTGAATGTAAGTAGAATTTTGAATTGTAGTCTTTAGCCAAATAGCTATATTTTAAATTTTTATGAAAGAACAAGTATCAGTTCTGCAATTTCACAAAATAACCTTAGTTTTTACAAGTACTTAAGCTAAGCATTAAGTTTGGGGAATTTTTTAAACTTGAAAAAGAATGCCATGGTCTGGCTTCTTCATTGCTGCTATACATTGTACATAGTAGTTCTTAATATTTATGTGTTGCTTCCAGATATGGTTTTATGTTTTTGTTATTTGTTGTAGAGTATGACAAGTAAAGGTGCTGACTAAAATCTAAAATGCTACAGAGAAAATTAAAACCATCAAAGTATTCATTAAGTGCCCTTTCAACTTGATGAGTTGCCAAGTGGAGCTAGCTGGCAAAACCATGACTAAACAACTTGTGTCAGAACTGTCTCATTTTCTGAAGCTAAAATTTATCACAGATAAGGTTTTGTTGCATCAAAGAGTATTTTCTTGCCAGTTTCTCTCTCTCCTCCTCTGCAGTCTGCAAAAAAAAAAAAAAAAAAATTTAATTGCCATTTCTTTGGAGATCTCAGGAATGTTGAAAAACCAATAGGTTATTTCACTTACTGATAGAAAGTCAAGACTCTGTTTCTTTTTGCAGATGGGGCTTGCTTCTGAAGGCAAACAGATTGCAAAATATGAAAATTCTCTGAGAGAGAATACTTCCTTTTTCCACATCGCTCTATTGCCAAGGTAACCTGGCCACAAAGAGTACTTCAAAGAGATTGGATGGTGCTGTTTAGTTGAAATAAAAACACAGTCAAAAAGGATATCTAAACATGATGTGGTGAGAATGTATTGCTTTATGGTAATACAATTTTTATTTTGATACATTGAGAAATGAATGTAAAATTAAAACCCTCAGGGCTGACTTAATGAAATCTCTTCATGCCTATGGGATCATTAGATTCAATTAAGTGTTTGACTGGCAGTTGCACTTAGCCCTTAAGAGATGAACAGATCATGTTAACATACCGGACTACAAATACGGGTGAAGTTACCTCATACTGCTTCATGTTGAACAGCTCAGCTACTGCAGAGCCTTCAGACAACAGAAAAGGATTCAAAGACTCATTTTACTTCAAAAAGCATTTTCCAACAACCAGCAGGAAAAAATGCTGATGGAAAATCTGTAACTTGTGGAAAAGTCACAGAATTGTGCAAAGCTTCCTACAGGGAGCAGGGCCCAAGGGAATCAGATTGCTCAGCTGGCTTGTTGACTCTAGGTAGATCAGCACAGGTATGTCTCATGAAGCTTGTGTGAAAACTGCAGCAATGTTTTTTCAAATTAAAAAATCTCAAAACTTGGAAGACAAGTTACTGTATTTTCTGTCCCTGTGATAAGGAGACATCCAGATTTTGGGTTAAAATGGCATATTTGGTGAGAAATTTTATATACTTTTATTTGTTTGTGAAGCTAGCTGTCCCACCAACCAAAAAGTGTCTGAAATGTTCCTCTCTATCCAATGGATCATCCTCTGACATGAGGATTTTTGACAGTCTACCTTAGGCTGTTACCATTTGGCCAGTGAGAGTATCTCCTGACTGGTAACAAATGAGTCCTTGTCAGACACAAGCAGGCTAATAATTCCATTTCTTTGAAGTCTGTTTTAGAGGAGGCACTATGAAATCCAGAAAGAAAACAGCAATACAGCTGTCAGTACCTTGAATGAGAATTACATGAGTGAACTTGGACTGTATTTCAGGAAACCAGTCACTGAAACTGCAAAGCTTACTTTGAGATGAAATGTTTGTGCCAAAATCATAAGACTTTTCTTTGACTGAATCTTTTGTTATCTGTCTCAGAAACTGCAGAGCCGTGTTAAAGAACTTTAAATAACCATTGAATCCTTCTGTTCTACCAGCAAAGTGATGTTGAACTTTTGATTGTCAAAAGCATTTAGATAATGAACACCCATTGATTCCCCCATAAAGGAATATGGGGGAAGAGACATTCTCAGTTGTGAATTTCTAATCTTTCCATTTGAATCACAGCGATAAAAAGAGCACTCACAAACTGCACATTGGAGATGGCTTAGTTTATACATTTTGTATTGCTTTTATTTTGGCTTAATGGGAATGCTGTTAAGGGCAAAGTCTCGGTGGGATATGAGCTGCCTAAATGGATGCAGAGAACCTCTGAGGCGGGAGTGGCAGAGAAAGGAGGTGGAAGGCAGGCAGGTGAGCAGGCAGGATCCCAGCTGGCACTCTGCTCCCCAAAACAGCACGGACTGCGCGCTGCCGATTGAAACTCCTTGCATCCCAGTGGAAGCTTTCTATTGAGCTCCAGGGGCACTGTAGCAGGCCTTGTGTTCCAAATTGTGACAAAATTATGGACCCAGTGTGTTCAGGCTGCTAACAGCAGTGTGCTCTCATCAAAGAATAGCCACAAGAATGACTAAAGCACTGAAAAACATGCGTTATGGTCAGACTCCAGTGGGCACAATCTGTTTATCCTAACAAAGACAGGGCTACGGGGGGACTTAATCACAGTTTGTAACTAACTACATGGGGAACAGCAATGTCATAATAAAGAGCTCATCAGCTTTGCACATGAATGCATAAAGAGAGTTGATGTCTGGAAATGGGATATATTTAGACTGGAAATCAGGTACAAATATTTAGCGATGAGGTTATTTAACCTTTGGAAGAACTTACTCTTACTGAAAAATGTGGTGAATTTTTCATCCCTGCAATTTCTTTTTTAACCCAGATCTAGCATAATTCATGGAATTTCTATTAACAGGACATCCAGACTAATGAACAAGAATGTCCCTTCTACCAATTCTGTGTACGAATCTATTCTTAGGGAAGCACAGAGAATTCTGCCTCGGTAAAAATCAAGAAACATATTCAAGTACCTAAACATGGATTTTGGCTAGAAGCAGTTGGGAATTTTTCACTGAAATGATATTCCACTCTGAAGTGTAATTTCCAAGGCAGGAAAAAAAACCAGGATAGCATTTTTTTTAGGTGTCATACTTTTCTGACAGAGAATTAAAATTAAAATGACTATTTTATTTTATGTTAGTTGACCTGAATATGAGTATTGATTTTGTTTTGACAGTGATCTAAACTATTTTCCTTCAGATCAATATTAAATAAATATAATATAAAATAGCATTTTGCCATAGATAAATTTTACCTTTATAGAACTTTCATTCTTTTATAAGCTGAGTTTTTGGTCAAACACATATTCACTAATGCATTTTTTTGGAATCATATGACTCACCTTAGCGAATGAGTGCTGTTGATGTCTTTATTTTGGCCCTATTGTCTGTCTGTCAGCCTGCTATGGAGAAAGAAGGCAAAACTAGATTGAGAGAATAAGAAGATGAAATTTAATGCTGAAATATGACTGAGTAACCAAATCACTTATTTCAGAGAAATTCAGATGTTTTAACTGAATATGTCAAAATAGGATGTCTTGACATTTCTGAATGCATTTAATTTCTTGGAGTTTGTTCAATGTTCTTATTCTGCATCAGAATGAATCCAAGTTTTGCAGCGGTTTGACTCTGCATTTTGCCCATTTTCTCTTTTCAGATTCATTTTTGAAACTTCGTCATAGAAGACTGGAGCTCATGGCAATACCAGCTCTACTGTGGTTATGTGGTCTTCATTAAAAAACAACTTTTCTGGATGGAAGGGATGCTGATTCTATATTAAGACATATAAAAGCTGAAGAAATAGGTGATCTTTGAATACTGAGCCTCCATAAGCAAATCACATAAAAACCAAAATTCTGAAATACCGTGTCTCACCTGCCTTACGGTATTTCCCTTGGAAGAGAACACTCAGCTTTCAGTATTAACCATTTCTACTCCAGTTGAAAATTCAAACAATTTCATTTAAAAAGCCTTCATTTCATTTTCCTTGGAAATATTGTAGGCACCTGCAGGCTTGGCGGTCTCCCCAGGAATTAAGGCAGAGTTTATTGGATTTTAGGGAACACAGAACACTAAGTGTTATTGGATTTTCACAAAGCACTTCTGGAAGCAGAGACTGGTACTAAGAATGTGAGGTGTAGACACTCAGATGGCAGATAATGGAAAGATACAGAGAGAGAGAAGAAAAAAGTTGTGGGATTGCTTGTGTGTTGTGGCAACCAAGTCTCACACAGACAGTAGCTCACTCCCCACCCATGGGATTGGGAAGAGAACTGGAAAAGTGGGATAACTCATAGGCTGAGATAAATGTAGTTTAATAGGGAAAGCAAAAGACACGCACACAAGCAAAAAGAAATAAGGAATTATTTCCCTGCTTCCCATGGCAGGCAGGTGCCCAGCCATCTCCAGGAGTACAGGGCCCCATCACATGTAATGATGACTTGGGAAGACAAACATCATCACTCCAAACGTCCCTCCTTCTCCTTCTTCACCCCACCTTTTATATGGAGCATGATGCCACATGGTCTGAAATATCCCTGTGGTCAGTTGAGGTCACCTGTGCTGGCTGTGTCTCCTTCCAGATTCCCATTCACCCCCAGCCCTCTCCCCAGCATGGCCGTACAAAAAGCAGAAAAGGCCTTGGCTCTGTGCAAGCCCCGCTCAGCAATAACAAAAACATCCTGTGTTATCAACCCTGTGTTCAGCACAAACACAAACCACAGCCCTGTACCAGTCACTGGGAAGGAAGGTAACACTGTCCCATCCAGAGCCAGCACGCTGTGTTGTAATATTATACCAAAGAATAATGATGATGGTGGAAGAGATGGCATAAGGAAAAGTCTAATAAGACTTAGTTAAGAATTAGTTAAGACAGAGAAAATGTGAGTTTTGAAATAAATTGATATCTTTAACCTCTGTTCCCTGGAGGTAAACATTCCTTTTTTTCCTTTTATATATCTTTCTTTTTTCCACTTTTTCCACTTTTTTTGATGATTTCAACTAAATTTAAAATGGAGAAGAATTTAAAAATTTGATTTTCAACTTCAACACACATCATATGACATTACTGACTGTTGTTGTTAGAAGTGGATTTGGTAAGAACAGTTCTAATCTGAAGAAAATTCTAGGATTTCATTTTTTTTCTTTTAACGTGATCAATGTGACAGATTTTTGAATATTTTGGGAAGGAAAACATTCTGAATTTTTTTTTTTAATTTTAAATTACCTTTCTTATCATGCATAATTTAAATGTGAAATTAATGTTAAAGGCCCAATTTATTTTTTTTTTTTTCAATTTTAGGAAAGATCAGTGGTAGGCTCCATTTTAGAATATTTTGAAACAGTTCTTGTTCAAGTTCTTGTTCAAAAAGAGTTCCTTTATATTCCCAAAGATACAGTCAGTCTTTAATTCTGTTCCCAACCTTATTTAAAAAAGCATGTTTTTGAGGTTCCTACAGAAAACAATGCACAGAATGCAAATTAGAACAATTTAGTGTGGAGAAAAAGAATATCAATCAACTTACTTGACAGGTTACAATCTGCAATATATCTGGGCGTATCCTTAGTCCTATTTTTCCTAAGATACTCTGGACTATTATATAGCATCCTGTGGTTATTTTGTAAGAAACTCAGGTCGCTATTTTTCATTCATTTAGAGGTTTGGTTGGTTTATTTTTTTTTTTTTTTGGTGGTTGTACTATTGAAGTAAAGAATATTAATTATGAATTCCACTGTTTCTTCTGCTTATGAATCATTCATGAATTAGTCCCGATTTCTGAGAATGTCATTTTTATTTGTCAGTAGTCTCTGAATGTTTTCAATGAATAACTTACACCTTAAGAGTGTTTTTGAGGACTGTTTGCCTTGAGATTATTCGTTATTGATGTTGAACTATGAGAAATATGACATAGTTTAAGCAACTTGTCTGGAATACCAGCATATTTTAATTATGCAAAAAAACCCCACAACCTTCCCCCTTAGAAAAAAAAACCCAAAAATAAAACAACCAAACAAAAAAACCCCAAAAAACAAAACTAAACCAAACCAAAAAACAAAAACCAAACAAAACAAAACAAAACTCACAAACCACAAAAACCAACCAACCAACCAAACTAAAAAACCCAAAAAAAACCCACACAACAAAAAAATTAATCTGGTAAAATGCTTCAGTCCAATAGACTTATTTGCAGAATGGTGAACAGAGTGTGCATCTGGTCTCAGAACATTTTCTGTGAGGAATTGGTAACTCTGTTACAAAAAAAATCTCAGCTTATTGCTCAAATGAATTGTTATAAATCATCTATCATGGTAAATTTTATTTAATGGGAGCATGTAAAATATGCAAATATATTTTTATAATTGTACTCATGCATCCTCTTTTGTATGATAGTATTGATTGTAGACTCCAATGAGGTCCCTTTTGGTGTTTACATTTGCTTGCTCCTGTTGATTTGTGCCTAATTATTCATTCAAATGTGCATTATTCAACTGATGGCCTATTGCTTTCATTTCTACTCTACTTTCTTCCTTTATAGTTAATAGCACCATGACAGTTTTGCCAATGAAGAAGTTAGTCATGTTTAATTCTCCTGCGTCAGAATGCCACTTCCCTGTCCTCATCCTATCCCTCTAAATGCAAAACAAAAGCAGCAGCTCTTTAGATCCAAACTTTAATTTCTAAAATACAAGAAATAATGTGATTTCAGAAATAATATGCCCAGCAGAGAAGAGGTTGGGATTATTTCCTGTTAGCCGATTTCAAATGTTGAAACTATTAAAAAAAAAATACCAAATTCCACTTACAAGTTCATAAATAGCTCTAGTGTTGAAACCTATTGCATGTGGTGTCTGCTTCAGGGTATTGCACAGCCTCCTGAGATGTGACCCAGTGATTTTTAAAAACTCTGAGTGCTCCAGCAGGTTCAGACTTCATGCTATTATCTGCTAAGCTCTGCCAAGATACATACACAGAGAGAGCTTGTATCCAAGAACAAATCTTTGACTGTTGACACTAGAAAACAACTCTCCAAAAGATTGAAAAAAACCCTAGACACTTTCTAGACATGCAAAGCATTTCCTAGACATCAAATGTTTTGAAAATGTTTTGAAGGATGTTCTTTCTGTGATTTATTATTTATTGGAGAATTGTATCAGAAATACCTATTGTGGGAGATAAATAACTTTCAAGTTATATGAAAAAGGGTTGTATTTTTTTGGTCAGGATTGAATCACAGTGGGTATGGATTTTTCAAAAGTCCTGATCATTTACAGTTCCACCCGAAATCAATGGAAACTGCAGCTGCTCAGCATCTCTGTAAAATCAGACCCTTTAGGAATCAGAATAGTAATGACAATTACACTATCAAGGACAAAATTACTAGACTTATAAATTCTTTTGTTTCACTGTTATTCGCTGAAAAATTATTTACAAAAAAACCTGATTTTTTCCTCAATTCAGTGGCTTTATAGCTAACTTGTTCCATTTAGAGGGAAGATCACATTGCTGCTGTACCAGACACCTGAAAATTAATCCATCCTTTCACTTTTTTTTCTCACAGGTACTGTCAATAGAAGTTTTGGGGGATCAGATTCTGTCTCCTAGTTGTACCCATTATCACTGTCCTGTTACGAGGGAAAAGATATAAAGGGCTGTAGTTAATGACACAATAAATATGACAGTTTTATGCTTTGGTAAAAAAAATAAATGAACACAATACTAAAGATGTAAGCAAGGGTCATATTGGTAATGTACACGGTGTAGTTCTGCCATCCTCTTCAGAAGTGATGAGGCAATAGCTAAACTATTCAGTCTAATCCTGGGTGATGTGCTTCGCCAGAGATTTGGGTCAGGAGAAGATAATCTAGAGAAAAGTGAAGAAAAATATTAATTTGAACATACTGAAGGAAATGGGTTGTTTAGTTGCTGCACATGGGAGCAGCTGCCAGGTGGATCATGCTGGTGGAGCCAATCCTACCTGAAGAGAGGGAGCTTACCAGATCACCTTTTTGGGTGCTTTCCAGCCCTATGTTCATTGATTTCATGGTTAGTATAGAAAAACCTTTCGTAGATCTTTTTGGCCTGAACATACATGTTGGAAAGGAGATTCAACAGAACTACCTCCTACGACGAGCAAAATCTGTACGTTATCTGAACCTGACTTCTCATCCACTCTTGCTGCCCTGCGCTTGCTACTCCTGAGCAAGAACATTTTCTCCCTTTGCTTCATTTTCTCATGAGAAGTTTTTCAAGGTCCTGGCATATCCTTGATCTCTTTATGATTTGTTTTCTATTAAAAAAAAATAGAAAGAAGCCCTAAATTTGGACAAGAGAACAAGTTTCTATACTGCTCTGAAGTGCTAACAGCAGCTCTGTTCATATAGTTCTCTTTCAAAACCAGTTCTGACAGAGCTGTTCAGTGTTTACTCTCTTGCAGACTGTGAAGGAAAACAACTGTGCGTGAAAACAGACTTTCTGGCAACAGTGGAAAATCCTTAGTAAAACAAAACAAAAGTGGGCTTCCTATCCCAAAAGGTTTCAGATTAGCTCCTATTCTGAACAGGGATGTAATGCTGAAGTTCTCAAAAATGTTTCTAAATTGCTAACCAAGGCAGGGGAAAAGACTGGGTCAGCAGAATTTTGTCTTAATTTACTAGGAACTCAGAGCACAGTATCGTTTTCACATCAAACCTCCAAGTGTTTCAGTGTTTCAATGCAGGCCCTTTGAACCAGAATAGCTCAACAGTAAAAATAATAATAAAGAACTTTTAGAAGTGAGGTTCCTTGTAGAAATGGGATCCTTTGCTTGCAAAGAGTTTCGCTTTTGATGAGCCAACAAAAAATTTGTTGAACTCTCTGACTTTCCACCTAATCCTGGAAACTTATTTCAGTAAAATAGTAGACTCTAACACAAGCTGATGTACAGGTGCCCTCTTGACAACGCATGGATTTGTCACCTCATTCATTTCAGCGGATGTCTTGCCAGCAGGATGTTGATTTCCAGATTTTTATTGCAAATTACAGCTCTCCAATGTCAGCTTTAACCCTGCCTCTGTCCTTTGTATTATCTCTCTTCTTTTTAATTAGGTGGTGCAATTTATTCCCCTTAAATCAGTGTGATGTGGTAAAAGGTCCATACTCAGTGCCAAAATGTTGTTTGTAGAATTGCATTTGATTCCTAAAAAATTGTGTTGTCCATTCCTTGTCATGGCCCAGCCCATGATAGTTCAGACAAGATCTTTGCTGACTTCATACTTTGTTATGACAGCTTGTGTGTCCCTCTCAAAGACAGATATCAACCTTTTTCTCATCCCTAGTTATTCCATGGCATTTTCGAATTTAGATGGCAGCTGTGTTAAATACACACAGAACCTCTCTCTGTCATTATCAGAGAGACCTCTCCCTCTCTGTAATCATACTTGTTAAACCAGGTTAATCACACTTGTCTCTGGGCTTGGCCTGCAATTCTTTACATATTTGGTTCATCTCAGGGAGCATGCAAATGTTACAGGAAATCTCATTCCTAACTAGCATTAATACAGAATATTGTTTTACTGCCCTGTTTATAGGACACATATTTCTTATTGAATCAACTGATAAGGAGAAAAGAAACAAGAGAGAGAAAACATAATGTGTGTACATTCTTTCACCACAAAGAATGCATTAAACAAAAAATCCCAGCAACAGCTGGCTTAGAAATAGTATGGGGATGTGACTCCAGGGATGGTCTACCTGTTTTGAGGAGGGCTATCCTGAAGAAGCTGGAATTATTTATATGTTCTGCCCAAACTTGGAATTACAATGGGACTCAATAGCAGCAAGTACCCAACATGAAAGAAAATAAATTTATGACAATTTTTTACAGTATTTCCCATCCCATTTTATGACAGGTTGTGTTATAATATCATGTTGAATATAGAGGCAACATCATTTAATACACAGTGACTTGGGAGGAGGGAGGAAAGGGAGAACCATGTTGTGAGTCCTAAACAAAACCATTTTTGTTACTCAGAATTGAAATAGGTACCATGAAGTTACTAGAAGTAGTTCACTGAGTTAAAATACATGTGAAAACTTGTTGGATTTGGGCTTGACAAGTTGCTAGTTTGGAAATGCACATAAAAATGATTTACATGTAACCATTGTCAGTTTGATTAGAAGACTGGATATAATAACTCTAATTACAAAGTGAGTTAGCTAAGAGAAAATCTTTCTGAGTTCCATTGTTATGGATATTGGGATAGTGAAACAAATGCAACTGTAGCCCATATAAATGTCAAAATAAATTAATAAACTCTTGCCGGTGGAAGTTATAATGCTGTTAAACAAATGAGATTAAATTCTGAAAGCAACTAACACACTAAAATGTGTCAATTCTGCAGTTCCTATCAAAGTAAGGAATCTGGACTGAAACTATTGGAACAGTCTGAAAATGCATTTAGTGAATATTGAAGCCACTGCTTATTTTAGACCTGTATGTGAATTGTTCTAAAATGGACCATCTGGTACAATAATGTGCCTTGTTTCTTTGTTCAGCACCTTTCGTTCCTGTCATTGTTAGGACAGAACGGATCTAGACTGATGAAGCATAAGACAATCTATTACCTCTACCCCTGGAGCCTGGCAGGGACATTGTATAGGCCTATCTGAAATAAGTCCCAATCATTAGCCTTTATCAGCTCCAGGAGAGAGTTCCCAGAAAGCAAATCACTGTGGACTGAATCATCGATGCCTTCATTTAGCAGAAGAAAACCAGCTGTGCATAAATCTTGATGAGAAGATTCCTGGTTAACAGTGTGTGTGGAAGAAGTTTGCATCCATGGGTTTTTTAAACCTGTTCCCACAATTTGTGGCCAAGTGTTTATAGGAGGCACATTGCTTTCTAAGATGTTTTCATTTTTTTCCTAGCCCAATAATCTGTTATCATGCAATGGAATGTGTTGGATTCCAATGTTATAAATACTTGGGGAGAGGGCCAAATGCACCAGTCTTATATTGATGTAACCCTTATCTGGAAAAGCACTTCCAGATTTAGTTTGTGAGGGAGAATTGGGAAGCCAGAAAGATTTGTTTTTCAACAACCCCCTAATTGGTATAACTAGAATTGTGAAATTTTAGAAGTCTGAGGACAAATGGGGTATGAAACATCCTCTCCCACTTCGTACTTTCTTTTTCTATTATTTACTCAAACCTAGGGGGGATAAATGTGATAAGGCTCATGCTAATTTCTCATTAGAATTCCACCTTGGCATAGCTTCAAATTAGGACCAAATACTGAGATTTCAGGCATGTCAGATATTAAGTCAATTGTTAAAAAAACCTGTCGGGAAAGCCAGAGTTACCCAGGCTCAAATAAGGTGCTCAAGCATATGCCTAACTGGAAAGCTGTGATGCTGATGGTGGTGGGAGTCGGAGTGAGCTTGCCTTCTATCAATCCTCCACCAATTTTTGCAGACTTCATCCAGCATCCAGGCTGCTTTGGCAACTCAGTTTTATGAAACTGCATTAGACAACCCTCCAGACGTTATCAGTTCAAAGACGGTGCACATAGTTTGGGCAAGAAGCCCTTTAGGACTGATATGTTTAGAAACAGAAAACTGGGTCGTTTGTAAATTCTCATATAAAAAAAAATCTGTGGGCATCTAAGATTTTAGGAAGCAAGCAGGTGCTTTGAGAGTGCTTTTAGAACTTGAGTTATAATGTGGGTACCTCCTGAGTTATATTTCCAGAAATGGCTCATATCAAGTATGTAACAGAATCACACCCTATTTAACAGAAAAACTAAGAAGTAGAAAAGCATTAAGGGTTAATGTTACAGCAACTTCAATTAATGATCCAAGACAATTATGGTTAGTTACAAGCCATTATAAAGAAGATGCAAAACAGCTGGTATATGCAGTCACAGAATAGTGTTATTTAACATGTGACCCAACGGCATATATTATCTAGTGCAGATGTTTTCAATTGAAATAAGCCCGTAAAACTTGCCATCTCCTGGCACAACTGGTAGAATGTTATTTCTGCAAGAAAAATAAATTCTGCACAGACGTTTCATCTGTCACAACCATGATCCATAAAACTGGAAAAGTTTTCTCTGAAAACCTGCCTAACTGAAAAGGAATGAGAACAAAGTGCATTTTTCACCTTTATCTTTTATTTCTAAATGTCTCTGACATATTAACATACACAGGTGTTGGATTTCTTCATATAGTAAGAGATTAAATACTGCCAATTTTGTTGCAACTGTTTTTAAATAAAATTTCCTCTGAAAAATGATGTGACTATAAATACTAGAGCTTTGTTCCCCACCCATGTGAACCAACTGGATGTGTAATTAGTGTGATGTTATATAAAAGGCAAATGATTAATTAAATTGCTATTAGGTTTTTCATTTGCCTCATACTTTCTATCTGGCTGCCTGCACCATAGTCTAACCCATTGTGGAGTGGATCACTCATAAAAGTGGCTGCATTTCTGAGGGAGTAGTGTTCTGCATCAAAAGTATTTTTCCCATGCCATGGGATCTTAAATAAAAGTAGGGTTTAAATGTTGAAGAGTCATTTTTAATTATAGGTAGGAATAATACTATATACTTGAAATGACTGATTATATTTTAGTAGGCAATTGTCTTACTATAAAATAGCAATAGTGAGCTATTTAAATACATTGCTAGTTAAATATCAGGAATCTTTTGCTCTCAATTACTTTGTTTTATCCCACTGAAATGGTAAGCAGCTGTGTTACAATACAGCCAGCTCCTTTTCAGCAATAAAGATGTTTCAATGTGCTAACTGCTAAATTCCTGAATTTGTGAGGACTTAAATTAGGATGTCTGAGAGCACAGGAGACAATCATCTAAGAAAAAAGAATTAAAGGAGAGATTCTAATGACTAAACAGATACCTGTATGGCGGGAAGGTAAGGCAGGGAATGTCTGTGTATCACAATGTATTGCACATGTTCTCTTGCTGTCACTCGTGGTTCCAGCCTGAATCACCACAAAATGTCAGTACTCAGCCCAGTGCCTCCCACCTTGCTTTTTCATTTGGAGCGTTGTTTGGCTGGCTGTCACTAAGGGAGTTGCACAGCAGGCTACAACAGGAATTTTCAAACCTCAAGTTGCACTGTAGCTTGACTGCCTTGGGGAGCTATCAATTAGGTTTTGGTTCAGACTGGCATAAAACTGATTATTAATGTTCTGGTGGCAGTATCCTGGGGTTTTGGAACAATTGAGACAATTTTAAGTTGAAATTCTTGGATGAGTTTTGTAAGTGTGAAACGTGGGGGCTTGTAGGAGAGAGATACTTGAATGGCTATTTTTATTTTAGGTACAACACAGCTACTCTGTCTAAGCTTGTGCTGTAGCTCTCTGCTTCAGGTCAGGAATAGGTGCTGCAGTAAGCAGTGTTAGAAGCTCTTGTGCACAGCAATGTTACATAAATATGAGTAAGAACTGCAGGTCAGGTCGAAAATTCCCATGGATCTGTATCTGCCATTGCTCTCACCTCAATATGTGTGACAAGAATTTAGATGTGACACGTCCTTGCGTTGCAGAGAAAAAGAAGAGTAAGTGTGAAGGAAGGCAAATCTAGAGGCACTACAGAAACAAAAGTCTTCTCTGCTTGTTTACTTGAGGTTGGGAAATAAATCTAAAGATCCTTAATTCTGGAGTTTTCCTCTTTGATGTTTCCATTTGTTGGGCAATGGGTTGTCAGAGTTATCTATATTCATTTACCTGCATTCAAAGTTCACTGATTGAAAGATAAAGCATATATTAAGACACCTCTTTTGGGATAAGATCTGAGGAGGATGAATGCTCACCTTTCACCCATTAAACAAAAAAGAGGAGGTGGGTACATTTTTGGTGAAAGCACTGCAAAACATAAGCAAGACTCAAGCCTCTATTCCTAGTACTAGTGACCTTCATATATATTGGTTTTGAAGGACAAATTTGTAGTGTGCAGTTCCCTTTCTTTGCAGTGGGAATAATGTAGCTTTTTCTTCCTGACAGACATGTTTGGATAATTGCTGAGATGCCACATTGATGTGTCACCTCAGAGAAATCATGACAAATAATTTAAAAAGCCTGAAGATACATTATTCCTATGTGAGAAATAGCAATTATTTTTAAAATATTAGGGCTTATCAGTTCAATGCCGTGTAAAAATGCCTCTGTTACAGGCGTACTCAGAAGATATTTTTCATAAGGTATTTGCAATAATATCCACTGAAGAGCAGAGCTGCTCTTCTTGGGCAGGCATGAGTAGTCAATATTGTCACACAAATTTCTTCCCTCTTCTCACCACCTTCTTTGGAATGCAACATTTTGCCAAGGGTACATCAAGAACATTTGATCATTTGCAGTTTCCCATATCAAATGCACTACCAGTTACACAGAAGCTGTTGACTTTTAGTGCGAAGATTTAACAATAATTTCCCTTTCCCTGGAGTTAACTTGAACAGATTACAAATTGCTTAATGAAATGCTGTCAGGATAGATACAGTTTTGCATCTCAGCGTGAGGGAAAAAGACAAGGTAAATCACTTGCCTTGCTAGCTTCCATGTCCGTATCTAGGCTGATGAGCAGAAAGCTGACCTGGATTTTCTGATAAATGGACTGAGTGCTGAGTTAGTTTGTTGGGCATTTTTTGGGGGAGGGAAAGGGTTATTATGTTAAAATAATAAAGAAAAAATTGAAGTTATCATTTAATTCACATCTGAGGTATTGGTAGGAGCAGCATGTCCTGTTGTGTGGATGTTAAGGGCTTGTGCTGGGAATGAGATGTGGCTTTCTCCTGTAGCTGTTTGGCCGCTGGAGCTTTGCCAGTGCAGTGTCTAGTTGTCTACAACCTCATTTGATGTCCACACTTCCATGTGTCATCCATCCTGCAACTCTACCCCACGGACGGATTTAGCAGGGACAAAGAGGTGACTGCCTGCAGCGTTAAGGGCACGGACTTCAGAAGATGGTGGTGAGCACAGACGTTTGTTGCAGAGTGATAATTCCTTATATACTACAACACAAACAGGAAATAACTCTACACTACAGTGTGCTCCAATTAACTCTCGTGTTTCACAACATTACCTCTTATGGCAACAGGTGAACAATACCTTTTAAGGTAACACAGGGTGTTTCTTACTTCTGACAGGTCCAGCATTACACAGACCCACAATGCACTCTTTCCACTTCCCCTGTGACCAGGATGTTTTTTACTGGTCCGAGGGCTTCTTCCAGACCAGAGACAGAAGGTCACTTTGGCTTTCAAGGCCTATTGCTTTGGCACCTATATCCTGTAACTCCACAACTGCCCCTGTGTTCCAAGCAGAACTGGAATTCATATTGTCCACGTGTCAGGGTCAAGGACACGTTGCAGGAAATTTCTGTTTGCTGGGGAAGAGAGTTTCCACCCTGATGGGTAATTGCTTGTATTGGTGTTATTCTTCTGGGGGAATCTGATCCAGGCTACCAGCTGCTCAACAACTCTGCTGTCATCATCAGGGGAGCATAAGCCCTGCTGCTTAAAGGTGACAGAGACCTTTGCCAGGGCATCCTCCCACTGGATTGTGCTGGCATTTCAGAGATTTCCCACTGAAATACACTTGTGAGTCAAGCCCTCCTTTTTTGACAAAAAGGAAGAAATAAGACAAACTTCAGAGTGTGGTTTTTATTGGTTAGGAACATTTTTGTTCATCTCCTGAACTCATAACATAGATCTGGATTTTTATCTGGATTTTTTTCAGCTATGGGAAGGACATTTCAGACAGCATTCAGACTCCCATGGGGAGAAAATAAAAGACATTTTGGTGTGTGAAGGAGAGCAATGAGAATCTTAAACCTACTCTCAGTGAGGACACACAGATCCTGTAGGCCATTTCTCTTTACTGCTGCTCCTTCTGCTTTATTTTTTAGGTTTTTGGTTTTTTTGGTGTTTTTGTTTTGTTTGTTTTTTTGGTTGGAAAATATGACTTTTTTTGGTAGCAGACTTTATTTTCCTTTTGGTATTTCCCATTACTCCACTTTTCCATTCCCAATCTGTTTTGTTGTTAAATGATTAAATGATTATCAAATGGGCAAAGGATTTTTCTGCACTTTTGTTGCCATGGTGACTGGATATGGGGGCCAGAGAAGGAATGGAATTTGAACATCAGAAATAAAATTGAATCAAACTACTTTTGCTATTAGAGAACTTTGCCCACAATTTACTTTTCTCCAATGAAGTTATTTTTATGCAATGGAAAACAAACTCTTTTGGGAAAAAAAAAAAGGGGGAACAAAACTTTTGTCTTTTTCACTCCATCTTTTTACTGAAGATTTTTTTTTTTTTTAAGATACCGCTTTGGGACCATATTGATACTCAGTTTTTATTTAATCAGATTCCTATGTCCCTTTTCATTTTGTATTCGGAAGGGGATTTCTTTCAACATTCACAGACTTCTATACTGTACTGGGCAATTCAACATTAGGGTCCTGGGCTGTGACTTTTTCTGCAAATTAAATCCATGGCTACATAACCAGGAGTGTTTGCTCTTCTAGAAGAGGGGGTCTGGAGATGGAGAAGCCAGAAAGAAGCACTGTGAAAGGTACTTCACTGCCTCATATTACTCCTTATAGTACTTTTTTCCCCCCTCCTTGTTTCCAGTTATGTGTACTTTGGAGATGGGAAAAGCAGCCGTGGGGTGGATTTCTTTTTTTGCTTTCTTTTCTATCAGAAATGGTGAACAGAATCTCTTCAGTGAGATATTGCTTCACCTCAGAAAGGCCACAAAAGTCTGAACCACAAAAAGACTGAGAGTCAACAGAGAACTCAGTTCTTGGACTCCTCAGCCCTGAAAGATCTTTATTCCATTTTAGAGCTGTACTTACTGTCACTGTCCTCACAGACTATACAGAATTAAATCTCATGTCCAACCATCTCCACACCCCCTTCCCAGGTCAGACTTCTATACCTAGAAAAGAGTCAAGGCTTCAGCACAGGTAATTTTGCAGGGCTCTGGGAAGATGTGTCAATTCTAGTTTGAAGGTTCAATATCTTTATTGGTAGGCACACAACTCTCTGCCAGGTGGCTAAGAGGGCAATAACAACATTGCAGAGCAACTTGCTCATTCTTCCAAGTAATCCTCCTTTTTAATACTGATGGAAATTTAGGATTGCACAATTATTTGCCCATTCACTTAGTCTGAGTGATATCTTCATCAGGCATGCACTGTTGGAATAGTTGTGATGGGAACTAAATTAGCTGCTTACTCTTTCCAGCATGAGGAATCGATGTGTTGAATAACACCCAAGAGAATGTGATGCTTTTTAAGGTTAGAACCAGGCAGTTAATGTGATTTTTGGATTATCTAACTGACAGGAGTGAGGGGTCATAATATTTCTCTTCCCATGGAAACCTTATTTTTCTTTCTGCAGACCTGGTTCTCTAACTGACCAAATACTGAAAAATTTTGAAGTTAAGGCAAGAGTAATCAAACATGTTATTGTTACATGTCATTAAGTCATCCAAATTTGTTTGAAAATTACCAAACTCTGTCCCACTGCAATATTGAACTGCAGGCAGTAGGCATTACTTACCTTTATCAGGGAAACATTCTCAAACTGCTGTTCCTGGGTAGATGTCTCAGTTTAAGAGGCGCTGATTCCCCTTTTTGCATGTCAAGCTCTGAAAGCAAATCCTGTCTGGGTGGGTCCTCTAACCTGAGCCTTTCCTGACCTGTTTTTCATTTCCCAGCCTGAACTTGTGAGTTTTTAATTCTAACACCCAGGACAGAGGGTTTATGTCTTAGCAGGACATGACTTCAGCTGGTGCTTTGCTTTGTATCTTCCAGCAGTGAATTATTTCCATTTTCTCTGTGAGTCATGCTCTTGTTTTACTGGGATAGTTTTATCTAGATTCATCAGAAGCATAGGTTTTACCTTTTTTTTTTTCCCTAGGTAAAGTAAAATACATAAATAATTGCTTCCTGTCTTGAATTCAAACCTAAAAGCCTCAATGGACATTGTTTTGGTTAATGTGGTTTGCCTAAAATGTGGGTGAGTTTATGTTAGACTCTGTATGCACTTTTTCCACATCACTGGTTCCTCTTTTCTTCAATATTAATATCAACTGTCATGCAAGAGACCAAAAAGCATCTTTAATGTATTCTGGTGAGATCTTTTTGTGGCTGCATTGAGCTTTGAAATAGGTACACTCTTACTTCTGGAAGAAATGAGCAGTCTCTTAAAACAGCGAAATAAGAAGGAAATAGGCACAAGTACTCCAGCCATCTCTTTCACCTACTTGAGAATTTACTTTATTCTGGGTATTGCTCTTTGAAACATAATGGTATTTTCTTGCCTATGGTTTCCTTTTGTTGTTTTCTTTTCATGGGTTTACACTGATCCATGCAAAGTCTGAGTGACTTTATACAGAATCATAGAAATTAAGACTTGTTATACAATACTCTGATCTGCTGCAGTGATTGGGTTGAAATGATGACATTTTAGAATGCAATAGTGGCTCTTGAAAATGTGATTGTGGTTCAGGCTGTCAGACCCTGAGTGTATAGATGGGTGTCTGATGTTCAGTCTGGTCCAATTTCAGGCAACTATGTGCCTCCTTTAAAAGAGACTCTGCCTGGTGGATGCTTAACGTCATGTGTCTGAGCTGCACAGAATTTCTAAAACGCTTCAAAACCATGGAGCCCATCATATAGGAATTACTTGTCTATCTGTGTAACAGTCACTAGCAGACTGGTGACTTAATCATTGGCAACAGGGACAGAAACCTCTACTTTTCCTCTGCCTTTCACTGAAGAATCGTCTTGAGCTGGAGTTTGCTAAAGAAATTCGGAACTAAAAGCACGTTGCCACAGGGCTTGACACACTAGATTTCAAAGAGCCACATTGCTCTACATCTTTATTGCCTTTCTTTTTGCAGGTCAAGTCAGCTACAGAACACTGCCTGAAGTGACATTGATGAATTATGTAGAATTGCTGTTAGTGTGAAATGGAGTGGCTATAATGTAATATGTGAGCATCTTAAAAACATGAACCAATTCACCAATGACAGATGTGGTGATGAACGTGTGGAATTAAAGTAAATAGCATCGTGTGTAAGCAATCAATGATTTGCAACACTAAAATTTTGTGATGTGAGCCTTTATATTGTCTATTGACTCAGCCCCTGGATAATTATCCTGTCTTACCTGTCGCCCAAAAACCTTGGGCCTGTTGATCTTTCTTCTGCTGTTGTAAACCCTGTGCAAGCCAGACCAGACTATTTATACTTGGCTATATTTATACTCATAATTATCATGTCTTCTCATACTTAGAAAAAGCCAAAATTCTCCAGTGTGCTGTGTCTCACCTATATAGATTAAATGCCCCTCTTGCTCTCTAAAGCTACAAGTTAGTAGGAACAGTTGTCATGTTTCAGGGTAAGAACAGGTTTTTAGATTTTTCAGGAACTTGCTAAATGGTGCTCAGAGCGATGCCACTTTTATCATTGAATGGATGGATGATAAGGTGAACAGTAAACTGCAAATAGTGCTGGGGCCTAAGAACAGTCTCTTGCTTGAGAACAATTTGGAAGCTTTGATGTTGATTTTTCCAGCCAACAGTTCTTAATCCATGTCTTTGGAGTTGTTTTTTGTAGGTTTTTTTTTAAAAAACAAAGCAAACACTAAAGAGACTAGGACATGTGATGCACCTTATCCATTATCTTTTCTGTGACACTACCCAGCGTTTCCAAGAAAGGAGGCAAAAGATCTGTGTTCAATTATGTGTTGATATTGCTTATATTTACTTTCATGCCCTTCTCCCTACCCCAAATGTCAGCTATGTATGGGGTTCTGCATATCTTCTGTCTTTATAATGTTTCAGAATTCTATGAATTAGGAATTAGGAATATTATTGCATTGTCATCTGAAGTAAGTCTGGTTTGGGCAGAAAGAATCATTGGTACTGGAGATGAAGGAAGAGTACTTCGAATAAATGAAGAGTAAAGATTGAAATACTTTTGCAAGAACATTTTGAAGTGATATTCATTCTTCTTTCCTTTTCAGTTCCCCAATTTCTTTTTCTACGATCCTCATCCTACTTCAAATGCCATTCTTCTTTTGTTTGTTCAATTCTTTCATGTCTAAACTTTCCTAGTTTTTCTCAGTTATTTATCAGGTGATATAGCAGTTTACGTGTTTTACAACACCTGCCCTGTGCAGACTGGAGACTGGCAGTACTACAGAAAAAGCAGCTGCTCAGCAGAACTGTAGTGATGGATAAAAAGTCAGAGGAGTAGGGCATTTTCTGTAAGCCCAGAGGCAGGACATCATCTCTCGCATATCACTGTCTCCTAATCCCAGACCACTGTGTTTTGTGTTGTTGCTGCTAGGTCATTCTCTATTTTAGGCAGAGCACTTATGGGCACAACCGTTGTATTAAAAAACAAACTTCACAATAGCTGAGTGTCATATTATTTGAAAAATAAGTTGTACTTTTATGGGTTAGTGAATACAGCACTGGGAGGCAACTGTGTGAGCCGTTGTTGTTCACCCAGGGTTAGCCTGAGCCGTATAGATGTTTGCCACAGGCTGGAACTGCAGTCTGTCACAGCCCTGCTGGATAAATTATACATGACAATTAGAGAGATGGGCTTGGGAACCTGACTGGGGAGAGGCCTGCCACAGAACCGGCCCTGAACAAACTGCTTCCAACTCCTGACAGTGTTCTGCATTGGAATGAGGAGTTTACAGCTGAAAAGGGATACTACAGAGAAAAACTGAAAATAGAGGAGGCTGTTACAGCAGAGGTAGGAAAGGACAGTGGAATGAAAGGTCACACAGACCAATGCAGAATAATGAAAGCTGGCACTTCCCAGTCACAGCCCATTCTCTCCTAGTCACTCAGTGACCTGAAAATAATACAGATTCATGGTCTTTTCTCTCCTGTCAGTGTGGTCAGTGACCTTACAACAATATCCTGTAGTCCATTAAAACAAACCCATTAAAAAAAAACATTACCGGTCCCACCCCCTGAAATTGAAGCAGGGTGGGAGAGAATCATAAATAAAAGCTCTTCTAAAGTAAATTAGCCATCTTGGTATTTGGATGAGAAGGCAGGAAATAATGAGTGACATACCAGTCTATCAGAGGTATAAGCTAAATGAGATGCTGGCGTGACAAAATGAACATAGTTAGTTACATTTGGGATTAGATAATTTCCCCCTCTAAAACATTTTTTTAATTATGGGCCCTTTAGAATAAAACCCAAACAATTCTCTATTGTTCATTATAGTTAGTTTCTCTGATAAAATTTAAACTCTTGGGGACAGACTGGAGTTCTTTACAGCTGACTGATTAATCTCTTGATGCTAATGCTAAGGTCATTAAATAAACATTCCAGGGAGATGTTTAGATTTGATAAGAAAAAGTATCCAAGCATGTGCCTAGAGGAGGATTAAAATGTATATTGTTAGAGTTTGAACTCTTTTAGGCTTATACCTTCTGAAATCCTTACTGTGTCAAGGCAAATATTACGTCAGTACCAGAAAGCTGGACACAGCAGATGTCTGGGGGGAGGGTGTTCAAATGAACTTCTGGGTTTTACTTAAGGCTGTGTTTGTGTTTCAAAGCTTATCTGAATAAGTGTGAACCTGGGTGTTTGCAGGGTAATTTCAAACAAAAAGAATTGAAAAGTGAGTAATTAATAGTGATGTATGACATGGGGTTTCAAGGATAACTTAGTTGGACTTGACCAGTGAATGGGTTGGGATGTGATGTGCTGCTGAAATTCAGGCAAGCTGCTTTTGATGTCTACTTTTCCTGTAAGGACCATTTTTTCCTCTCCCTCTTTACAGCATCACACATGGCTGTTCATGATATCTTTTACTTTCCAGACTAACCCTACTCAGCAACATCTTGAAAATGTCATGTAGGCCTTTGGCAAAGAAGAAAGTGCATCTTATTACGAAATGATTTTTTTGATGCTGTGACTGGTTTGGGAAGAGGTGATCTGATAGTGGGGTCTTTCCAAGAGAGAATACATGATAAGAAAAGCAGACCAAAGATATGGGGATGTTTTTTTATAGGAATGTACATATGGATACTTTTAGCTTGCTTCTAGATCAATTCTTGAATAAAATGAACAGTTGACTGAACTTTCCACTCTTTCCTTGAGTTTTCAAGTTTCTGGGAAGCTACATATTTAACTGGTGTAGTTGTATTCAATCAGGTGCTTCCATTTCTTAATAAAATTCTTATAATATTTTAAAATGTTCAAAGATATTGTGGTTTACTCAATTGGAAGTATTGTAGCTCAGGTACAAAACCACCTTTTTACTGGGGCATCTTCATGCATTTAATGTCATTCTGGATTTTGTAAGTGAACTTGCTAAATTTTGCACTATTTGTACTCTCACAGAGCATACAGAACCATGTTGCTGTGCATTAGGTTAACAGTGGGAAGACATTTCTAGCATTGTTTCAGAAATGTAAAATAGAAAGTCCATGGGTTTTGAGCAAAGCAATTGTTCAGTTCAGACTGGACTTTTTCCTTTTAAGGATCAAACTCCAAGGTGAACGTATCCGTGTGTCTGTTTGGGATGTGGTTTGATATTACTTCTGTTACAGGTCAGGAAGCAGAGTTTGTTCCTATCAGAAGAGTGCACAGAGCGGGCATGAAATTGTAATGGTTGCTTTGCCCCTTGGCATAGGGAACATCAGAGAAGTCTGCAGCGGTTAGAAATGACATTTTGAACCTTTCAGTCTGAGCTCGGTCACATCAGCAGTGAGGAGTTGTGTATTTCACAGTACAAAATTACTGAAATAATTTGTGCCTGCAAATGGACAGTGCAATAATAATAATAATAATAATAATAATAATAATAATAATAATAATAATAGTAAACTACTACTACTACTACTACTACTACTACTACTACTACTACTACTACTACTACTACTACTAAGAAGAAGAAGAAGAAGAAGAAGAAGAAGAAGAAGAAGTCAATCTGGCTTCTCAGTAACAGTTGCAAAGTGCAATTAAATTTAACACACAGAAGGAAAAAAATACGTTGATTTGTTTATTTTTGGAAAAGAGTTAAAACTGAAATGCTATGCTGTAATTGTAGGGACTGGTATTCTGTTCGAAAGGACAACAGCTGAAGGACATATAACTTTACTGCACACTACTATCAAAAAACTACTGAAAAATAAATCAGTGAGAAGATTGAGGGTACTGGAGGGATTACTCTATAATGTGAAGTTAAGGTAAGTAGCTGCAATTTGCTTAGGTAATGGCAGACTTGAATATGGGGAAGTTTACAAACAATGAAGAGTGTATCCATGATTTAAAGAATTTCCTGGCATAGAAGAGGGAGGGATGGGGTGAACTCAAGTGGACATTTAGGTGGTATGTCATGAAAAAGCTTCCTGACATTGAGATTTATGAGACTAACAATATCCCAAGGGATGTAATGAAACTTTATCCCTTGAAATACTCAAAAAGAAATTTGAGAAGAATTAAACGTATGGCATACTTCTGCAGAAAAAAAAATATACAAGGTTTTTTCCACATATAGAGATTATGTGTTTTTGTGAATTTTGGGATATATTCCTATCAGGTTCTGAAAGATAAGTGCATTTGAACCTTGTCAGAACTTGGATTCAAATAGAAGACATTTAATTAAATTTTGGATTCCTGTGGGAAAAATGGCTTCTTCCTCAGAAACAGTAGGTAGAAGCAGCTTCCCAAAACACTCTTTAATAGTAGAGGACAGAAGCACCACTACAGTCCTACCCATCATCTTGAGTAAGACAATAGTGTCCACTAATTTAATGGGATTTAACATTGTCATTTTTTTCTTCTCCCTCCCAAAGAAAGAACTCTTCCTGAATTTGGGGGAAAAAATAAGGATTTATTTTTTTCTCTGCTGCTTTCTTTCCCTCAATCTTTTTGTTTCATTTGGGACAGAAGGGAAGAAAACATTTTGTAAAATCTTGTTGTTCCCTACAATATACCTGAGTATACCAGAAGTAGGGAAATTCCAGTTGTTTGGGGTTGAGTTTTTCCTTGCAAGGGTTGTGTTTTAACTTAATGGGTTTCTCTGAGAAACTAGAAACTTTGTAAAATTCCCCCATTGCCAAGGATTCATTTTTAACCTAAAAGCAAGGAGAGTTTTACTGGAGATATTCCTGGACACCAGAAGTGGAAGCCTAATTATGAACAGGTTCAGTGTATTTCAGTGAGGACAGAGCTGTATGTAGTCATTTCACTTGCTTGTGCTCTGGGATGGCTGCTGATGCTGCCCTGCAGGTCCTGCCAGGCCGCTGACACCAGTGGGGCCACTGGTGTGAGCTGTGCCAATCCTCACAGTCCTGTGGCTTCGGCCACTGTGACAGATGCATTTGTTGAGCAGCACGAGTCCAACTTAGACAAGTCAACCGCAGAAAGAAAGTCAATAGTACAAAAGACCAGTGAGTATCCAGTAGTATGCATCCATATTTCCAAACTAAATGTTCGAGCTGGAATTTTTTTCTGATTAAAAGTTGGCGTGGAGGCTACAGGATGTGTACGTCAGTCTGTGGTTTACTCCTGCCGTTAACTACAGCTTTTACTGCATAAACTCAGCCCAATGGAGACACAGGGAACACAGCCTCAACATAATCCTGTTTTAATGATGTTTCCATTTGGAGGCTGTCTGGGGAAGGTGTAATCAGCAGTCACACTGTGTAGCTGCCTGCCCCTTCAGGAACTCGCGCTAAGCTTTCATCCTGGCAGCTGGTAAGGCACTGCTCAGTGTGTGAGAGCAGCTAAAAGATCTGGAGTGTCTTTTCATTGCTTCGGAAATAATTTTATCCCTTTCTTTTGAATCCTACTGAATGTGGGCCCCCTAAAACATTTGAAGAACTTTGCGTGAACCCATTCCACTGAGGTCTAGTTGTGACAAAGGAAAATTACGGTTCAAAAATATGTGTTTTCTTCCAGTGTTTTTGATGATTGTGAGCAGCTTATTTGTTAGAGGAGAAATTCTGGCAAGGTTGGATGAATTTTTGAAAGTGCGTCACTCGTTAATCGGTTATTCTGAAAATGGACAAGAAAGTTGTACCTATCCATACAAATAGTTCCATAAGTGAAGAGGTCAGCAACCACCAATTTCCTAATTGCTCTGTTGCTCTAATTTACCTAGCTATTTCTGTGACATCCAGATTGTAACAAAACTGTGCCCACTGAAATACATCTTAGTTCTTGAACACTCCCCAAAGGTCAGAAAGCTACCTTTTAGAATAAGACATTAATTGTGAGAATAGGTTCCACATGCAAAGCATTGTATTACTGGCATATTTTCCTTATATGTCTTTTTATTGCATTTTATACTAGTGGCTGTTATCTACTGAGGAGTATAACCTTCCCTGTGGCAGAAACAGTCTGGAGTTTTGTCTTACCTTTAAAATGTCTTAGACCCCAAAAAGAAGTTTGCAGAACATGTTATGTGTCTATAGAGTCACAGTGGTTTCTTTGTTAATCCATAAAATTTGGTCACCAATCAAGATGTGCCCAAGTTCTTTTTAACTCAGCTTTTAGACATCCTGCATTGACAGGTTTGGTTTTTTTCCGAAGTCATGCAGTCTGTGCATGTGTGCGTGGGTGTGGGTGTGAGAGAGAAAATGCAAAGCACCCGGCAGACATTAGTCACTTCGTGCTGTAGTGCGTTGGAAGGTACTCAAGTTCTAGGTTGTAAAAACATTGTGGTGCACTCTGTAGACTGGGAGCCCATGAGGCTCAGTATTGCAGCTGCTGATGTGATAGTTGAGGCACTTTTTCAGGTCTGTCTGTGTTTTCTCCTTTTTGCTCTGGGTACCTCCATGTGCATGTGACAGCAGAGACCACCTTTGTTGCAATAGGCAAAGCCACAAGCTTTCAAGGCAGCAGATAGAAATCCTGGTCAATAACACCAGCATTTTTGCCAACATGCTCTTTAATTCATTGGGGACAGGGAGCAAAAAGAAGAGGGATTCAGCAGAATTAAGGTCAGACAAACAGGTCACACATATTACCACTCCTATACAGGGAAAGCAAGGGGATAAAGGAGCAGAGAGATCAGGATCCTAGTCCCTCTGTGATAAGCAGAATTGTTTCTGAATGTGAACACCAAAGAAAAATGAACCTTTGCAGAGGACGTTTCCTCTCAGTGCTCTCACTGATTATGCAGATTTTAAGTGTTGTTAATTCAGATGGAATATGTCATGCAGTTCTGCAGCTGGATGGCTGACCCACTTAAAGCCCTGTGGTGCAACTCAACTACCCTTGTAACTCTCTCTCTCTTAGCCTGCCCTTTAGGTGTACTCTAGATACCTCCCTACCTCAAAAGCTTATATTGCAAAACCCCTGTAGCTAGCATCTGCAGCAGATGGAGTTCTTATCCTGGGCTGAATATACAGATGGGTGCAGATCAGCCAATCATCCCTACAAATTACATTTTTACCCCTTTGTGTGGTATGTACATCTGTGAATTTTTAGTAAGACTCCTCTGTACCATGTAGGAATGTCACTAAGGTTATAAAATTCCATTTCCTGCATATATCTTTTCTACATGTATATTGTTTAGGAGAGAACAAGAGTGAGACCATATATGAGAATGAGAGGTGAAACAAATTCACTTGGATGGCATTGAGGGTGTTCTTCTATTTAGGATTAAATAAAACAAAAAATGAATGATGTCACCAGTGTTATAAACGTCTTCATCCTTTATGCAAAATTGGTATGACTATAATACACTGGCACTGTTTTAGCAAATTTTACACTTTTACACTTGTTTCTCTGTGTTTGCTTCTGTGCTCACCTTTTGCAGAAGCATTGATTATGTATTTCCTTAATAATGGCTGAGATTCTTAACATTTAGGACAATTCCTCATATTGAAAAACATACACTGTGATGCATAATGTACAAACACAATAAAAAGATGTTTCCTACCCAAAGGATAATGTTATATGTATGCACAGCACTTCACAAAATCATCGTCCGTAAACTGGCAGTGAATAGCAAAGGTTAGAAGTACATGGATATACATCACAATCTATTTATCTGTGGGTGACTTGGAGATCAAAATAACATGGGATATTTTGAATGATGATAACAACTTTAGAGGACTTATCTCAGCCAATTTTGTTCTACATGTTTTAAATTCTAGCCTGGTGATGTTAACTCAAGAGCATTGCCAGGGTGGAGTTGGGAGCCTGCCATTAAACATTGATTTTCCCAGCATCTCACAATTACAGCAACATCTGTGCTAAATAACTTTTAGTGATTGTCTGTGAAGAGTTCATGGACAAGGTATCTTACTCAAAGGTCCCCTTTCGTACCTGTGCATGAGGGAATTGTAGTGATTGTGCAGTAGGATATTCTGTTAGAGGGATTGAGATTGAAGTTTCTTGAGGCTTTCCTTTTTATTTTCTTTTAAAGACATCTTTGTAGATTCACCTAAATTTTCTTTTCTGTACCAGTGTATTTTGCCTAGGTCTCTTAAAGCGTTTCCTTGCCTGTAAGATTTATAAGTAGTTGAGAAGCCATTTATTTTTTTACCTCCATAAATTCTCAATATATATTAAAAAAAACCTACCAAACAACAGCAGCAAAAGCATGAGTGTGTGATGAAGTTAAAAAATATACTCTACTGGTTGAGCAAAGAGATGCCATGTGTCATAATGAATTCTGTAGGAGGAGCTGCTAAACTGTCTCTTCCCTATCTCAGTGCTCATAGTTTGGGTACGGCTTCGTGTAATAGTGAGGGGAAAAGAAATGGAAACTGAAATAGTCTGGAAAGAAAAATAACACATCCCCCAATTTTGTTTTAGAGAGCAGGCTACATCCAGGCTTCCCAAAATGTTTTACAAGGGCTCATTAATTAATCAGCCTGTGCAGCACCCCTGTGAGATGGATACGTGTTGTTGTCTGCATCATTTCATACAGGCAGAGAGCTGAGCTTGCCCTGGGTGATGCAACAACCTGGCAGTGTGGGTGAGGTGGGAACACAGCACACCAAAGCTTCAATTTCCGTGCTGACCGATGTCATGATTCAGCCTGAGACTCGGGTGCTGCCTTACAGTACTACAGTGCAGGCCCCACTGAACAGAGAGATTTAAGGACTTAAGGAACAAAAAAAGCATGGATGCTTTTTTCTCTCATGAGAATGTATCGCTTGTAATGCAATGCTGACTACTCCATGCTTTCAAGGATCCCCCAGATTTGGGGAGGAGGAAGATTAGGAATTTTCACCTATTCCTGCAATGCTGAGGATTCAGGCAAAGTATTGTCATAAAAACAACCTGAAGTGTTTTTAAGAGACCCAGCAGGGATGGGAACCCATAGGCATAAGAGTCTGAGGAGACGATTCAAAAAACAGTGCAGGATATGAGGATGAACTCACTGACAAGGAATATCCTGGGTCTTTTTTCCCCTTCAGTTAATAGTCTTCTAGAACAGTACCAAGCCTTAGGTTCTTTTAAGATGCTTATTTTACTTACTACTTATAATTAAAAACTTGCCTAGAAGTTGAATTTCTAAATCTAAAAAAATAAACTACCCAGGGAGCATTCTGCCTTGCCTGCATGATCTGTAATGCCAAAATCATCCGGAACTTTCTGTACTACTTTGCTGTTCTCTAGTTATTAAGCTATACTGAGGAAGCTGCCTTTCTGAAGTATCTCAGAAATAACACAAGAGAAAAAGCAGGGGTTAGCATATCCCTTTTATGCAGGACGCTGGCAACTTCCTGAATTTTCATAGAAGACAAAGACTGATAAAGCCCTGATATTTTTAAAGGCATCATCTCCATTTTCTCTATATCTGTTTAAAAATCCAGTGCTATCTTAAACAGAGATAGTTTTGTACTTAATTTTGAAACACACAGAATCCGTAATTCCAGTAAACCCCTTTATCTGTTTACAAGGTTCCCACCCTGTTAATTTCTACTGTCAGACAGGTTTATTTTGAAAGGAAACTTCAAATAAATTTCTGTCTCTTGCAAGCAATGAAGTTTCCTTTTGAGAAATTGAAGGTAAAATTCTGTAAATTGTGGATCAGCTGTTTTTCAAACCCCCAACTGGGAACCACAGGATATTTATAGTGCTCAAAAAATAGCTATTAAATGGTTTTTAAAGTTTATTTCCATTCACTGGTTTATAATATATTTATATTTAGCATTTCAGCTAGTATGTGGGCTTCCAAACAACTTTGTCAATTGAAAATTTCCGGATGCTTTTATAACATCAGATATTATAAGCTAAGTGGAATATTACAAGATGATTCAATCAGGCTGACTAACATGCACAAGATAATTCTCCTGAAATCCACTGTTCAATCACTGTGATTGAAATGGTTCTCCCTTCATAACAAATATCATTTTGATTATTTCGGCTTCTCCCTTTCTGTTCAATTCTTTGTAAGTCTATTGCACCTCTCTGTGCAAATCTCTCTTAAATCCTTATGATCATTAGGTGATTTACCATGACTCTCTTTGGTAAGGGATGCCTAATAGCTGTTTTCATTAATAATAACTGACTCTTACATGTCATTCTACTCACCAGTGAAAGAATATTAACAAAGAGAATGCCAACTGCCTGCAGGGAACATGCAGGTGAAACTCGAGATTTGCAGCATATTCCTGCAACTGCAGAGGGAACTTGGAGGGGCAAAAAGTACTTCACTGAATTGGGATTGCCTGACACGGTAGTTAATGACTAACCATGGTCACAAAGTATTACAAGAACTTTCATAACCAAGTGAAGTTAGTACATTATTAAGGCAATTCCTTCAACTGTGGAGAGAGGAGGGTATTTATATTTGGAGGATACTGTTCCCTCCAACCAAAACTGGAGAGAAACTGCAAGGTTGCACAGGAGTCTTGTGGACCACCCATGTTCACCTCACAGTGAGGTCCCCCTTTCTTCCCCAGCATGTAATTTGAGGGAGTAAGACATGCCCTGGAGTGGCCTGACAGAGGCCCTGGGGATGAATATGATCAACTCTCCCTGGTTATCACTGAGTTTGCACCTTCCTACAATGCTCATACTGCAGCTGAAACCTATGATTCTGGGTCATGGAGATACACAAATGGTGGGTCAATTTAGCTGACTCATGTCCACTGTGATTACCTGCCCCAGCCCCCATCCTCCTGCCCTTTATCAGCAGAAGTTGACCCTGCCATCCTCTCTTGAGCCTTAACTCGATGGCACTTGACACAACTGGTATTTGCTTAACCTATTCAGTTGGCTGTGCAAATAACTCCTCTTTCTGTAGCTTCTAGTAGATGTTTCTTTCTAGGCAATTGCTGTTATATTCAGCCCATTTAATCTGAATCATGCTACAGGTTCATTTCTTTCCCAAGTCACTTTCTGTACCTTGGCATATTTACAGGCAGTTGTCTCTTCTGTATTCCCACCTGCTGGTGCATTCCTGTTAGCCCTTTGCTTGAGCCATGATGTTTGTGCATTTCTTCTGCAGAACTCTGATAATATATATTTGGGAAATCTGCCTCACGGTTAATCAAAAGCTTTTATGAGCAGTCACCGTGCCTCCCACTGCCGTGGTTGTTTTTGTATGTACAGCAATACTCATGGACTTTCTTTACCAGGAGTACTTATAATGATTGTTATAGCCTGCTGTCTTTTTAGCATATCTAAACAATTGAAACACAAAAAGGACAAAAAACAAACAACCTTCAGTTAAAAAAGTTGTTTAAAAGGCTGGTTTTATTTGAAAAATATTTCTTCTTTGAGCCTGTGCTTCAGATTTTGCATATTATGAATGCTTGATAGAAGGACAAAACAAGCTGCATATTGCTGTTTCATGTATTGGCAACAAAAGTAGAAGATAAATCCTGAATGCAGATTTTTATATTATTGATGACAGTGTAATTGAAAGAGCACAGCTGGATTTTCAGATCTGGTTGCATAGATCTAAATGACTATATAGATTATGAGCAGTGGAGAGTCAGCTGCTATCTCTTTTTGCATTTCCTGTTGTATTTATGTGTTGCTCTAGGTTTCTCATTTTTTTTTCCCATAACTCTTTCCAGTTTATTTCTGGTATTAGAGGTGATGTGGGAAGCAAGAAATGAGAACAGGTATCAATGACATCCCTATACACAGTTTTTTGGAGGCAATCTGTGGGTATCTTCACTGTAAACACCATTGGCAAAGTTGTTTGGCAATGTTGCAGATTACTCTAAGATCAGTTACAGAAGCTATTGAGGGAAGGAAGAGAATAACCTATACAAAAATAGTTCAATGTGATTTTTACAGTTTTAACTTAATTAATCCTTAATTTTTTAGGTGTCTACTTACTTCTCATTAGATTGAACTTGATATTCTCTTTCCAGTGAAAGGTTAATATGTAGGCTTTTGAATCAAGAATATTTCTTGGTGAGGCTTTTCCGAACATAAGACCTTTTCTCTCTCACCCACACTCATGTGACTCAAAGACAGCTAAAAACAGTTTTCATGCAACTAAGTGTTTACTCATGTGTTATGGACTTTTATCTACTTTGGAAATACAGTAAAAAGGAGAAACTTTAAATAAGGTTTGTTTTTTTTTTCTTATGGAAAGTTAAGAAGTAGGCCATAATATGCTTAAGCATCAACCAGGTAAAATCTACCTTAGGCTACCTGCAAACCTATTTCTGACCCATTTTGTTGACCTGAGTTTGTAAAATACTCTCCTAATCCACCTGTTTCTAAAAAGAGAGAAAGCTTCAGAGTGACTTTTGGTGGGTAGCTGTTATGTTATGAGTTGGACTAAGACGCTTCTAGAGACTGGGCTTGTCTACTGCTCATGGCTACAAAAGCTTTTGTGGCTTGGCTGCCTAGAGCCACTGTGTGTGTGAGCATGAGGTGGAGCATCCTTGTTTGTAGCAATTCCTGAAAGCCACGTGGTGGCAGGCACCCCCTCCAGCCGATCACAGTGCAGTATCCACAGTAAAAGACAAATACATGGGAAGGAAGTGGTCTGGGTGGTTCCCTTCAGGGAGGAGAAGATGTTTAAGGTTAACAAGGCAGCAAACACTATTCTAAAAAAAGGAAGTACTGTCTTGGGAATCTCCTTTGTTACACTCTATGCTGCTTCAGCTATCCCTGTCACTTGTCAGTGCAGTGAGCGATTACTGATTTTGTCTTAATATGGCACACTGTAAGCTGCCATGTTTCAGGAGCTGTACTATGAGCAATTCTGGCATCTGTGCAGCAAAGACTGGGTTGCAAAGTGACATGTCAACCCACTTACCTGCCCTTCTTATAGACCAGAGCCCAGAGTTGGCCTGAAGCTACCACTTGTGTCAATATAAATTTGGGGTTTTTTTCATACAATGAAATAAAACCATTGGGATGCAGGGAAAAGAGCAGATTGCCTGACTAAAAGCTTACTTGCTTTACCTTCTGCTGTGCTTTGTGGTCCATCACGCCTTACTAGTTTTCTGTTGGTGTGAGTGGGATGGCACAGTGGAGAAAGGTATCCCACAGAATAGAAATGATGCACTGGAGGCGCTGAAGACAGTAACGTGGCCAAACTGTTAATAATTCAGGATGCTTCCTAGAAGGCCATACGCCAGGTAGCATTGGCCAAATGTATTCCCTGTGCCACCCTATTGACTACAGTGGAGTTGCTCCAGAGATAGATTTGGCTCCTATTCCTTGGAAAGCTGGTGGACGAGAATGTTTTTATTTAACTTTTGGCAAGGCTTGTGACTGAGCTGTGGTGTGTTTTATGTCCTCTAGCTTTTGACATACACTTTTAATTATTCTTAATAAATTTAAATTGGAGCAAGTATCTTGAAATACTTAACTAAAGTATAACTTATAGCCTTGATCTGTGCCAAACATTGGAGGATGTGTCAACCTAACACTGGAAGTAGGGGATTTTTAGAGGAAGATCTCTAAAATGAAATTAACAGATATTTAACAAAAATAAATAAACTGTGTCTGAGCATTTTTATATCTTTAGTGTGTCACATAAATAATTCATCACATTTTCTTCCGTACAGCATAGATTTCTAAATGGCTTTTCCAGGGAGATATCCTGCTATTTGTTTCCACTGAACATAGGTATAGATGATAGTATATTACCCTGAAGTAAGTCTTTGCAACTTTCAGCTCATTAACTGATTGTCAGCAGTCATAATAGTAATACTATTTATTGCACACTGCAGAACAGTGAACTTTTGGATTTCTTTTAGTCCTTGTGTCTGCTAACTTTTCATTGAATATAATGATGGTATCTATTTCTTTTGGTCTGCAACACCTAAGAAAGTGAGGCAAAATTGACTCTATCATGCAGCAGGAAGCCAAAAAACCAAGAGGACTATCCACTATGCTGTACAACCCAGGAGTCCTAACTCCTCGTTGAGGGTTCTGTTCACTGTTGGACTGCCCAGATCTAACAGTCTGATTCAATTTTCAATAGCCTTACTCACTGTTTCCAGGAAAATAAAACGCCTAGTGGTGATGGCAGTAGTGGAAATCTGACCTGCCAGTATATCACCCTCCTCAGCTGGAAGAACTATCTTCAGGTCCTCAGTCCCCAAGACAGATTTTTAGGAATGTGGGTGGGTTCAGTGGGGATTGCTTTCCACGGAGCCTGTCCATGAGAATATTCTCAACATGTAATGGTAAATGCTCAGTTACTGCTAACTCAGAGCATATCAGTACTGCTCCAATTCTGCTTGGAATACCAAGTTCATCAAGGATGCTCCATAAACACCAGGTCAATGCTGACAGAAGCAAACGGATTCAACACAACCCTTCAGAACTACAGAGGGAACTTTTAAAACTCCCCTAAGGCCATTGATGAAGATCCTTTTACTCAAGGCCTGTAATCAACTTTGGGACCTCTTCCGTAGCCAGACCTAGGTCCTCACAGCTTATGTGCCACAGGAACTTGAAGTGTGCTAGAAAGGAGCAGAGTAACTCCCTGTGTATGGTAGCTGGTGGTATTAGACAGAGCAAGCCTGAGCTTGGCAGGGGACACACACCCCCAAGGTTGTGGAGCAGAACAACGTGAGGGGTGTTTGCACTCTCTGTAATTCTCAGCTGCCTTGGTTGGCTCAGCTCTGAGGGGAGAGCAGTAAGGGCATTCTCCAAATTTAAGGATGTTCTCCAAACAAACATGAACAGTTTTGCTGGACACATTTCTTTCTGCAGCACCTAGAACAGCTTGGTAGCAGTACATCTTAAAGATTAGTGTAATCTAATTAACTCCCTGAAAGCTTCTGATCTATAAGACTGCCACTCCTTTTACCTTGTGCACCTTCTGTGTGAAAGTAAGATGTGCCTGCGAGTACAACATTCAGAAATGCTGAAGCTAATAACGTCCATCCTCCAGCATCACTGCTGTTAAATTATGCTGTCATTCTAGTGTATTCACACCGATATCATTCTGCTCCATCATGAGGAGATCCATTTATTATGAGAAAATCTCTCTCCTGTACACACCAATTATTCTACATAGGATGGATTGGAAGCAGGTCCTATAATTATACCCTAGTCAACCAGTCAAGTCTATAAACAAAATCTTTCACTCTTTTATTACCTATTTTGCTTCCATCTATTATTCTTCAAATGTTTATAGAAGTTGTGTGTGTGTTTTAATCCATCAGCAGCCGTACATTTTTCAAGTACAAATGCCCTAAAACTGTGGTTATTTTTCATAAGGTTTCCAAATGCCCTTCCTGTTTTCTTCTCCTGTCAGCCAGAGCAGAATAAGCCATCATTAAAGGCAGAATAAATTATACTACTAATTAACAATATGGTTGGTGCTCTGGAAACATACTTTTTTTCCTGCTGTTATTATTGGGAAAGAAGTTCAATGGTGTAATACCCAGCTCAGTCCCTTTTGTCCCCTCACAGTCTCTCTGTATGTCTTAATATTCAATTTTCCTCTGTTCAAGTAATTAATTAATTTTACAGGATCAATACCATCTCTAGCAATATAAGGTCTGGGGGTTTTTCCCATGTCTAATCTTTTAATTTGCTTGGATTTGGGCTCTTTTTTTGGGATTTTTTTTGCTGTTAGTTTTGGGGTTTTTTAATACCATTGCTGCTATTAATACCAATATTTACACCAATTTATGTTTCTTTCTCACCAGATTTGGGTCATATTTGATGTGTTTGAGATGTTTCATGCAGACCTGTAAATTTTGCCACTTGACATTTTGAGGAGCATTAGATACTGAGGCTCACAGCTGAATAACAAATGGCTTTACAGCTCTTGGTTTGAAACAACAGAATCCATTAGAGACTGTGATATAGAACCATATTGACCTGCACATCTGCAGAGGGCATTGCAAAGTCATTGCTGGTAGGAATCTTCCAGTTTCTTTTGTTCCCCTGCAAGTAGATGTTCTAAGCCTGAGAGCTGTATCAGTTTTTTCCCTAGTCTGGACCAGAAATTGCTTTGTCCACCCATAAAACTTTTAGATACCTTAAAAGAAAATATTCATTTGAAGCTGCGTTCTGCAGTGTCAGGAGCTCGGTTTCAAATTCTGATTCTGCACGATTCCTCTATCTTTACTGCTTTCAGGTGTACTGCCTATTTTGAGGTGTATGTTTAGACTTCTTTTTAGAGCTCTGCCTGTACACCACAACTCACCAGATTAAGAGTTTGAACCTGAGTCTCTTACAGAACCCTTTGAGTGCTATGAATGACAATATTAACTGTTTCCCCTAAAAAGAGGGAAAAAATAAGAAAAATGAGCTAAAGTATTAGTGTTGTTACATATCCCTTTTACAGCATGGGTTGTACTTAGGTCAAGTCTTCCCAGAACTGAGTAAGAGCATCAGCAAACCTTACACATCTCAGCATATACTCTCAGGCTTATTTCCAGAACAGTTCTTTGTTGGTGTTCAGACCAGCATCCTTCCCTATATTGCTTAGGGGGAAGTCAAGATCCAAACTGGATCCAAAAGCTGCACACAAAACAAGTTAGAGGTTTTTCCTGCAGTGCCAACACTGTGGAAACAAATGCATGGACCCATTTACAAGCACTGATGTAGGAAGCTTCTGGAATGATGGGGACCAAAATTAAGCAAAATAAATTCAGAGTATGGCTGGATGGTAGGGCTAAGACCTGTAAACCTGGCAGGCTATAGACTCAAAACATTATATGCCCAAGATAAGAGGCTTGAGTTCCTAGGCTGCCAGTGTTGTAAGTGAAAAGTAATCACTTTCTCCAGAAGGCAATGCATCACTTTGTACAGGCTGGAAACAGGAGTTATGTGAGTCCAGTGCACAGAAAAGTTCAAGCATGGCATCTTGCAACCCATCAGCTGTTCTCGCCCACTATTGTTTTTCTGCCTTTAAACACTGAGCTATTAACCTGTCAGCCAGGTAGGTACTATTGTAGCTTTTCATCTTGTATATTTATTTCAATAAAGCTTTTATTCAATATATTTTCCACACTTGGATGGTTCTGCTAACACCTTCTCAGAATAATTCCCACTCTGCATTTGTCAAGGCAACTTGTGCTGAAGTAATGCAATGAACAACGAGGCTTATAAATAGCAGAAACTAGAACAGTCATTCAGGTAGTGAAGTTAGAGCCTATCATATAGTTGTAGAAAAAAATATCCTGTTCTGTGGCCTCAGGAAGTTTTTTAATGTGTCTTTCTAAAAAGAAAAAATCTCCCTGAACACCCAGAATTTCTGAAGAGCAAACTGTCATACACACGTCAGAAATATCAAAAAAATTTACTTTGTGACCTAGTGCAAGTACTCAATTAAAAATGTGAAACTCACAAATTCTAATAATCAATGCTGTGTCCTTCCTCGACTGGAAAATCTTCTTTTCTTTTGTCTCTCATTAATCTGAATATATTAATGGAAGTGGTCATACTTTCCAACACAATGTTTAGGAACAGGTCTATCTGCTCAGGAGAACCACTGATATGCCTTAGCAGTGAAAACTAGAATGTCTTTCTTGGCCTGTTGTTTTACCCTTATTTCTAGCTAGGATATTTGTGATTTTTTTTCAACATTTGTATAATGATTTTGAGATAGACAAGAATAAGGCCAGTGAGTGTGGCTGTTGGAGTTTTCGCTTTATGTTCTGCTTCTCAACCATATCTAGTATTTGGTCTAGGCTGCCTATACATCTGATTACATGGGATTTTCCCAAATGAGAAAAAGAATTTTGCAAACTGGAAAAACAAACAAACAAACAAACACTAGCTGTTGGATCAAAGCTGTAGTATTATATCTCAGAAAATAGTACTAAGATCATGATACTGTCAGCAGTGTGCTTGGCACTGTACCCCTCCTGAACTTCCCCTAACAAATACCTGTTGCCTGAAACTTTGATGGGAGCAGTCACAACTAAATCAGTGGTGGTATTGATGTTATTTGCTGGTAGTTCTTTTTGTCCTGACCAAAGCAATACACACATTCATACTGAGATCAGAAAGTACTACAAGCCAAGGAAAGAAAGGGAATGTAGATAATTTTGCTTAGAAAATAATACATTTTTAAGAAAGGCTAGCAAGGCGTAAATAAGCTAAACAAAATTAAACGTGTTTATATTGTCAGGGTAACTTTTTGTCTTTATTTTAATTCTGCTGAAACAAATATTCTTTTCTTTCTGCCATTGAGTGAAACAGTGCAAAAGACCATTTGCGTAGGCATGTCTTGGCTAGGGTCATCTTCAGACACATGTACACTGTGCAGGTAATGTGGCTGGGTGTGCTTGTTCCCCATAGCAGGAGTTCCCTCCTCTGAGTGACTGCAGTGAAACTTCTGTGTCCGTGTTGACGTAGGCTGCAGGAATCTCGTGTGCTGCCTTCTTTTGGTAGGTGTTCACACAGTGAGTGTGGACACTGGTAGCAGCAGTGAAACCTGCCATGAGTCAGGCTTTCAATACACACAGAATTTGGAGCAGAAATGGTTGCAATGAAATCACATCAGCTACCTGGGCAGCTGTCTTGCTGAATGAGGTCTCTGGGGAGGAGATGGCAGGACTAGTGTACTGTGCAGTTTCCAGCAGTATCAGCTCATGTTTTACAAACTCTATTCCTTGTTTTCCAGTGCTCTGGTGGATGGCTATGAAATCTCACAATTTCTTTTCAAGAGAGAGCCCTTAAATGCAGCAGGCTGGCAGAGGGCAATATCCCTGCATACATGTCGCAAACAAGGCTGACCAATTACAACTCAGGAGCAAGGGAAAGGTGGAAATTTTGGAGACTTTCAAAGGTCAGGAACTGCTGATTTTGGATGAAGCATGCTAGAAAACTTGTATGTGTTTCCAGGCATCTTGGACAGATTATGGAAACCCATTTTAGGTTCACAAACATGTGCTTAGGCAGGAGAATTAAAATGCTTTTCTTTTCCCAAGGGTAGTGAATGTCTCCTGTGGAGATCAGTTCAATTTTTCCTTCCTTTGTATAACAGGGCATATGTAGTTCAGATTCTCAATGGCTGGGTGCCTTTAACCACTCAGATCAGACGGTATTAGTCACTTTTCCCAGGCCACCTGCACCAAATATGACATTGAACTGATCCAAGACTGAGCAGTCTCCCCAGCAACTGAATATCCTGAGCTGGAAGGAACCATCTAGGATAATCAAAGAGATAGGTTCAAGCTGTGCAGGGGAAGGTTCAAGTGGGACATCAGGAAGAATTTTTCACTGAAAGGGTTGTCAAGCATTGGGACAGGCTGTCCAGGGAAGTAGTGGAGTCCCCATACCTGGAAGTATTCAAGAAATGAGTGGATGTGGCACGTAGTACCATGGTTTTCTTGACGTGGTCAAAGGTTGGACTCTATGATCTTGGAGGTCTTTTCCAACCTTAATGATTCTATGATTCTAGGATTAAGTTAATGTTTTATGTTTCCAAAAAAAGCATTTTCTCACTAAGTCTGTTAGAATTGCAGGGTCCTGCAAATTTCCTATTTCAGTGGAAAAAAGAACTATGTTGCCTTGTGATTACAAAAATGGGAAAATCTTGTAAATGCGGGGTTCCACTTATTCATTGATTTGTAAGCATTGTCCCTCTTCATTGTCCTTAAAGTCTTTCACAGATCTCATTGTCATGTAATTAGCTGCTCACTCTCTCTCCGAGTTATAATTAGTGAAATATATAAATATTACTTTGTTAGTTCCTGTTAATTATTTGCCAATGAGTTTAGTATATGAGAAGTAACTGGGTGAAGAGATGAGTAAGATTTAAGAACCTGAAAGAATAATTACAAGTGGATCAAGTGAGTTTGAAATTGTTTGTTTTGCTCCAGATAATCTGCAAAATGATAGTCCTCTGGTTTTGTATTATTTATTACTTCTCATGCAGTAAAACCTGTGATGTTTACTATACTTTAGAACAAGATTTATAGAGATGAATGATGAGCCATGCTGTATGCAGAATACCATCTTCACTACTTATTGGACCGCCAAATTAAAGGAAACTAAAATTAGACTATGATTTTTTCAGCAAGGGTAGGTGCTAAATTTAAAAAGAAGTAACACTATGCAGTCACATGCCATTTAGACCACAGGGATTAATTATACTGAAAATCAACAGAAATGTAGGAAAGAATCAGCTTTCTTTTGGCTCATAACAGTTTCTTTATGTGATGTAAACTGTGACAATGTCAGCTCTGCTGTCACTGGGGGCATCTAGCAAGGAAATAAGAGACTATGTAAGCAGGAAACAAAGACAACCTGGCATTCACCCTTTACTGAGGTGTACTGGTTCTCTTTAATTTTTACATAGCAACAGAAATCAAACTGAATAATGATCCAGGAAACCACAGGTTATGCAGTACAGAAAATAAAGCAATCTCCTTCTATCTCTGTAGGTCTTTGGGATGCCCTGTTGTGCACACACACACACCCCCCCTGGTCAGCACCTCTAATGAGTGCATCCATCCATGCAAAGCATTTGATAGAAAAGAATTCAAGATCATTTTCTATGCCATTCCCCTTGAAACAATTCTCTGCCAGTGTGATTCCCCAGGGCTAGGAAGAAATATGTAGCAATTAATCCCAGAAGTGGCTTGATAGACAGTATGGACTGATAGAAAATCCCTGGATGATGCTGAGCCCAGGCAGTCACATCAGTGACCTTCAGGAGAGGACAGCAGGGCAGGCATCACACACACTCAAGTCCTCAGCCCTGTTTAACAGTGTGGCATTAGGATTTTCTCTCGAAGCCAGTGTCACCTGGTGGTTCCTCAGACTCAGGCGAACCTTCATGCTTACTCCTACCTGAGAGTGAGCAGAATATACACTGCTACCACATCTTCAAGTTCCCCGATCTCTCTAAATAGAAAGTCAGCAAGGGGTTTCAAGACCATCATATACAACCTTGAGGAAAGTCAAAGTAATAGGAGTCAAATAACAACATATTCCTAGCATAAGTTGTTGTTTTGATAATTAACAGTTTCATTTATGAAAAGTTTTGTTCTTGTTTGTAGTGCTACTTTGTTGCCACTTTAACTCTTAACAAAATCTTCATTGTTCTTCAGAAATTCTGAGTTTTCCAGAGATGCTATTGCAGCTGCCTGCAAAGGAATATACAGCCAGGATGTGAGAGTTTGTGAAAAATAGCAATGGCGGAGATATATTTATGATGCATACACTACCTGGGTCATCTGTAACTTTTAGATGGAGTCATTATGTGACCGAGTAATACCTGCCATGTTCAATCCTTCCAGTTTGTGTTGATTTCGGTTATCTCAGAGCCTTGTCCATAGTCCTAGTGTAAGAAAACATCTCAGTTTGGTTGTTTTTAATAAATTTTGGGTTTAGAGGAAGGTGGAAGGTACTGAGGCTTTAGCTATCTTGCTCATTCTTTATACATTTCATCATTGTTTTCCCAAATACCAGGGACACTGTTTTCCAAGAATGGCTAATTCATGTTATTGGTCAGCATCTGTTCACAGGTGTTAACACAACAGTTCCTCATCCATCTGCAATTTCATCCTGGAGCACAAGTGGCTGTGGTCAGCCAGACATCTACGTTGTGGCTGACTTCACCTGAGCTAGTGACCACTTTGCTTCACTGTGCAATCCATGGAGAGAAAGGAGCTGGCCAGGAGTTCACCTCAATCTATGCAGGCACCTGAATTAGGAGGAACTGCACTAAAAGCTGTGCTATAAAAGCACCCACAGTGAGCTGTCTCTGACAGAGACCTATGTTGTAGGTATATAAATTCAGATAAAATTGTTCCGCTCTGGAGTTCTGTAGTTCAATGTTGCCTCAAACTTCTGAGCTACTTGAATTTAATTAAAATAACCCCTATGGGCTTGGCTGAATCCTTTGTATTGTACTTTCTGTCCCTGAAGTAGCTCAAGTCCCCACACCAGTGAGTCTCTTGAGAAGCCCCAGATGGATTTTTCTTTGACTGACTTTGCCTTGTTTTACTCAAGTCAGATGCGTAGCATAGTATTTTTCCAAATCACTACACAAATGTAAGTATTTGCTATAAAACAAGATTTATTTTACATACCTTAAGCTTAAGGTCTCTCTCTTGATGGGGTCAGTTATCTATTTTCTGTTTCTTAACTAGAGAAGAGCAACAACTGTGAACACTGGAAGGCTTATTTCCAATACTTATACCAAAGTCTGTGCACTAGCTGAAATGGATTCAGACTTCTTACTGAAGGATCAAGCTTTAAAGCTCAGACAAGTTGTCCTTTTGCTATTATTGTTTTAGACGGGAGAATTTTCTTATTTTGTTTGAGATAGAAAAATCTGTGTCCTTATAGTAAGACCAGCTTTTGGTACCAGACAAAACCAGGAAATGCAGAGACAAGTAAAGCTAAAATAAAATCACCAGTGCCATTGTTACTAATTGGTATCCTTGTTAGCAAGCTCAGCAGAGATGCCAGAAAATTAATGTATATATACAAAGAGACAGTAGTGGACTTGAGCCCATAATTTACAATGAATAATTTATTCAATTAATTTAGCCTGCTTTTCTTCTCAGCAAAACAGATTACAAATTTCTTAAATTTATTCATTATTCAGAAGTGTTCAATGAGAAATACTTATTGTTTTCACTGTATAGACTGATTACAAATATTGTAGTACTGAACTGGGTTGTTAAGTTCGATTGAAGAAGAAGCACACTTACACTTTTTTCTTCTCCCACTAATTGGATGGACAAGTGAGCACTTAGGGCTCACACATGTGCCAGAGGGAATTTAAACTTCCCTGTCAGCAGGTATTCAACATGCACAATTTTAAAGTAACTTTCTCATAAGATTTTTACTTTTTTTCTTTTTTTTTTAACCAGGAAGGGTCAAAAGCAGTGGAGACCCGGCCCCCCCGATACTAAGGGTAGCTCTGCCCCAGTGTTATAAGTGTTGCAGAAGCACATTCTTTAGAAGAACACAAAATATGTAGACTTTATTTTATTTAGAACAGTAAGTATGTGACTGTCTTGGGGGGACAGCTGCCTTTGAATTATTTATGGGTGTTTTCATCGTGGCTATCAAACCAGGCATTTTTGTTCACTCTTGTCAGGCTTCCCCTTTCCCCATTCTCTTTAAGTTTATACATGTTTTGGAGTTCTTTTAAGACAGCTAAGGTTGCTGGTTTAACAAATTAGCTTCTGCCACACCGTAGCAAAAGCCTGCAATTTCAGTAAAAGGAAAGTGCCATGAGGAAAGATGAGAAAAGAGAAGATGAAGAAGTTGCAGTTGTTTGTCCTGCAATTCTTAGCCACAGTTGAATTTCACACTACAGCATGTTGCACTGGAGTTGCAGTTTTACACCTGTAAAAATATGCACCAGCTACGGATACTCTTGAAGAATGAGCCCTGTGAGGAGTGGTGCAGTGGAGCGTGAGGCCCTGGGCACTCAGCTTCCCCCTCAAACAACTGCTCCAGCTGCTCCCACAGCTTTTTTTGGATACAGAACCCCAGTGGACAGGAGGGCTCTCTGGCAGGATTTGAGCAGACCCCAAACCCTCACAACCCACATGCCTTCCCAAAGAAAGATGCCTCTCCTCCTCCTGCCGTGTTTCCAGCTCTGCTGTAGGAGCAGTGGGAGCCCAGCTGGGTGGGGAAGCCACGCTCTGCTGTATCCATCCTGCTCCCAGCCACGCCGATTAGCAGCAATATCAGGCTCTTGATATCCCACCGATACAACATCATTCTGCAGCCCAGCAGGCAGGCAGAATTTGCAGCCATGGCAATAGTGACAGCTGGGTCATTACACACAAGCACGACATTCTGTTACTGTTTAGCATGATTTTTAAGCAAATTCTTTTTTACTGTATTGGTGCCTCTTTGTGCGTGTAGCGTGGTATCTTCCAAAGCAGGAATATTTTTCACAACAGTGAATATCAAGTCGGTATTTCAAAGTGATCATTGGAAGGTTTTGTTTGATTTTTCTCACTCAATCATTAAGGTTTTCTCAAACTGATTATTTTACAGGCTAGATTTGACCAGTCAAGAAACTGAAATTAATACTGTGACCTGTGTTTAGTAAAAGCAATTGGAAATTCAAAGCTTGTCTCTGCACAAGGAACAGCATGCAGGCAAGCAGCAGACAGGTGATGAATCTCACTGAATATTCGTGAATAATGAATACATTTTTAGGAGACTCATGGAGACTCTTAGTGGACATCAACAGGAATCATAAGATGTTGCTGAGAACATTTTGCATGTATGTGCCCAGAACTAAAAGTAGATCTTGACTTAAATAATGAGATCTTCAAAGTAGATTAATGCTTATTTGCTGGGAGCTCTGCATAGAAAATATTCCCTTTCTGTCTTTCACCCTGTAGTTTTCTAAGTGAATGTCAGCCTGAAAAGCTGTGAAATAATGGATAGTTATACTATTCAGATATTTGATCATCAAATGTAGCACCTTTGGTAAAGGAAGAGATCAAATGTAAGAACAAAGAGAAGGGACCATAAGGCAAAGGCTACCAGTAGCCACATCAGAATCTGAAATTCCAAATTTTACTAAAAAGAAGAAAATAATAAAATATAAATAAGGCAGTGCAAATGAACTTGTAAGAATTACTTGGAACATATAAAAAAGCTAAAGACTATTCTTGAATAGTCTCTGTTGGGTGCAGGACTACTTAAAGATATTCTGTCTAAGGAAAGCTTGTTTTTATTTTCTTTTTTCCTTTTTTTTACCCATTTCTTTCCTTTTCTGAGTCTTTAAGAATCATCTGAGTACTTTAAAACATGATTATAATAGACATATTTTCTGAACAGTAATTCATGCGGCTTCTCTTTCGGTGCTGTAATTTTATGTGGGCTGAATTTTTGGTCAAAGAGCATGGCTGCTTTTGGAAGGCAAATAGCCATCAGACCAGCAGAGCTTGATTCAGACATGGAAGAATCACAGCTTCTAGCTTTCCTTCCCTTTACCTTCCCATCTTTGACTCAAGATTGAAAATTATTAGACCATGAAGGAATGGTACCGTGTCCAACTTAATATTTTTATGATTTTTCTCTCATGTGACATAGCTGTCTTCATTCAACAGAGCCGGGGAAGTTTGAAACCCGTCTGGTTCCATGTGAGTTCCCAACAGATAGAAGGAGTAAAGACATATGTGACTGCACAAAATAGTGTATCACTTTACCTGTAGGTGTCATAGTTTTACATGTGACATTTTTAGAATGTTAATCCACAAATACAATATCTATTGGAAGAATTTGAATAATGCCTGATGATTGAACTACTTTTGCCAATATCTAGCTCACCTGGGCAGTGTGCTGCATTAAAACAGTCCTGTACTCTGCCAAATGATTGTATGTATCCACAACATGAGGTGGGTATTAAATAAAGGATTCCTTATTTTCAAGGAAGTTACTTCTGTTACCAAAAGTGAAGTACCTAGCACAAGGATCTTCTAGCACTTTGGAAGTTTAATATTCTCCTAGGAAATTAGTGCAAAAGAATTCATTTGCTGAAAATTTCTGTTCTTCTTAATATCATCCCCATGTTCACAGACTTGAGCCAAAGCCCAGTGAAATCTTTCCAAGGGTAGAATGGGAATGCTACGAATATTTCCAAGTTCACATGGGACATTTTGTTTCTCATTCTTCTCTATTTGCAGTTCATGACTTTTCTGTGACTCTCAGTTAAGTTTTTGAAATAGTGGACTCTGTTTGAAGAACAAAAAAGATGCAACAGTTTGGGGGTGGGCACCCTGTGAAGTCTGCGGGAGTTTTGGAGCAGGGATATGGGATGAGTCCATACATGGTAAATCACTTCATTGTGGATGATTATTTTTCCAGAGTCTTGACTTGCAATTCATAATATTTTGCACACAAAAAAAAGTTTCTATTCATTTATTTTCTTGCTTGTTTGTTTGCATATTTCTTTTTCTTATACAGGGAGTTCAGAGCATTCACATTGCAAGTGTCGTGGGTTTACCCAGGAAGGGTCAGTCTTTCAAGTGACCTATGGTGCAAGAAGTAGTGCACCTTGCTTCCTGGGAAACAGAGCCAGTGACCAGCTAGTTTTGAGTATTGATGGGTGTATAATCCAATTAAAAGTTGTTCCGCCTCCAGGGAAAAAAACATATTTAAGAGAGATACACCTGAAAAAAACCCTCTTTTCCTGTCCTATTGCTGCGAGAGAAGCAAGTCCTGTGCTTCTCTCTCTGGTAAGGCTGGGCCCTTGCCCTTTCCCCCCCC
>VZTJ01003961.1:1592005-1665150 GCA_013397795.1 Orthonyx spaldingii
CCTGCTTTACCTACTCCTAATCCTTATCTCACAGCAAAATTAAATAAAATCTGGTAAGTGTGCTGGCGTTTAACCAAAAAAACTCAAGTGAACGAACTCAAACCACTACAGCAAGTCATGCAGCTCAAAATTCTCAAGAATTAGTATTATCACTAAAGCATGTTTGTACAGATTCTTTGTTGCTTCATTTCCTGTACTCAAATATATTTGCAAGAAACATCTCTTTTTGCTTTAGTCTTCTCATTGCAGCTTCCTTGCCAGTCACATGCACATATGTAACAAAAATGCCTTTTTCATGTCCCCTGAGTGGTATCATATGCTGACAAAACCTTATTAAATTCACAAGCCAGATTTCATTGGCTATTTGCCCTTCAGTTTAAAAGAGACTTGTTAATAAATATTCCTCAACACCACTACTTTCAATCTGCTCCCCCTCACCCAAGGCAGCCTCAGATCAACTGTTTTCAACAATTTCATGATTTCTAAGCTAATTACCAGGCAAAATCTCACAGATTGATGCAAAAATCTCTTTTCTCAGGCACATTTTGCTTCTTTTTGTTTGCCCCTGCTTGCTTTCCTCGCTAAACAGCCTGCATTCACTCTTTGCAGTCCAGATTTTGCTGCTCTTTTAGGAGTTTTAAGGCACAAGTGCCCAGAGCTGGGAAGGCTTGACATTTAAAAGGTCTTGACATCGTTCAAGGGATTTCCCCCCGGTGTGGGACAAGTGCAAGAGCGCTGGATAATGGGACCATTGTGCCCTGCCGCTTCCATGTCGGCTCTGGTTCGCATTACTGCAGCCCCCTCCTGACAGCTCAGCTTAAAAGGGCACGAGTTCAGGCCTGGTATTATTAAGGCTGAGGCCTGCTATGACTTAATAGAGAATAGAAATCTTCATCAATAGCACACAGATGTGTGGGCTGAAGCAGAAGTACTACTTGGAGTGAAGTAGTCCAGGTCCCAGTTTCAGGCAGCTTGCCGGTTGCCCGTGCGATGGATCCTTCCCTCAGTCATTCCTCGGAAGTTTATTCACTCACACATTCCCGTGGGCTGGTCACATAGCGTGGGCTGCAGCTACAGCTGGCTCTGTCCTCTCTTCCCCAGTTCTTCTATGCCCCTCCCTTGCACACTAGTGTGCCTTCACTTCCTTTCTGACTGCTTTCTTTGTCTCCTCATCCAGCTTTGCACGCTGCCCCTCCTGGCTGGTACAGCTTCTCCCTTCCTACATGCCAAATTCCTTTCCTCCTCACAAAGGTCTGAAGATGTGGTTGCCCAGTGCAGCATCCAGCTCAAGTGCCACTGGTGCCAAGCCTGCCTGTGTCACGCAGGACAGCCTGCACTAGCCTTGCCGGTTTGGTAGGGAGGGAAACTATCATTTCTTTATCTTGCCCCACAAAAAAATGTCAATATCTTAATACACTGGGCATCCATAAATTGTTTTCTTTTACACAGTACATGATTTCAGAGTGCTACTTAGATTACTGAATTTGTGATTAAGAAGCCCAGGATCTGTCCCTAACACAGGAAAGAGCAAGGACTGCACACTATAGGAAAACTTCAAGCATCTCACACTGAAACATAATCTGTTATATCCTGAAGGCTCCGAGGTAGAATAGCTAGTTTTAGCTGTAGCAGCCAGACAGGTTTGGAAAGATCCCTTTCCAGCATTTTTATTTTAGGACTTCTTGATTTGTCATTTTCACAATTAAACACTCATCATATTCTTCAATCCCAGCCCTGATGCTTGCTAAGAACCATCAGAGCAACCTGTTATGAGAAACAGAGTATAGAAAAGTGAAAAAGTAACTGATACTTGTGGTGTTAGATGCACATTAGTTACCTGCCATTAAGTACTTTGTTCACAACTTTGGCACTATAAAGAATGCCATGACATCTAGAGATGCATCTGCTCAGAACTGAAATCAGTAGGATAAGAGAAAACAAAGAGAAGATGCAAACCCAGGCTCAAAGAAATCAAAGCTTCAGCAGTTTCAGTAGGAACATGACATTCAGTTGCTTCTATTGCAACCTATGACAGAAACAGTGCAAATAGCCACATTACAAGACAAACAGAAAGGAAACATAAACAGTAGGCCCTGTAGTGAATTTGCATGTGTTGCTTTTTTTTAAAAAACCCAAACCCAAAAAAAACCAAAACCTGTGCCACTTGTTTGTGTCTGCCAGTTTTTTGAAGCCATTTCCCATATTTTTTATGTCATTAATTATAACCGTGACAAAGGTATGGGTGGTGTTGGCAGGTGTAAAGATGCAGTGGTAATGCACTAAAATAATGATGTCAAGGGAGATTGACTAAAAGAGGCTTGCAGCTGATGGTGTTTTGGAGGTTGAGTCTGTGAGCTGCTGAGAGTTTGAGCTGAAAGATGAGCATCCCCAGGGTTCACCAATTTGACCTGAGGATTCTAATCACTTATTGGGCTCAGATCATTAGCTTGGTGTTTATGCAGCTTGTGTTTTTGCTCTTTCTGGCAGCTTGTGTTGTGGAATGAGAGAGGAAGTGAGAAAGAGCAACATCAGAAGGCCTGAAAAATACATCAGTTAACTTCATGTTTCCTTGACGGCAAGACCTTTTGCAATTTAGGAAACAAAAGTTAGCATGCAGTCTTTTGCAGGGATTTGTTGTGCATCCCAGGATGTTCTCCCAAGGATAGCACACTGTGTGGGGGCAGGCAGTGCTGGATGACATCCAGCACTTTCCCTCTCCTCCCCTCCCACAGCTGGAGCTGAAGGCAGGCTGTGCAGCAGGTGCGCTACGCTGCGTCTCGGTTGAATCAGGCTGCTTTCCCTCCTAATGAATCTTGTTAGTGGAGTGGTTTATTTTACTTTATCTTTTCATAAGGAGGAACACTTGACTTGTTGTTATGAAGCAACATGTCATTAATCCATCTGATTGCTGGAACCTGCTCAGTAAAATGAAAATACTTGGGAATCGTTAGAGTAACAGTCTAAAGCCTGGTGTTGGAATGCATGCACACACACACAAAGGCCCAGCTACAGAGACTGATGGGCTTCTGAGCTACAGGTGTCCATTTTCCTCAGACTAATTTATCAGGTGTACAGTATAGGGAGTTTTATTTTCATGGTAGTGCACCAATCCAAGGTGTAACTATCACACTGACTCTGTCACCTAAGGATCACTAAGCATGCTTAAATAATAACTAAATTTTGCAGCACCTTTGGTGAGGTTAGATTATATTTTGTGGTGTAACGTTTTCTATTTAAACAAATACATAGGCTGAGATTAAGGAGTTTACTAGAGGTCATGTAAAGAATCGCTGAGGGAAGAAAAAACAAAACATTTTCCTTGAATCCTTTCTGTAATTATTAGGTATTTCCTTGTTGCAGTATAGGCAACCAGGAGAGATTCAGGCATGACAAGTTATGTAGTAATCTAAAAGCACAGCAGGCAAGACAAGTCCCACCTGCCAAAGATGCCCTTCTTACGGTTCTTCGAAAGTTTAAGCTAAATCCATTAAGTTTAATTAATTAATTTAAGTAATTTAGCCTAATTAATTCTTAAACTAAATATTGATTTCAGAATTTTAAAGTCAACTTGAGGGTAATTTTAGCTTGATTCATGTCTACTTTTGTACAAATATTGGCTGCAATGCTATTATGGAAAACTGTGTAACTATTCCAGAAGTGTTTCTAGATGACCCTATTACAACTGCAGATTTTGAAACATTTCTATAAAATACTGTACTTCTGGGAAAAAAGCTTTCTCTCTTTCATTAGGCAAAATTCCTATTGGCTTTAACAGGAATTTTGAGCAAGTAAAAACTAGTGGAGATCACAGGATTGTGTGGCCTTTGTTAAAGGTAAAAGATTTTTCATCATCGACAATGGTGTTCATCATCTTTGGGTTCTTTTTTTACTTTTTCTTTCTTTTATTTTTAATTCCTTTAGTTGAAATTGATAGAAATGCCTGACCCAGCTTCTTCTGTAGACTTAGTTACTCATGGAGATAAATGGATATCTAAGAGAAAAAAGAAAAGAGAAAGAACCTAATTCATTTGGGGTTTTTTTCTCAAAACCTGCAGTATTATACTGTGGCATCATTGATATAATTGAAAAGCTAAAAAGCAGCAAACAAATCTCCAGAAGTTCAAACCCTTCCAGTATTCAAATACTAGAGTGAAACAGGCCCCTGTAAAAAAAAAAAAAAAAAAAAAAAAAATTTCTTTAAATGCAGATGTTCATTCCACCAAAAGAAGAAATCTTTTCATCCATTTCAGTATTGTTTTTCTTAGCATGAAGATCTCTGTCATCTAGAGGACAAAATATCCAAAAGCTTATTGAACATAGCCAGGAATTTCCATTGCTAGTGTTCTTGAAAATACAGTAGACCTACTCCTGAGAGGGTCTGAGTGCCCACGGTTTCCTAGTCAGGCAAGGAGTTGTGTTAAGTACATTTTCCCACTGCCATGGGTTCCTAGTCAAATTATTCCCTTCTGCTTGTGAATAAATAACACCGCCTTATAGCCATTGGATCAAGTGTGATGCTGGCCAGCCTCTGCGCCATTGCTTTTCTGTCTGGCTGTGGAAATCAGTCTTGACATTGCCAAGATGTTTCCTACAATACTGTATCTCCAAAGAAATTAGGGTGTTTTTCTCCATCAGGAACTAAATACTTGCAGTGTTGCTCAACCGAATGAAAACAAACTTGCGTGAATATTATGACACACAGCCTGTATTTTCATGAAATTAAGATTACAAGGTAGTTTTCACTAGTTTCATCTAGAGCAATGCTCTTCTTTTCTGTCATCTTTTATATTAAAATAAACATTTCAGGCACCAGAAATATCTGCCTTATTGTAAAAATTGACCAATGCCTATTCATCCTGAAGTTTATACTCCTTTTCAGTTACCTCTACAGATAAAAGCTGCATGTAATTTATAAGTGGAACTACTTCTAAAGTATATGATTATGAAAGTTAAACTGAACGAAATGGTATGTGTGGTTTTGGAGAGCATATACTCTTGCAGGCCCACAACACATGGTGTTTTAGCTGCACACACCACACTTTCTCTGCTCAAAGCACCCTTCTCAGTATCCATTATATAGCTATATATCACAGATGTTTACATCCAAAAGCGCTGCACAATTATTAGAGTGTGCATGTATTGCCTGAGCGTTTCCATGTTCGATGAGTGATAAGCAAACAGCATAGCTTGATTTTCTCGAAGGTGTCAGAATCACACAAAATATTCTCCCCAGTCCACTGAGTATCCATCCTCTGAGTTTAAGAAGTAAGGAATTACAATAATAAAGAAAAGAGTTATGTTGTGGCATGGCAACCTTCCAAGCAGTTATGATAAACCAGCATTCTTCGCTGTTTGGAAGTTAAACAGAATTGTACATTGTTTAAAGCAGCTGGGGAGTGCTGCCCCAGGCTGTTTCTTACAATAGTATTTAAGGAGGTATAATACAATCTAGTATCGCTTTCATTTGAATTAGCGTAAAAGGCAAAAGCATGTACTGGGCTAATTTTCCAGAGCTGCAGCTAAAAAGTAAACATTGCCAAGGTGAAGGCAAAATGGCAGATTTTGGGGAACAGTGCTTTTGTAAAGGAGAAAGCTTAAGTCTGAATATTTCCTCATTATAAATGAGCAACAAAAAAATTTTTGAATTACTTGCTTTAAATAACTGATTTATTGTTACTGCATATTAATTTCAAAGTCATTGTTCATTATCTTTGTTTCTCATTGTGGGCAATGAATGGTAAACACTTCAGTACAATGCCACCACATGGAAAAGAAATAATGCTTTACCTCTGAGATCCCTTGGCCTAAAAGCTTGTGCATGTTTCCAGCAAGCTCCTGGATAGAGTGCAGTTTGAAGGGTAAACGTGACTATTCACTCAGATTATTTTGGGACCAAACTCTGGGGTTCAACTTTATAGAGAATGGGAGAACAGTGCACTGTGCTTGCTGGGCCAGGTCCTGTCAGGAATCTCAGATAAGGCATTTTGTGGGAGGTCACAGGAATCTGTGTGAATTCCAGAAATTTTACTATATATACAGAGTATATACATATATTGCACATGTGCTGTTTAAGAAGTGACTTTTGGAAATTAAAACATCCCTGAAAATAAACTGCATCCCTTTTGTCCCTACCCTTCAGGTGCAGCAGAATGCAAAACAGTTGCTATAGAGACTATTTATTTTAGGAGGGGGCAAAAAAGCAATATAAAACCTGAAAGCTGATGGGCAATTTTTAGGTAAGAGGGGCTCAGTGGCAATCCACTGAACAGCCAAAAATAAATGAGGAGGCCACTAACCTTCCTACGTGTTGTGAAGCTTTCATCCTTCCTACCTGTGTTGAGAGGACATCCTGTGGCTCTGACTTGCAGTAGTGAGAATTACCCATCTGATGAACTGTAGCAGGGGAAGAAAGAACAAGTACTTCCCCAGAACTTCAATCATGCCTTAGGCCGGTGGGGATGCTGATCATTTTGCTGTGGGTTGAAAATATAACATATTTTCAGTCTTTCCAGAAAAAGGGGTAAAGGTCTTCAGCGCCTTTTGAAAAAGGATAATTGCAGGATGGAATTTCCTGTATCTCTAGCATTTGAATCCCCTTCTTAGCTAACATTATTGGAAAGATACAGACAGTTGAACTCTTGATATTTTCTGTGAGTCTGCCTTTGCTTCAGTGCAAACTGGAACTAATCCAAAATCTTTTCAAGTTGATACAGAGCATCCCCATAACAGCTTCAGTGGACTTTAGAGCAAGGTATATATATGTCTTAGACCTTTAGCATACGTTAGGTATTATTTTTCTCCTTACCATGCAGTGTTCATTAGTGAATGCTAGTGTTCTGCTGGTGATGGTTGGTTTTATTTCTCTTGTAAAGATATATTCCGGAGACATTTCACCATTCTGAATGAAAGGGAAGGTGATCTATTTTCATATTTAAATTTACAATATTCTTATATATTAGGTTATGTCTTGAGGATCCTTTGATTTCTACCTCCCCCTTTTTCCAAGCTCCTACAGGATGCTCATCAATTTCTAACTTGATAATTATACCTTGAATTATTCCCAGCCAAGCTTTTAGCTACAAAAGCAATTAGTATGATCAACACTGCAAAGGAACCTTGCTTTCTTCTCTCTTTTGCATATTTATTGTTGTAATTCTAAGGATTTGTATTTCCTCCACTGAAAATTCTTTGGTGTGACAAGAATCATATATGTAAGGAAGAAGAGAAAATTTTTGTCAGGGAGGGAGGGAGGAAGTATTTCAGGAATTGTTCTCTAATTATATCTGTTGCAGTGAATTACTTAATATTGATTTCTGTCTTCAGAACTACGTATTTATGGACTGGCATACAAAGGCGTAAGGCTCATTTATACAACACTTATGTTTTCCCTCAATAGTAGGAACAGCATTATTATTGACTTGATGATTTTTGCTTTCAAGTGCTTTTATTCCTCTCATTGCTTAGCTGCCATTCATTGGTTTCCTGCTGGTCCCTGATGTGAAAAAAAATAGAAGAGAAAATGCTAATTGGAGACCAATTTGGTATCTGAAGCAGCCTGACAACATTCCCTTTAACAACACATAGGTATTATGGGTTGAATATTTCATATCATAGGTCTGGGTAGTACAGATTAATGATCCCTATTTTTCACTGTATCAGAGCATCATGGTCTGAGGTAATATTTTGTAGTAAGTGATACTAGGAGTGTTTGGATTGTATATATGTACTTGTTGTCATCCTGGTATTGGCATCTGGAATTTAGGGAAAATCTGCATGCAGTTATTAATTCACAGGTGAAGGTAATGACTAGGACTTTTCAAACACAAGGAAGGCAGCTGTCTTGCAGAGGTGTTTTGGAAAGATATTTGCCATGAAGGCAAGGAATGTTTCAGAGCCGTTGTTTAAGGCACTGACAGAGTGATGCCTCTTATAGAGTAAGTTTCTTATTCAAGAAAATGAACAGAAGCTGGGCACATAAAACAGAAAAAGGAAAGTGTTTAAATCATTGAAAGACTGAAGAGTTGTCTTATAAGGATGAAAAGGCTAACAGAATAAAGTCTAAGAAGGATCTGCTTGCTCTTTATCATCGTGAAGCAAAGTGCAAGCCACCAAAGGAAAGACAACGTAGACAAAGGACAAGGCAGCATCATTTGGCTGTGAATCATGGTTTAGGCTTAGACTCAGGTTTCTATCCAGTGTAGGAAATAGAGTACTGGAAACTGAGACCTGAATGCATGTATGTGAGATCTCAGTAAGTGTCATGAATGGGTTATGTGGTCTGGCTGACTGCAGTGGAGAAGAGGCTGGCCTCAGGAATAGGCACCAAGGATACTCTAGACCTGTTTGCCAAACACTTAGTAACTGTAATTGTCATGAAAAACTTTATCACATACACTTGGACTTTGGCTAAGGTCAGCTCTGTTTCATATCATCGTGAAGAGCAGACACAGGAAAGCATCTTGGACAGGATTCTCCCCAAAGTCTCAATGATAACAATAGCAGCAAAACTGAAGAAGCCTGCACAGAGCTCTCTAAATCAGCGTGTCTCTATACACTTGTGTCTCTTCAGTTTGTGTATGTTTATACACAGACATATTTAAGTCATTAAAAAACTAGATGGGCCTACATTAAGTTGCTGTGACTTTTATCATGCTAGATGTGTTTTATTTTCTCTCCGTAGGTCCTACTTTAATTGCTTTGTTTCCCATGTTGCCTTGTAGCTATACTGTGAATAAAATAATATTTTCATTTTCTCTGTGAAAACATTCTTTCTCTACCTCTTGAATTATGACTATGACATGCAAAGAAGCAAATCCCTCTTTCATTTTCAGAATTTAGTGCAAACTCAGCACTGCAAAAAATATACATTCAGGTAGTCCACAGCCTTGGGTGCCTGAAAAGCAAAATAAACAGAAGTTGTTTTTTTTTTTTTCTTAGGTCTTTGTTGGTCTTGTTTCTTTCATGCATAAAGAGCTTACCACATTCATTCATGCTTTTGTCACCTTCAGATTTGTTAATGCAACCTTGCACTTACATAAGACAACCACTGTGAAATTTCATCTGGTTTTAAATGCATAAAAGTATTTCACATGTGAAGCATATTAAACTGATATTTCAGGAGTTTTGCTGGCTTAGGAATTTTTTGCTTGCATTTATTCATTTGTTCCTTTTCATGGATATTTTTGGTTGGGAGTTTTTATCCATAAAAATGGCTGGAAGTACTTGTTGGATTCACTTCTAATTTTCTGGGGAAAAAACCCTCCAGAAATAACCCAAACTTTTCTTTCTTCCTGTACCCTGAAATCTCCAGTCAAAGACACTTTTTGAAGGATCCCATGTTCTTCCCATCCATGTTATCTCTCTCTGCTGCCTTTTCCTCATCCACCAACATATATGAAAGCCCTTAGAAGATTTTTCAGCAATCTCATAGTTTAAGATTCCCTCAGAAAGCATTCTGCCAGCTTGCTGTAAATTGTGCTGGACTTTCCAGATCACAGGGAGGTTGCTAATGAACTTTGAATAGGGTGGTTGGGTCAGGGTTAGAGAAACCTCTTAAGCAAGCGACAGCCCTACCAACAGAAGTCAGTGTTGCCTTTCTATAACTGAGTTGCACAAACCCTTATATTTTGGTGTGTGCTGTCATGGAAGGCTCATAGGAAGTCATTGAACCACGTTTTCTGTCAGACCAAGTCATTTAAATTCTCTCCATCTTAATTTTCCCACTTATAAAATACAGCTAATAACATGCCCCACAGATTTCTAGTACGCATCAGGATAGCTGCAGGTGTTGTTTGGGCTGGGCTAACACTGGCTTTATTGAGCAGAAGAAGGACCTAAGACATGGGAAAGGTAATTAATTCACTGAGGGAGGGAGCAGAGAGGAGGAGGTGGCTCAGGAGTTGACAAGTGTAAGTTTTGGAGAGAGAGAAAGGAACGTCTTTTCCCTCGTTGCCTTCTTCCCTCTCTGAAAAGCCACAGCACTGCTATCTTATGGCTCCTGATTGGTATGAGGTGAAGAAAATGGCCTCTTGCCACTCTTCTAGTTTCCAGGAAGTAATGGTGATTTCTATTTAATGAAAATAGTCCCTAGGAAATAGAATAATAAAACAGAACCTGAGCCCAAGTGAAGACTACTGGTTATGAATGTTAAGAAACTGTCAAATATTCAGGCAGAAATCTCTACCCCAAGCTCTTCAGTTCTACTGCATGCTGCAAATTTGTGTCTTGATTCTTAGATGTTGTGATTCTAGTGCTACTTGCCTGACTTTCACTTGCATTTTTTCTGAGCTTGTGACTCCTTCGTTCTGGAGTAGGACAATGAGTTTGCTCTGTAGACCTAGATTGCCTTCCAAAAGCTGATTATCTTTTTTATAGAAGCAAGAATTCTGTCCTTGCATCAATTGTGCTTTAGGATATTCTGACCTACAGTCAAATTCTAATCAAATTTGATGTGGGTAGAATATAGAAACATAATTTCAACAATTAGTTATATGTAAATACGTGTGTGAGCACAGGAAAAAAATGTCTTTGACAAGTGAGAAAGAGGAAGCAGAAAGTGTTCAATCCTTACTAGACACCTGAAAATCCATTCACTCGGGAAAAAACCTGTAGAGAAGCTACAGCTGCAAGGAAAACTTCAGGTGGCTCTTTCATCTTCCCAACAGCCAAATCCAATTAGCCATGAGCCATAAATTTACAGGAAATGAGGCTCATTAGTCTTCCTGTCTAGGGAACTACTTGCTTTTCAGTGTTTAGCACTATAAGGACTAACCTGTGGCAGAAGTGGGTGTAGAATTTAGGATCCTGCCCCCTGGCTGTGGTTAGAGCAGGATGCGGATATGTTTGCAAATGGCAGATATGCTTGGAAACCACGGATTCAGCAGAGCTGCATGATGAGATCAGAAGCTCAGCCTTCATACAAAATACAGTTTTCACATGAACTTACAAACAATTCTAACATAGCTATCAACAGTTCACTGAAATCTTCATCCCCTTCTAAGATATTCAAAGGTCACAGCCATAAGGTCATGAGAATTTCATTTGGATAGCACTTAAGGCACATACTTACAGTTTAAATTATATTATTTTGGTGATGAATTTTCAATATACCTTCAGCCTGACATCTGTTTAAAACCCTAACTTTGGATGCCTCTGGCAGTTTAAGACATAAGCATTGTCATATATGACTTGCATAATGCAAAATGTGGCAGAGAATCCTCATTGCTGACTGACTAAAAAAATACCATCCTAAATTTTAAGGTAATGTCAGGCTATATTCCCCATGTGTAGAATGCATTGCCTTAAAGGGATATTACATTTATCTTATGCATGCAAACTTGCTGGGAAATGCTGGAAAACATCCCTGTTTCCCTAATATTATCCAGTAACAGTGCAGTATAATTACTCTTTGATGCAGTCTCACCTTACAATGTCTTCTTAATTGTTTTAAAATTGGTTTGCTTGCTTTTGAAATACTCACCAGTGAAGAGGGTTAGTGCTCACCCACCCTAGACCTGTTCCATTTAGCTGCTTAGTGATGAAGTGCTTTTCTTCACTGGCCTCCTAGTGCTCAAATATTATAAGTACGAGTCTGTTTCCAGAGGCAAATAAACTGTAATGGTATGGCAGGTGATGAGTCTTGGATCTACAGCTCTAAGATGAATATGATACTGTTTAATTCATACTTAAGTCTGAAAGCGTTTGGAACGATCGGTACATTAATGAAATGATAATTTCATGCAAAATGTCTGACCATTATTTTTCCTGAAAGAGGCCACAGTATTGGCCACATATCTTTATAGGGCTCTTTGAGAATGAATTATTGGCAACCCTCTTTATGTTTGAATTACATTCCTCTGATCCCAAGTGAAAAACAAGCCTAAAGAATGATTACAATAAGCCATCACTTCCCATAGCAGAATGCAATGTAACTTGTACTGAAACATCTAACATGCAGAGCCCTTTTTCGATGCACTTTACATACCAATTTCATTAGCAGGTGGAATAGGGCAACTATGCTAAATGAGTCAGGATTTATCCTTTCAATCTCTTCTTTATCTGATATTTTGCAACCTCAGTGCAACACTTTAACCTCATGATTCAACTGTAATGATCTTGTGCATTCCTCAGAGATATGTTTAATCTTTTTACTTAGATCAGTTCTTGGCTTAGCATTACAGTATCAGACAAGTTGAACAGAAGGGGAATGCATTTAACCTAAATGGCATAGCAGGAGGAGTGTCTTTTTGCCCTAATATTAAACAAAATGGTTAGCACAATTAATAGCCAGCTAGCAGAGATGAAAAATATGCTCATGTAGAGCAACACAAGCCTAGTCCCACTGTCTAATGAAGCAAGTGATATCGCTTTATCTAGAAGAGGTTTAGGCCTATCAAGTAGTCACCTTTTAAAAAAAAAATCCCGACACTTCTGGGCTTTAACTGCATCCCTGTAGTGGCATTGCAGAAGGTGATGAAACAATGAGTCACAGGCAAGGTCTTACATGTTCAGACTTGACCTCCTTCTTTGGTCTCTCTAGGTGTCAGAACAAAAAGTGTTCTGATTTTCAGAAGTACCAAATGCTCCCAGTTCCCTGCAGAACGGGCACTGTTCAAGGCTATTGGTATCGCTGCTTGTGGTAGGATGGCTTTTAGGAATATACAAATTAGACCAAGTATTCTGGTATCCTGGCTGGCTCCTGTCCCTAAAAGTGGCCAGGAATAGGGGAATATATGAAAAAAAAAACAATTGCTAAATTATGCTTCTTGCAGAAAACCTCGTGTCTGTTATCTGTTGTCACCCAACCAGCCTCTGCTTACAAGTCCTGAGAATGGGTATCAATGAAGGTGGAAAGAGTGTTGTCTGGATTTCAGATTCCTTTACTCTTAATCTAGATTATTTCCACACAAAGGAACTTTTTAAAATTTATTTATTTATTTATGTCAGAAAATTGGTATTTCAGGGTCTGCACCAAAGTGCAATCCTTGGAGCATACATTGAAACCAAAGGGTTGAACATTTGAAATGCGTCTTATAGTAATCAGAATTGAGAGCATGCTGGAAAATTATCCCTCACCCCCTTATGAACTACTCTGAGAAAATAAAAAAAAGTTCTTATCATTGACTCTTATTTTCCTTAAAATCAGGTGTGCTGTGCTTATTGCACAAGCTAAGGCTAAATGTAATGATAATGCAAAAAAACATTCAATGGCATAAAAATGTTTTGGCAGTGATAAAAATCAGTCTCAAATGTAGGAATATCGAGGGAAAGAATTTACATGTTCCAGAATGTGTTTAATTATATATCAAACAGTCTAAAGTAGTCATTCAGTGCAACAAAATAGGTAGGGAGGGAATGCTTCATAAGGTGGAAGAAATGCAGCAGTTTAGTAAAATAGTAAGTATCATCAGTATTCTGTTACAGTTGAAAGCATTTGTTCCACTGAAACCATTTATGATTTTGCCATTGACTTTACAGGGATGAAGTGCAAGTCCTTGTTCAAAATGAAGGTGAAAGGAGGTTAGTTGGAAATGAAAAGCAGCAAACAGGGCAAGTGCATGAATCTGTAGGTATATTTTGCCTTCTCATGATTTCCATGAGGGGAAGAATTTTTGAGAACCTATTTTGAAAAATAATTACAAGACACGGCATTGGGCAGAATGGTTTTAGTGAACCAACTACAGCTTGGAAAATAGGAATGAGAAGGAACACCCATCTCAGCTGCTGAATTGGGTTTGGTCTTCTAGTTCCAGCTGCTGTTCTTATCCTCTTGCTTCCTACATTCCCACATGTAGCTTGCTTCCTACATTCCCACATGTAGTATTCATCATGTAGGAAGGTGCATGCAGTAAATTGTCTGTAGGAATACTATGTACGTATGAAGGAATTTGGGGAGTTCGAATCAAGGTTTTGGAGATTTAAAAAAAAAAAAAAAATCCTGCATATTTTCTGTGAAAAATTTATGGTAGTAGTTTGCTGGGACCTCAGTTCTTCCAAGACAATGAACTTCTAGGAGAGGTGAAACTGAAAAACTACCTTTCTGATAGATCTTTCTGATATCCATCTTTCTCCCTGTACACCCTGGAAATTTTCTGAATTTTTTAACTTCCTCCTCCTTTCTTCCCCCTTTTTTCCTTCTTTTTCCCCTGCTGTAAACTCTGTTCCCCATTAACTTTTGACTGTAGGACTAGAAAAATGGAAGCTTTTGTTTTGTTTTCTCCTAGTAGAAAGCCTTCAACAGAAATCAATATTATCCCTGCTGTGAGGAGCCCAAAGCTATGTGGTGTTCCAGTGCTAGCTGCACAGACAGAGTGCAACAAGGGAATTGAGATAGCCACATGTGAGCAAACCTGCTCACCTGCTGTCATGACTGACTCAAATTGGCTCAGCTGCAGAGGAAAAATATAGGAATTATTTCTCAAACATTTAGGTTTATAATATTTATATTAATGTATTTATAAGGAACTGCTTACAGTTCCTCAAAGCATTCCTAGTGCAAAGGTCAAAAGTGAATGGCGGTACAAATCGAGAGATGGTTTATTTAACCTATAGTTACCCTATAAGTGCAAGAGTATACACTTTAAGAATTTCTGCTTTCATATTTGGCAGCTTTTGTTCACATCACTTTTCCTGGCCAACTCAATGGAGTACAGCCCTGGGCTGTGTTTTCTGAATACTCCTCATTGACCTAGGTGCTCAGTGAAGTACAAATCACAAAGGTTCTATTGGTGTCAGCAAAGTACCGATGATCTATTCCAGTGTGAGGGTCTGGCCTCTAATGAGTCAAGGATGATATGAAAACTGTAAATGGAGAGCAAGTAATTTAAAAATTAAAGATACTTTAACCAAAGCCTGGAACTATGCCTAAAATAATCATTTCCATCCCATGTTTGAACTTAGACATTCATGAGTTACTTTGTGTTATTCAAAGCTTTACTTACATTCATTGCTGTGAGAACCCCTCCTATAATACGCACTACAAGTGACAGATCACAATCACATCAAAGTAGGTTAGACTTCAGAGAGGATAGACAGGAGGATAATTTGCACTTACATAGTTTCTTTCATCCAGGGAGTTCAAAAAACCCGTATTCATTAGGTCTAAACACCACTCCTTATGGTCAGGTAAGTATAAGTACCAAACCCACTTCACAGACAGATAAATTAAAAGGCAAAACAAAATAGAGGCAGCAAAATGCACTCACTCTCAGAGTGACAGGAGGCACCCCAGGTGCCAAAACCATCCACTTCCATTAACCATCATGGTCTGCCCATTGTCATAGCCCAAATTATTGCCCTTGAGGTGGAAAAGCTTACTTCTAACACATGGCTGACACTATTTGGACCATTCCCAGGGAATACTGTGCACAAACCATTCCCCCATACTGTGGGCATTTCATCCAAAAGTGGAGGATTGATTTTGTGGCAGATTATTTGCCAAATTGTCCTTGCACTGTTCTTCACATGGGGCAAATATTAACCGGATAACAACAGGCATTAAACAGAAAAGATAAATACCTGTCTTTGGCAGAAAGATGAACAATACCACATTACTCTCGATCATTACCAAAGACCTAAAAAGCAAAAAAGGCCTATGCACCTCTGACCTCACCAGAGGATATGACTTTGGGGATGGTTTGATGTGTGTGGCTGGGCTAGAACCACCTGCATTCCACACATACTTTTTCGGGAAGAAAAAGAGAAGGAACTCTTCAATCCATTGTTTTAACAGGTAAGGGATCATATCTCTACTAAGTAACACACGAACTCGCAAACTAAAAATAAGTGCCTGAACGTACATGCAGAAAGGAGATTTTATACTAATTTATAACGCTCAGAAGGGCAGGCTCCCTAAGCCCATAAGAGGAGAAAGGTTAGAGTAGTAAAAACAGTCAAAGAAAGCATTAGCCATTAAATCTTTGGGACAGTTTCTGTAAAGAAACTCACTAAGATACTTCTTACCTTAACTGAATGGGCTCAGAAGACTTAGGATGAAGTTACCGAGCCTTTCACCTCAAGGTCAATGATTGCATCTGGTTTCAAAGTAAACACTAAACACACCATTACCTCCCACAGCTGCTGGTAGTTCTTTGCTAAATCATCTAGAGTAGGTGTCAACTTTCTGATAAATAAATATCTAGGTAAACAGCTATTTAATGTTGTTAACCCATCTGGGCAGAAGAGAATCACAGAATCCTTTAGGTTGGAAAAGACCTCTAAAATCATCTTGTCCAAGCATTAACCCAGCACTGCCAAGTCCACCACTAAACCATGTCCCTAAGTGTGACATCTTCATGTCTTTTAAATACCTCCAGGAATGGTGATTCCACTACTTCCCAGGGCAACTTCTTCCAATGCTAGACAACCCTTTCCATGAAGAAATTTTTCCTGATATCAAATCTACACCTGCCCTGCCACTTGAGGCTGTGTCCTCTGTTTGCCTTCTGCAAATCAACACTGAAAATTGTGTTTGAATGGTGGTCTAACAGCATAGAGGGAGGTTGTACCATCCCTGCAACTGTCCAGCTTCTTTGAGCTTCCAGGTAAGGTTTGGGTTTCCAGTGCAGCTTACCTTAATGTGAAACACTTTCAAAAAAATTTTTATGTTGCAGGGGAAGGAAGATTGGTCTCTTCAGTGGGTGACAGTGTATTTCAGGAGCTCTTTAAATGAAAACAATTGAAAACCAGATAATAGAGATACCTGCTTTAAATTTACAGGAAAGGAGGATCTTTTCTTTCTTGTTCTTTCCTAAGAAACTTTCCTGGTAAAATGCTCAGGTTTGCTGGTAGCAATCTCCCATATCCAAATTTTCCATATGGGAATTTTCTTGAAAAATTGTGTTATGCTTATTGAAAAAGGGGTGACTTATTTTTCAAGTAAATTGACAGTATCAAGGATAATGAAGTTTTGAAAAATGTGATGTCTACTATGGCAAATTCGGCAAAATGGAACAGTAGAATAAAATGTGAAGTCATTTCTGTTTCTATGTATAAATAGGGAGTGATCACAGCTTTATGTTAGTGCAGTTTCACCAACATACAATAAAGTAGAGGTAAGATTAAGTCCAAAAAATGAATTGTTTTTTCCTCCTGCTGGCTTACATTCAAGCCAACATGGAAGTCATTGCTTTATCTCTGAACTGACACTACGATGAATGAAAACAGAATCATAGCTACACTCTGTACTCACACCTGTATCCATGAAATCAGGTTAGTTGGAATTTATTTTCAGAGCTGAACTTGGCCAGATTTTAAGATGGCATAAATCAGTGCAACACTGTGCTGTGTCTCCAGCTGAGGAACTGCTCCGTACAGTTTAAATTAGCCAAGATAGGATACCCAAACTATGTGCTAAAAGGAGCCGAAATCTGGTGAAAACTGGAAAAAAAAAAAGTGTGTACAAGTGACTAAAACCCCCATGTAACTTAAAGAGATTTGATCACTAGTTTATATGTAAATCTATGTACTTGTAAAATGTCAGGAAAACTTGATGTACTCTCTCTTTGTAATTCAGTTTCAAAATCCTGTCATGACTTTCGCTCAGTGGAAACACCTTTTTCCACCAAAGCTGCATGTTTTGTCTTAAACAATATTCAAACTAGATGCAAAACTTGAAATAATATTGTAAGGCAATGGTTATTTTATCCACATTTTATCTCCTAGCTATAAATTTTATACGTTACATTATACAACTCCCAATAGATCTTGGTATAAGAGACCTCAATAAATCTCAAACCATTCAATACAGAGGAAATTTATTTGTTATTTGTGTCATGTTTTATTAGTGCCCTGCAGTTCAATCTTGACACTGGAGAGATAGCTCCCTTCGCCAACAAGTAAGAAAAAAAAAAATCTTTACAGCTTTAATTTATGGTAACAACATATTTATTATTTTTTTACTGTGCATCTTAATTCACAGATGCAGGTATTCCAGGATATTTGTCTGAACACACCTCTTCAAATTCTGTGACATACTTATATTTTATGCCACTGATATAGGCTTCATAAATCAACAGCATTTAACTAGACTATGCATGGAAAAAATAGCATGTAAAAGATTTTATTTTCCCACATTGGAAGTAAAAGCCACACAGTAAAGAGATGGATGGGTAAATAGACAGAAATTCCCTTTCCTTTTCAATCTCTGGATACCACATCTGTGCAGTACATTGTGCCAAATGCTACTACTGTTTCTGCTGCTGTTGTGTCTCAAAATTGCTTTGTAATTCATGAGTTATGTAGTCATCTCTAGCTCTTGGAATAAAAAGGTAGATTCAGTCTCTTGATATCTATAATGGATATAAGAGTATTCATTTTCTTATTCTCGCTCTATAATGGATGAATGGAAAAGAAACCTGGCTTCTCACTTGTGAAAGGAAAGCGGTATCTCACCATTATCATATAAACAGAACACTACAGAGTAGGAATGAGAGGACATAATGTGGAATACATTTCCAAGTTTGAAAAGGGGAGAAGAACCAAACAATACTTGCAGTCTTTTTAACCAACAGGGTGGTGATATATAAGTAAATTTGTGTTGACAATGGGTAAAAAGCTAAAACCAGGCCAGAAACTAGCCCTGCCCGCCCTTCTGGCCCCTCTGGTCAGCCCCATGATCGTAAGACGAGTTCCTCCATTTAGCATGCCTGAATTTCAAGCTGCAAAAGTCTCCAAAACAGGGACATTATCCCCATTATGTGAGGATATGTTGCCATTTCATGCAGTATTCCCAGAAGAACCTGCAGTCATCATAACGACACATTCAGATTCCTTCTAAACTATATGGACCACTAGTTCTTTTTCTTTTCCACTGCTTCCCATAGAGCAAAACCATGGTCTGAATGCATGATTAGCATCTTACCTACCTAGGTCTTACCTATCTTCAGCTCTGACTTTCACCATGGCCTTGGGCAAGTCTCCTCACCTCACAGTGACATGGAGATTATAATCCTGAGCTCAGCTTTTGACAGCAAACTCTTCTTTCTGGAAGGGAAATCCTGAGGAATGTCCCATGTTGTTACCAGGCCAGCTGGGTCATGTGGTCAAAAGATCAGTGAGTTTTTAGTTATTTCATATTTACAGAGAATATTACAGTCAACTGCCAAACTTGCTTCAAGAACATTTTTCCACTTTGACTTCACAAAATCTAGTGCCATGTCAATTATGTTGAAATGTCATTATTTCTAATGAGAAGTTTTGAAGATGTTTTTACAGTTTTTTTAAGTTTTACTTTGCAATGACCTCTGATTTTTTGAAATGTACTTTGAAATGTATGTTGAAAATTGCGCTATTGAGTCAACATTGAATTGAAAATTTTGAAAATTGCAGTTGAAGGGAAAAAATGAGGAAAATGCTAACATTTTGTCCTCATTTGGAAGGGAAAAAATATAATCAAAATGCAGGACAGAAAATCTCATTTTCAAGAACTCCTTACAAATACCCATTTTCCCCCATATTCATTCTCTCTGTATCTCTTTTTATTTCAGGGATGTAGTGCTTGCCTCACTGCAAAGGATTTGAACACACCAGGATAACAGAACATGTTAAGAATATAATGCCACACAGCAGGTGACAATATTTTCAGGGAAACTCCGTCTATCCTTGGGAGAGAACCATCTGACCAAAAGTTAATTTCGGGCCTCTGTGCATAAGGCCAAATGCTGAGAGGTGCTGGGTGTGCTGCTGGCACTTGTGGCGATGGCCACCAAAGTCACTGTACTCAGTGACTGTACATTGTGCCTCCAAGTCTGGGCCTGAGCTCTGATCTGGAGATAAATTCTGTCCACAGATCTTTACTGCAGTATAGGTGAAACTTAATCTCTTCATCTCATTCCATCAACACCACTGGAAATAACATAAAATAAAATCTGAGCTCTAAAACAGGAAAATAGCTTTTCCAGCCAGGTTGAACTGGCTGATCATGTCAGTTACTTGGCCTAAATTATAGAAATACTAAGTGACAGGCAATATATCTCCTGTGAATGCTTCCCCCATTTTAGTTCTAACAGCAGCTTTTTGGTTTGGTTGGGGTTTTTTGTTCATATGTGTTTATTTTCTATTTCCTTTTGTGTTTGCATTTTAAATAGAACTTTGCAAAACTTAAGTTTCAGTTCATGTTTATAACTCTGTTTTTCTTTTGTTCTGCAAGCTTCATGTTTTGTTTAAGGTCAAACACCGAAAACAACATTGTTAGTCTGGTAAACTTGTCGCTCCATTTCCAAGGGTGGTGTTTGACCTTCAGGAGCCTCCTTTGTACCCCTATCAACAAGCTGTGTTATCAAAACAGTACTACAGATCTCCATCCCAGAAAAATGCTGACAGTCAGGGACAGGAGAAAATTTTTTCTTGATACTTGCTGTTAATCCTACAGGGCACAAAGTCATTTTGCATACAATTTTCTGCCTCTCTTTCCTGCAAAAGTAGGGAACTGAGACTAGTCCCTCAGTGCTGGGAGCACAGGAGATGTGGAAGGAGCATGCTGTTTTGCAGAGCATGAGGGCTCCTGTTTTCTTCCAGGCTGCTCTGTCTTGTCTGTGTTGTGGTTTCCAACAGCTTTCCCCACACAGCTTCATCTTCTCTTTGCATCTCTACACATGCCACTGTGACCTTGCTTTTTTCTTTTCTAACATCTTGAGCACACTTTGTTTCTTACCTGTTTCCTGTGTTTCTTTCAGACATTTTTCTTCTCTTCCTCTGATTCTTTTTCAGATAGTTTAAAAGACACTTTCTTAGTTTTCTTTGTTTTCTGCCCACTTTTCTCTTTTCCAAGACCTTGTTTCAAAGAGGAGTCCTGTTCATGACAGCACTTGTGCATCTGTGGAAGCCACTTGAAGCCCAGTGAATATGTGCCTATGTACTGCCTTAATCTCTCACTCTTCTTAGCTTTTAATTTTTTTTATACTTTCTATTGTTCATCTTGTGAGCAATCTTTTTAAGGGGAAAAAAATTTATAGTGACTTGAACTGGGTTTATGGATTCTTACATTACTTTCTTGTTCTGTTAGGCTAGAGAGAAAACTTAAACATCAGGTAATGGGGGCTTGAGTGTCTCCTGTTTCTGGCTGAGGTGGTGATTTTTGTGAAGTGGAAGGATCTGATCAGAAATCAGATCTGCTGTGCTCTTAGTGAGACGTAGACAAATTCTGAATGCACAGATAAATACATATTTTAATTCTTGGGTCAGGAGTTCAAACCCATCCACCTTGCCATTTGCTAAAACTCATTACTGTTTGATGGCCACTTTGGACTTATTTGAAATGAGTGAGAGTAACCAAGGGATAGAGGAATGGAATTTAGAGGGGGAAGGTCAGAGAGCAGGGAATCACCTTCTATCACTTCACATATGACCCCTTTTATCTTCCACTGAGAGAACTTGCTTTCTTGTCAGTATCCTCAGCTAAGGAGGCAAAACTACGGAGACCAAAGTGTACACCAAGCTCTTACTGCCCTGAAAAGCTGAGCTGTTGAGGCAGTGCTCAAATATCTGACGAGGCCCCAAGGACCAGCTTTTCCTGGCACAGGCTGGTTGAATGCTGGTGGGCTTCAGGCTGAGGTACTGTCAACGTGCCACATTTTAAAACTCATTTTAAAACATCCTTTGATGTTTTATCTGTCTCATCAGAACAATTAGCTCCTGGATGCTCTCCATACAACAAAGAAAATTAATTAGGAAGAGTCAGATGCTGTGATACAGAGTGGTGTTTGGGAGATTGCAGTGTCTCAGGTGGGTTTTGATGTTGCAGCAGCTGAACTGGAGACTGTTGTCATGTGCGGCAGGGTACAGCTGGACAGGGAGATTTTACTGAAAGAGAGAAAGTCACCTTATAAAAGCTCTGCATTTCCACCCTAAATGCTAAAGGTTGTTTTTCTCTGAGCAGAGACATGAAGGGTATCCATGTGGGGCAAGCAGCCACCTTGAGATTATCTCATGAATATTACAGTCCATAAAAAAAACAAGAAAAAGGCCATACCTGTGTGTTTTCAGTTCCTAGATACACCCTGGCTGGAAATCAAAGTGGAGTAGCTCTGCTCTTGCTTCCCCCGTTATATTTCTAAATGGATTTTCCCTGTAAGGCACTGAGATGTTAAACTTTGATCATAATCATCTGACTTTGAAACTGACAGATATCAAGAGCCATTTCTTTCCTGTGATGTATGCAATCTACTGGCATGAAAAGAATGCATTTAATGTGATTGAGAGAAACAGAATTTTGATCCCAAGAATTAGAAGTCAGGGCCTCTTGTTCTAAAAATTTTAAATACAACAGTATTTTCCACATACCTGACAGATAATTGGAGAATCTTCCTCTTTTCCTGTGTTGTTTTTTTATTTTATTTTATTTTATTTTTAGGGTGGTGTGTTCTTTGGTTGATTTTTTTTCATGAATCCCCCAAACTGGTGTAGATTTCTTCAATCTCTGAACTGGACCATGGAGTTCCAAACCAGATTACACACCTGCTCTGGCAGCAGCTGAGGGAACAGGACTTTTGGGGGAACTCTGGATAGCAGTGACATTCCTTAGAGAATCCATACTCCCGCATTGCACCCTGGCAGGCAGAAACGGGACCCTGACTGACTGCAGACAAGGCAGACACAGCTACAACTTCACAAGGAACTGTGTGTCCTGAGAAATGGAATACAGGTGACAAAGTGGGAAATAGTTCAAAAAAGTATCATGAGAGCAGACAGCTATTGTGTAGCAGAGGTTGCTGCTCTAAATGTTATCAGTAACTTCAAAGGAAAGGCAGCTAAATACAATAACGACAGGCAACTGATGTTCATAATACAATTTTTAAAAGTTTTCTCAAGTATTGAAGGAGCTCTTTTAATGCATAACCAAATTACTTGTTGAATGGATGTGGGCTGCACACTAATTTTCTCCCATGAGAGTCAGAATACTTTAAAAATACTATACTCGGGTAGTATTTCATCCGGAATATTTCTTTGTTCTCTTATTGGAGACTAAGAAAAAAAGTACCAAACAGCGAAACTTTGAATGGTAAGACAAAGGGGCAAAATGCATTGAGGGCTGAAAGATTTATCAAGTTGTATGTTGCAATTTTCCCTAAGAAGCATAGGCAAAAGTGAAATGAAGGGAAAAAAGAGCTGTGAACCATGATGAAGATGATTAAAGAGGGTGCAGAGTAGCTGTCAAAGCAAATATCAAGCAACATTAATAACTTCATAGCAAATCAGAAGACTGTCTCCTACCTTCCCAAGGAACAAGAGCTTTTGTTGCTGCACAGGGTAAATGGAACTAATCCTCTGGTGCAGGTACTAGACTTTGTCTGCCAGAGATACTCCAGTGTCAATCTGGAGCAGAGCAAGGGATTTTAATGGGGTTAATATGACAACAAGCTACCAACTGAGAAAAAAAATGGTTCCAAGATTTCAAAAACCTGCAGCCTCATGGGGAAAACTGTCCTCAGTGGGGAACTTACACCTTCAGAGAAATGAAAAAATACATTTTCTTAATGCCCTTTCTTGTGTATAAAGGAGATGAATTTTTTTCTGTGTAGAGAAAAGGAAAACAATGAGTGTTTGCTGCAAAGAGCTCATTTTTTTAGTCAAATTGTTGACATTTTTCTTTCCCTAAAAGCACAGCAAACTTTCATCTCATGCAAATTCATAAAAATTTATGCTTTGGACTACAGGGTGGAATTTTGCCCATCTTTGCCTTTGACTTTAGCAAATATCTCTTTTCAGAGCCACAGAGAGGAGTTTGTGAGAGATCTGTTGGTGTGGCTGGAACTCCCTAGCCAGTATTTCAGGAAAATTTTCTTTCAGTCAGATTTGCTATGTCCAACTGATTCCTGCATGTGGGTTAAGAAAACCTTCAACATCAGACATGAGCAAGTAAAATTACTTCCTTACAGGAATCAAGCAAATTAGCTTGGTGATCAGCATGGTGTAATCAGTTTATAAATGGCCGTAACAGACACTCCTGCAAGCTTGTATGTTCTGTGTCTACAGCTGGAAGCAAATGCTACTCTGAGGTGTGTCAGGTTCTTTATTGCACACAGTTTGAGCTTCTCACTCATTGTAAAGTCTCCCAGGAGGCTACAGTTTGATATCACATGTGGTATGAAACTGTAATCCCTCATATTTCTGTAGCACCCATTAGGAAAGGGTGCACTGAAATAGCTCCTGTGAATATTAAAAGATTAACTACAAGGAAGCTATTAGTGACTGTAGTGACGCTTGTTTTCAATCTCCTTTTCATATTTGAGAAATTTCCTCTGACTCAGGGCAACCTGGAATTATTCCAGTTTTGTCCCCACTTGAGATTAACAAGTGCACCTGTTCACTTGTTTAAATGTCCCGCTACTCTGACCTGGTCATTTCTCTTTTGTCTCTTTTTAAACAAAGAGATTGATGTAGAAATGCCTGAAGTCAACATTAGCAAACCTTTCTGTAATTTTTATGAAGTTCCACAAAGGTAACAAGAGCAGAATTTTGTCACTTTCTCCTGGAAAACACAATCTACCTTCTTTGTTCCTGGTCACAATTATGTCTTTCAGATCATAGTTTTGCTATTCTGTTCTTCTTGCCTCTGCCCCTTGTGTAAAATCTGTTTGAAAGCTAAAATCTCATTTCACGTTTAAAACTGTTTCTGAGTTTTCAATACAGATATAAAGACAAGAGAGAAATTCATGCTGGTGGGGAGACCTGAGATATTGTGACTCCACTATGGGATATATACTCTGTATTTTCAGAATATGAGGCTCCTATAGAGTCAGGTATCCTTCCCCTTCCCTGGAGCTGACCTGGGAGTCTATCGATGTAATGATCAAACACAAGTCTCTTTCTTTCTTTCTGTACTTTTTAATGAAATATGTCATCCTAATATAAGAAAAAATGGATTTGTTTTGGCTTTTTTTCTCTTTTTTTTTTTTCATTTAATGCATTCCTTTACTCTCTTCACTATGTGAATCGTGATAAAAATTGTGGGAGTTCCCAGTATAACCAGACAAACTTGAATTATCTGCTGGTACCAAGTGAGCCTATGCAGGTTGTTCTGGCTTTGCAGAAAGGAGTTTTACAGTTTCCCAGCATGTCTCTGCTTTGAGGAATTCACCCTCTTCTGTATCCGTGTATAATGATTACTTAGACATAATAAGGGTGGTGAAAGGGGAGGATGTTCTTCATTAGAACAAAAAGCTGGTAATAGCAGAGAAAAAGGACTATCTGAGATAAAAGCCTGGCTACATGAAAGATCAGATGGGTTGCTCATATGTAATTACTCACTTGAGTCCATATGGCCAGGGTGTATTATACCATTCCCACCCAGCAGGCCGGCAGTATTTTGTTGGTGTCTTTCCTGTTATTAACCATATCTGCTTCGTCAATCCAAGGACTTGATGCTTTACTCACAGAATTAATATTTTTAATGTCCTAAACATCTTATTCTGCATTGTGAGCCAGCCCAGCATTTCAGTAATGGAATGGAAATAGGGAGTAAAGGAGCCCAAAGGACTTTTTGTAAGTGATACAGAATTTTCGCTTGATGGAAGATCATGCGTCCCCCTGCAAATGAGATCTGGGAGCCTATGATAAAGTCTCCAAATGGCACTTGCACTGCTTTGTCCCCCAGGGACATTCAGAAATGTTATGCTAGTGGTACTTATTTAGAAGTGTTTTAGCAGATCAGGCCTGTTAATTCCTGTGTCCTTTAGGTTCCCAAGAGTTAGATCACACTTGAAAATGGGACTTGGTGTTCTGAGTTTTTTAGGCAGAAGCTGTCTGTTTCTCTTCCTAACTGTAATCAGGCAATTGGAAATTGCTTCCGTGTTCCAGGTGTGTGTGTATGCATGTATATGTGGGAAAGTAAGAACTTTAACATAAAATTAGCCTCTTTCTCAGATTTAAAACTTTTTTTTTACCTTTTTTTTTTAATGTCATAATGAAGAGTTTGAATACGTTGGTTTTGAGGGACCTTGGCATTCCTTCATACCAGTTTGGTTTTGCCACAGGGAAGTCTCCCCATGGTTAACATGTGAGAGACTGAAGTGTAATCAACTCATGAGGCTTCCAGTATGGATGGAAAAGGTTTTGAAGAAAAATGGAACAGCGTCAGGAGCACTTCAATAATTTGCAGAGTCATACAAGAAGCCATCAGCCACTTACCTTATGAAACAGGACTTCTCAGCCAATGCATCTTCTCAAAATAGCTGAGTATTGACATTGTCAATCAAGTGTGCAGGCTGTCTAGTCACGTTGATTCCCTTTATTTATTCATCAAGAAAACATGTTAAATAGGCAAGAGAGCTCAGAAAGGACAATACAGACACACATGTGTCTAGTGCACTTTCCTCTGAGTATATGTGCACACATCTGCTGAGTCTCTCAAAGTAAGCTGTCACAGACTGGTTAAAAGCTTTTTGTCAGCATTTGTGTGAGTTTGGCTGCGTGAATGTGATCTTCATAATATAGTCTCAATATTTTCAGTAGTTTAAACAATGGAAAGGAAATTTTTTCAAGGCACTGATAAAGCTTTCTAAATTTTTACCACCACAGTACGAAAATGCTTCTCATGATCTTTGCTAACAGCACTCCTCTGGGTGGAATCCATAGTCCCCACCAGACAAGTGTAATAGCTAACCATGGTCTTGAGATCATGTGGGAAAATACATCTAAGGAACTTTTAGAGAAAGAAACCTACTGTGCTTGGCATTGTTTCCCGATCCCAAGGCTGCTGTACTCCTGTGTGTTTTGTGCTTTATGCAAGTACTGTAAAGTTAAGACGGTGATGAAAACATTCATTTGGGAGCCTGGCCGCAGACTTCAGTGGGAGTCAGAGCAGGCACTTGCTCAAAACAGAAAATGCACAGAAAATATCTTATTTTGTAAGAAAAAGATGCAGAAAATGCAAATTCCTTAATTGCTATTCAGACTAGAGGGGGAAAGAGTATTATTCACACTGTCAGTCAGCTTTAGAATAATTAATACAAACAAAAGTTTGGGGATCAGGAAAAATACATACAGGTCTCTTGTTTTGGAAGGGATTATTCCTGAATGTGCTGCTAATCTGACTAATACATTTATGTTACACTTTTGGGGGTAAAGGGGATTAGGTGGGAGAATTAAAGAGATTTGATATGGATACCATATTTGGTAGAATTTCTAAGGAGATTACTTAAAAAAAAAAAAAAAAAAAAAATTGTCTTATGCATTGGCTTGACTTAGTCCAGAGACTCTAATGAGATCATGAATTCTGTCTCCAGTAGGGGAAATGGTGCCAATGCAGAACTGTGATAATAAAATTCATTTGACTCTGATTAACTCAAGGATTGTAGCAGTACCCAAATTGGCACTTAAAATTTCAGGTCTCTTGGAGGTCACAAGGAAACCCTGTGGAAACAGAACAGGGAGTCAGTTCTGTGCCAATGCTGATGTATATTTATTTTCTACCAAGCTAAAATTTTGTGGATGAAGTTTTATTTTCCTATTTCTTAAAAAGGAGATTTTATGAAGGGTTTTTTCCAAATGAACTTGGAGTTGAATCAATGGTCTATCCCTTCTGTTCCTGTGATTTCAGATGCCTAAAGCCACAGGATATGAGGTGAATTATTAGATATGCCTTTCCAAAGAGGAAATGGTGAGACAGAAATGACCTGCCTGAAGTTACAGTTTATAGATTAGAAAAAGGCACAAACAATTAAAAGACGGAGACAGTTACAGCAAATTACTTGCAATCAAGCTGCAACTAAATGAGCTTCTTGATGAGGAAACCAAATTTATGTTGTTTAGAACCACAAAGAAATGTTCCCAAAACAAACAAAAAAAAAGTTGAAGGTGAGCAAAGTGTTAGCACAGTTGGATACAGATGTGTTGATAAGAGAAATTATGGGTGCAATTAAAGCTCTGGTCTTGGAAAAGAAAAATAATGGTAGTAACTACAAAGGGCTTTCCTGTCAGATCCAGTGTGACAAAACCTTAAGAGGTATGGAATGGGATGTTTTCTCCCTCTCTGTTTTCGTGTGTGGCTAGCAACCTCAATAATCAGTTTTGAGTCAAATAAAGAAAAATGTGGTAGTTCAAATCAAAACATGTATTCTCAAAAAAAAATCATGTCTTTAAAGAAAAGGGTGGGTGCCAGGGACAGGGGTGAATACATTTAACACTAGAATTAAACATTCTGTTCTTTCCTGCTATAAAAATGTGAACTACCTCTTTGGCAGCTCTTTGAAAAGATCTTTGTGAAGTTATGTATATTCAGTGAGGAAGCCAGAAAGTCACACAAAAGCCCTGAAGACATGTGAAGGCTTCAGTGTGAGCACCACATTTTTCTCTTTGTTGCTCTATATACGTTTTGCATTCAGTGTAGTATTCATCAGTTTCACTGAATGCTAGCCATTGTCTACCTATATTTATCTGAAAGGACTGACTTTAAAGACTTTGTAATTATGAAAAGGCAATGAGCAAAGCTATCCTTCTCCGTTCTTATTGCCTTGGAATGGTAGGCATAACACAGTAGACAAAAGCAAAGTTAATAGGACTACTTATTGGCAGTCAGAAAGCACAGGTACATGTAGAAGGAGATAATACTTGCTGGCATTTTTCCTTCTCTTGATTCCTCCTGTCTTTTCATGTGAAAAGTTTTGTGTGAACAGAACCTGTTGGAAATAGGCAGGTGGAGAACAAGAGTGAAAAATTTGCAGTTGTGAGCTAGATGAACCAAGATTTCCAAGTATGAAATTTAGACAAAAAAAAAAAAAAAAAAAAAAGTGGCTGACCCTGTCATGTTTAGAACAGTAAATCAGAATTCCTAACCTCTAAGCTCCATAATATTTTGTAGCAGTACAACACTAATAATACTATATATATAGTTTCTGCTCAGTTGAAAACATTTATCATCTGGGAAATTTCCATAATATTGGAAGAAAGTGATTACAGTGTGTGGGCCAGTCAGTCATTAAAAAAATTAAGACTAAGTTTTTCCAGTGATATTGCATAAAGTGATACTTGCCTGCTTAATTAAGTTTTAAATTTTGAAAACTCATGATAGATTTTGTAGATGTACAGCCTTTAATCTGTTGGTGAAATAAGAATGGACTTTGTGAGGACTTTCTTTTTTACCAAGTGCCTCTCCTCAGTTTCTCTAATCAAAGGTGTTACACTGCTTATAAAAATGTGTCTCTTACAAAGAGGATTGAGGTCTGGTTTGTAATCATGAGCTTTATGTTTCATCACTAGTCTTAATATTGTTCTGAAATGTGGTTAGGATTCACGTCAATACACTTAATATGCATTATTTATTTTTACATTACATGATAACTCGTATGCTTAAATGTATGGAGAATGATAACACAATTCAGCCATACAGAGTTTTATCCCCATTAACTGTGCCTTTGTACAATCCTTAATTCTTTTGTCTCATCTTGATATGGAGATGATCAAAGGAAGGAAGATAAGTTTGGGAGAACCTGCTTTATTTTTTATTAGGATCATAAGGGCAGCATCATCTGTTTTGAGGGATTGCTGGCAAGGTGTGAGATTAGGAAGCAAACTCAATTTTCATTACTTGTGATTTGGGCATTATTTTAAACTCCCTAGAGATGAAGGGTTGGATGATTAGACAGGTAAGTAATGTGAAAAGTCTAATGACTTGGAACTGCTGAAGGGAAAATTTGTGTCCTCATTTTTATACCAACAGTTTGAAAAAGTGAAGATGTCTTTGGTTAACAACTGCAGGGAATTTTCAAGAGTCAGGTACTGTTTCAGAAGCAGAGGCCTGGCAAGAGGGGTGAAGGTTCAGTTTGGTCTAAATGGAGAGAACTACCAGTGTCCTTCTGAGAGGACATTTACCTTAACCCAGTTTATCCTTTCCACTGCTCAGCAGGAAACCAACACAGAGACCCTTGAGAAACAGAGCAAGGGAGGAAATGGCTGGATACATCGGTTTCTCTTTGACAACTTTTTCTCCCCTAGAACTTTTTCTCTTCTTTTAATTTTTGTTAGGCTTTCCTTAACTGGGAAGGTGCTTGGCAGCATACTTTATCCTCAAGGCACCAAGAGGCAGGCAGGGAGTAAGTATGGGCCACCTTCAGAACCTGAATCCTAATCATATTTGTACAATAATATTAAAACCAGTGGCTGAACATAAAGCCTGTAATTACATGGAAGTATCTATTTCAGAAGCTGTTCAGTTGCATTTGATCTTGTCTTTCCTGTAGCTAACATGGAAATAATCCCACTGAATCATGTTGGCTGTGTTCTTTAAAAGTAATAATAATCTCATTTCATATGGGCCAACTGCATTTCATTGGAATGAACAGGTGGGACAGCAAACTTAAGACTGTTTTACAGTTTCTCTGTTGTAGAGAATAAAATTCGTCTTTAGACAACCAGGAACTGTTGTAATATTGGCATGAAATGGAAAAATAGAGCCATTAAAAGTATTTTCATTGCAAAGAATAAAAACCCATATTCGATATTTCAAACAGGGTTTAGATTCCCAGCCTCTTCTCCCCCTCAAATGTACAACACAAGTTTCTTCTCTTTGCAGGGATAGGCAACATTCCTTTAAAGACTTTGGCTCTGATTCACAGCCTCTTCCAGTGTTGCCCTGAACTTGGATAAAGAGTTTTGTTTTTCCAGGCTACGTGCAAGGCCCATTCTGTTCATAAAGCTTAATTGTAAAAATATCTGTTCAGCTATACATAGTTTTAGAACTGTGCAGCATGCTTGTCTCTTCCTGCAATCATCCTTCCTCACTTTACAGCTGGAGCTGTGGTTGTTCTTCAAGGACCAGACAATCTCTCTCCCTCTTTTTCCAGGGAGACTGTCCCAGAGGGCCAAGGAAAAGCCAAAAAAAGCCAAGGAAAACAGACAAATCTTCTGCTTAGCCATGCTCTTAAAATGTGATACACAATGCCCACAACATGAGCTTAGAGCACCAGGTCAAAAGCTTAACTCCTGTGTCAACAAGTTACATTGAAAATACCCCATCATTCTGCCATAAGTCATCTTTGTGTCTGAAATCTCAAGCTGAGAGTCCCATTGAGTTTGTGGTGTTTGCACTCTGATCACTCTAACAGATATCTTCATTTGTAAAACAAAGGAAAGCCTTGCTGAGTAAAGCTCTTTATATTGTCTTAATCGATCCTCAACAAAAGTTATGTAGGTGTCTATAGATGCAAACACTGAAACACATTCCTAAGTCCATCTTTCAGTAGTTTCCCACTGAGGGCATCAGAATAGCAGCACATACAAAGAATTTGCCAATCTGGAGTCCAGATACTACGGATACAGGATACTGTGACAGGACCTAAAGTCTCACTGGAGAATTTGTCTGTGGGAACTTTGACTCATACCCCTCAGGCCACTTCTCTCAGAAGCTGTTCACTAACCTCAGTTAAAGCATAACCCTCTCTTCTTGCATGGGCCAGGCCAAGGCAGGAAAGGAGAAGTCATCAGCTGTGATCTGTAATAGAGTCTCCATTTGGAACTTCTTTTTAACTTCCTTCTGCAGATGATCATCCTCTGCTTTCCACATCTTTTGCCTAGAAGCCACAGCAACCGTGCAATATGCAACCTGTGTTGGGCTGTGAGCAAGTGTCAGAAAAGTACTGCACGCCTCTTGCTGGAGTGTTTCCTGACTGAACAGCTGTTTTACATCCAATAGGAAAGAGTGGAAGGAGAAGACACAAACTGGCCACATTCAAACCCTAGTTCTTGGTAGGGTGTGGAAGAATTGTCATACAACTATATGAATTGGGGAAAAATTTAGAATTATTCCTACTGAGCAATACTTACCAATTAAGTCACTAAATGAAGACATGTGATCCCTTATTTTCTGATATATAATACTTTGTTTCCTCAGACATGAGTTTATTATTTATATTCTGAGAAAAAACCGCTACGTTTGTATTTTTGTGCCAACCTGGAGAAACATTGTTTACTGAAGTTTTTATTGTCAAGTGGAATTTGGAGGTAAAGGACTAAAAAACTTCTCAAGAATGGTTTAGTGCTTGTGTAGTTTACTGGCCTCTTGGTTCCTCTTTGCTTTGTCTTGATGCTGTTTTCTTTCTGGTTTCTGATGTTTTCCACTCCTCATATGTGTCACTTTCCCTCCACCTCTCCCCAGCTATCAGGATTTTTACCCTGATCTTGTAAGGGAATGAGCATACTCAGTTGTACTTTTGCCTTCTTCTTTTCCCCTCCAAGCATCCTGCAAAACCAGTGGCAAAATTCCATTCAGTTTCACAGATAAGAAAAGACCTTAAAGCATTTTCTAAATTCTATACAAATAGGGTCCAAGAAAAGAAGAGGGATGCTGATAGGGTCTCCCTCTGAGGAACAAGCTAAAAAAGATGCATCCTTTGTTTGACACCTGGGAATCTACACAGAGGGCAAACCAGGTTTCTTTGATTCTGCTGTGTGTTCCCTCAGCTTGGTGTAGGTTATGTACCTGCTTGCTTTTGGACTGTGTCATGTTTCAGCTGATGAAATGGTGATAGGAGACAGGTCTTCACATCTCAGAGAGTGTATATAAGGTCTTCATTGAGGGTGTGTGTCTGTTTCCCAAGTGCAAGATGCTTAAGCTAAAGTTTGATGTACCCTCTGTCATGACTACAGAGAAGAAACATCAAAACCACTCAGTACAAATCCTAGAGAAAAAGGAACACACACAACACAAAGGATGTGCATTATTAAAGGCAGTGATCTGTGTGTCCAGAGACTTCAGGGATCAGATTGATTTTGTATACACTTACCAATAGATTTATTAAGGAATCTTAATGGGAAACATTCTGAAAAAAATTCTTTGGCGAGGTCAATAAAATGTAGTACCCTCTCAATTTAGTAAGAACATGGATGAATTCTGATCATATCGGGGTTATCACAAAACATACTTTGACAGGGTATTTTTTCCTCCTTTGAATCTTCCCTACAGGTGTGTGTGTATAGGGAGGAAAAGAGAGGGGCTTCTCTGGGGAACTGCCTTCTTGTCTTCCTCATTGCAATTCTGCAGAGTGCAGAACCAGGTGCACATGCTGCTAGAATGCTGAAGAACAGTGTCACCTCAGGTACCTGTTCATCCTTCCTTCAGAGCAGTGGTAAGAGTTCCTACTTGTCAAATACTTGAAGGCAAGAGAAGAGTTGGCACACTCACCCTGGCCCAACTTACAGCTTGGACCAGTTACATATGATTTAATACTGCATTTTATCCTTGCCTGAGATTTTGTACACTTTTGTGATATGTGCTTGCTTGTGCTTGCTGGGTTTGGTTTCTTTTCTTCAAACATTCCCCAGAGTTTGGGTGAGAAAAGCATTCTGTACTGCTAATATTACTACTGCTATTCCAGCTTCATCACAGAGGTGTAGAATCACCCATGCAAGCTTCAAATCTGTGTTCTTACCAGTTTTGCTTTATCATAAGACATGATCTTTCCAAAAAGTCCACGATAGAAGAGGTAGGGTGTTTTCAACCAATATAGTGTAACGGCGAGTACAAAGAGATACAGATGTGGGACAAATTCCACCTCATGGGCATACAAGCCAGGAAGGATGATTCTCCTGTTGAAAAATGACTCAGTGAGACAATGCCAAATTTCACCTTACACTGTATTCAGCAATGAGGTTTTCACACGTTAAGATGCTCATGGGAAAAGGAAAATGAATCTTGGAAGAACATTAAGAAAGGCTTAGACAAGAGTCAGAACTGGAGAATGCATGTGATACAATAGTGTTTTCAAATTAGAAAGGCACGGTCAGATCCAAGACAGGCCACTGCTCAAGAGAGATTTAGGAATACTACTGTTCCAAACATCTAAATTAGCCCTGAATTATAATAGAGAGTTTTATGATCTAGAAAGAGCCACAGTGAAGCAAGCTGCTCTGTCATATGTGACTAGGGAGGTGCTTTTCCCCTTTTTTTGGTAAGTTGTTGAATTGAGACTGACAGAAATCCCAACTCTTAAAATGTCGTAAGGACAATCAAAGCTTTTGGAAGTCTATGTCAGGAGAAGGGCTTAACATTGTGTGCTTAAACGTGTATCAGGAGTTAACTGTGACTGCTTCAGCCTTTATTCCACCAGCTTCTTTCAGCTACTCCAGGGATTGTTTTTGAGCTTGTATCAGTCTCCATCTCATTTAGAGTGGAGCACAAGCTGTTGAAGTATAATGTCGAATTTGCACTTTCTTGTGTATTTATGTATGTAAGGCAAATTCACTGTGCAGCTGCTCTGAACCTTAAAACAGGTTATGGATTTACCATCATTTTATTAAAGACCAAAAGAGAGGAGGAGGTTATTTTTTTAAGTATCTCACCTCCACCTTTTTTTCAAAAATCCATTACCTGTCCTCTGACTTTTCTGTGAATGTTCTTTCCTCAGTTATCCATTATTTCACCTGCTGCCTTTTGCCTGAAGAAGGATTACAATACCTCCATTAGCACTTTCTTCTTAATGGGAGGTCTGGGTGAGAAGTGGTGTTAAAGCAAGGACACACTGGCAGGGTTGTATTTACTGAACAAAGACTACTACCCTTGGTTCAGGATACTGCTCTGATCCACACTGTTTGTTCTCACCACCCTGCAGCAATTCCAGGCACTTCAGTAATTTCACTGCTGGTGAACACTGTAAGAAGGATCAGAGTAGGTCCTGGTGTCTTTGAAGAGCTGGGCTTCAAAATGTAGATGCTCTGTGCAAAGTGAGACCTGTCTGGAGTCTGTAGCTACATTATCACATCCCTGCAAATTTCTGTGCTTCTCCACTAAAGCCACTGAGGACAAGACACTGAGGTTTGTCCTCAGTTTCATTGTGGATGTTGCAGAGCTGCAGTGATCTGGGCTCATGGGATCTGTACCTTGGCTGGAGAGGCACAGAACCCCTGTGCTTTACCAGCCTGGACAGCCACCTTTGGCCACCACTGATGAGGGAGTGGAGTCGTGGTGATTGCTTTTCATCCCTTAGGGTACAGGAGCTGCCACACTGACAAGTCATAATCCTGGGTGGGGAAGATACCTTCTTGCTTGATACTCACTTTGGATGAGATCCAAAGTAATCACCACAAAAAAAAATCTACTTGACACCAGTGTAGGTGGAGAATGGAAATTTTTGCATCAATCCAAATTACAGGGAGTTAATCAGATTACAGTGAGTTTATCGCTGGGAGGGTAGGAAAGATTGTCTCAGGAATCTGATACTTTTTTAAAATAATGACTGTTAGCATGGCCTGGAAATGGCAGGGCTGCAAGTGCCGAGAGATCCACTCCTCTGGAGACAGTTTGGAGAGAGTGTAAAAGAAAGTGCTTTTTCACCTCCAATTTGAAAGAAGGCAACTCTGTAAAGTTATTTGTAGGCCTTTAGACTGCTTTGAGCAGGGAAATAAGACTTTGTTTCTGAGTGGAAACCATAGAGACATTTAATTACACTACAAAAAATACACACAATAAACAAGTCTATTTTATTTTATTTTATTCTTTTCAGCCAAATATACTAGAGAGCCCTGGAGGGAAAATATATTTTAGTACTTTACAGTTACAATTGCAATTTGTGTTAGTCTAGTGTCTTTCATATGAGAAGTACCATATCATAAAACACTTTACAGTCTGTTTATCAATACAATAAACTGAGAATATTGCTCAATTTACTTTATTAGAACTTGCTGAGAGATACAAAAATAAAACCAGCTTGGATTGCTAGTACTCTTTTTTTTTTTTTTTTTTTTAAAGCATTGGGAAGGGTAAACATAGCTAGACACAGTCTTAGTTATGAAAGAGCATAAAACAAGCTTCAGGTAATGAGAAAGGGTTGATGCAAGGACAGATTTCTCATCAAAGTCGTTCAAGAAATGACTGGACTGCAAAGCACATCAAGAAATTTTAGTGAAGCTTAGACTCAAATTAAACAATTATGATACCACTATTTTTGCTTACTTGAATTGTGGGATATTGTGCAAGTTGTTTTTATGGCCAGCATTTGCTGGAATTTGTTTCATTAAATATTCTTGTGATACTGCTGGATCTTGCAGTAATGCTTCAACAGGGGTATTCATATGAAAATTTATGACACCAGCAGAAAACAACAAAGTGGTTTTGGTAGGCATGAGTTCCTTTATTTCTATACATTTGGAACCAGGCACAAATGGACCACGGGCAGTAACCAGTTTGGCACCAGAGCTTAATAAGATATAGACCTGGATTTGCTGTGTTTTAAAACATTTTAAATACTCTGAGTACAAGGGTTTTACCCACCTCAAAAACTGCTGCCAGTTGTTTCACACGGCACTCACCCAGTGCAATGGGGCCATGAGCAGCTCCGGTGCCCACACACAAGTTTGGCTGTGTGGGGATGCTGTGCACCTGCGAATACTTTTAATGAGCATCTGAAAGGCACATTTTCCTAGTCTGAGATGAGGAACACAAACATGCATTAATTGCGTCAGCAGGTTATTGAATAATGCTCTGCAACAATATCACTGACAGCCGGAGTTAAAGCTGTTCGAGAGGCTTAAGTGGGCACTTCCATATGGTAACAGCTTTTGATTTTTTTTGAGCTTAACCTCATTTTGTAAGGCTCTGTTTTGAGATGATTGAAGTTTTTCCAGGAGTTACTTGCTATTAATATCTGAAGAAATATTTTCAAATTTTCCTCTACCCTAGTGCAGTTTGTAAGTTTTCAGTCTGTCTTATTATTCAAATAATTATAGGTATAGTTGCTTTGGAATTTTTTACCACAAACTTCAAACCAGCGCAAATTTCATGGTGTGTCAATTTATTATAAATTATAATACTTGCTCTTTTTGCATGATTTTTTTGTGTGTCTCTACAATGTTGTTTTGCCTTGCTTTGCAAACAATTGTTACCGTTAAAAACACTGGCATCTCAAAACTGTGCTTGATATTTTATACATATATATAAGTAATGCTATACCCTATCATTAAGTCGGGAAAGACAAGTGGTAACTGAATAATATTCGTTGACAAGATTAGATTCAGAAAGGCAGCTATCTGTGCAATAACAGGAGATTAGAACAAATAAACTAATTATGCACTGAAAAAATTCAGGTGATTCATTGCTGCTAATTTCAGCACAACAAGAAGTGTATTCTATTTCAGTTGCCATCAGAGACTCTTCAGGAATGCAAGCATGAGCCTAAAAGGGAGAAATGCAAAACCCATCAATTGTTTGGAATGCAAAGATATACATTATCCAGTATGAGATTGCCAGGTACAACAAGGTCACTTCTGGAGACTGGGAAATGCAAGTTTTGAAACACAGGGTTATTGTTTTTCTAATTGCTTTGGACATCCCTGTGTTATTTAGTAGTTATGTGTTCAGTAAGAATACCCTCTCACAGTAACTTCCAGACAAGATGACATCAGCGCAACGCTGCAAGAACTAGAAGACGGTGTGAGCTCTATTTGTGTTTCTGTCGGCATTTAATTGAATTGTCTGTGAGGAATTGCTAGGCCTGGAGCAATTACTATCAAGAGCAGAACTATTACTTTAAATCTTCCATACCTTCTTCCTTCTTTAGAAACCACTTTCTGTAGATCTTGTAACTTCATTTGCTTCCCAGATGTAACCATATACTTCAGGACATGCAAAATCGGGTCACAGGTTATGGTCAAATAAGCAAAACTATATTTTTACCAATCTCAATATTTATCAGGTGATATTTAAATTCCAGAGCTTCTGGTTTCCAATTTTCAGAGTTAAGTTGATAAAACATCCATGTTTGACAGTACTTCATAGAAAAAGGAGTTTGGTGGCTGTTCATGCCAAAATGAAAGGTCACAAACATAATTTTTCAATGAATTGACTACAGACCTATAGACTCCATTAGAAAGAGGACCTGTACTGTTCTACTGAATTTCAATTATGGCCTGGCTAAGGGAAAAGTAAAGTAAGGCTTCTGCCTTCACATTGCTCAGTGGCTCTGAATTACAATCTTTAACACCTTCTCTTTGTTTGCGTATTCAAAGTTCAAATTAGTGGCATCCCAGACTCTAAAAGTGACTTGAGTAAAAAAAAAAATGTTTATGTACTCTGCCTTGCAGGTGTGCACTAATTTTAGTGTTGGCACATACGAAGGACATAATTGTGTTTGGCCCTCTAAGAAAAAGTTGCTTCCTTTGGCAATATCTTTGAGGCATATTCCTAAAAATGGTGATGGAATAAAATAGCAGACTGAGAGTGGGAGAGAACAAATAAGGTACTCAAAGAAAATAGTGACAAAAGAAGTCAAAAATCAATCAAGCTTTAAGTGCTGATAAAGAAAATAAATTTAATGTACCATCAAAGAAAAACAATTGTGCTGTTAAAGAAAAGAGCATCAAAGAAATAAATGAGAGATTAATCCACAGGAAGAAAGAAACCATCATAGCAAGGTGGGAAAACCTAGAACAAAAGGTAAGGGATGAGAAGTGATTTTGTCTTGTTCAGATGTAAGTGTGCGTGTAGCATTTGGGAATAACAATATTTTGCTTTGAAATTTGCATTAAAATGAAATCTTAATCACAATGGAAGGAAAATGAAAACACGTGTGGAGGTGAAAAGAAAAAAAAGGACACTAAATCACACAAACAAAAAGGAAAACATCAATGACAAGTGAAGAGGAAAAACAGGGAGACAGGGTAGGGTACTAATGAAGACAGAGTCACAGGGGTGTGAGCGGGCAGAGAGAAACTGCAGAAGTGTGTCCTGTGCCATAAACATCTATCCCATGGAAAACCAGAAGGCACAGATCAGGGATTGCAGGGTAGCGGATGAGCTGGTAAGGGGGGCAGAGGAAAATATGTGTCACTAGAAACTTTGCAGGGTAGGAAACTAAACACTTCATGACTATGGGAGGTGGTTTGGCTATAGAAAATATAACTTTTACTGCATGTCTGACCAAGTTAAAATGCAAATGTGTATTTTAACATGAAGTTAAGTGGACTAGTATCTATAAAGAAATATATTTACTTATATTGATAAAAACACTTCTCTAGTGCTTTCAAACTTGTCTATATTTAAACCTTTTTGACCTTCAACCATTTAATGCCTCCTAAAACAGACATTTGAAAGCCCTCCTATGCTTTCTCATCAAAGCATTCTCATCAATGTGACATTGAGCAGCTACCTACCCCACTTCCCTACTGCAGACATGGTTTTGGATACATGTATAACCTTGGAAGTTGTGCTCTGAAGATAGGAGGATTCAGGTTTTCCCAGAAATGTCCCCCTTTGGCAAAGAACTGTTAGCTGAACCACTTCAACTGATGTCTGTGATAACTCTTTCGCTTGGGATAGCTCTCAAGATAGTTTTGAATGAAACCCATACACTGAAAGAACACGAGGAGGCGGGGGAGTGAGTGCTGTGGAATATGACATCTAGAGTGATTTTTTTTGTTTGATACATCAGGAGGTTTTTTTGGTCACAGAAACTTCATGTCTATCATTTGGAATGAACTTGCAACTCTTTGAGGTGCATATCATGGAGTAAACTCTAGAAGAATGTTTGTGCAGTTGCTGTTTACTCCACATACAGTTTTTAATCTGTTGAGAGATTTAATACTGACCCAAGTCCACTACGAGAATCCACACAAAAACCTACACTGATGTGAAGTAAAGTAAGGCAGGGCAACAGGGTCATAGGATAATTTGGGTGGGAAGGGACTGCTGGAGGTCATCCTGCCCAAAGAAGGGGCAAATTAGATCATGGCCTCCTCCAGTTGGGGAGAAATGTCTCTGAGACTGGAATTTCCACAAGCTCACAGGTACCTCCTCCAGTCTTAAAGCACTCTCAGTGTGACTGCCCCCCATCTAATTGAAATGGCCTTCATTGCAACTTGAAACTGTTACTTCCCATCCTAGAAATGCTTTGATAAGAATCTGACTCTGTCCTCTCTATATGCATCTGTTAAGTAGTTGAAATAAATAGTAAATGATTTTGCTATTTCTTCTTAGAAATAAAGAAACCTACTTCTCTCAGGCTTTGTGCATCATGTACTCCTCACTCCTAAAGGATGTCAGTACTAATAAAAACTACTAATGCTAAAATGTAAATAGTTATTTAAAAATTAATTGATCAGAAAAATTTGGTTTGTGGGTTTTTTTGGTTGGTTGGGTTTTTTTATTTTTTTTTTAATAATATGACACATTTGCCACATGTAATATATGCTGCCAGATAGTATAAAGAACAGTGAAAAGATAGGATCCCACAAGCAGCTTATGTTTAGATAAAAAGTAGTCTATTCCTTTAGGTAGGATAAAAATGTACAACTGTACCTCCATTCTCTGAGGCATAAATCGACCTTTAATTCAATTGGTTAAGAAATAAACCCTTGTTAAATCCATATTTTGTCAGTATATCATTTACTCATACACTGTGCTGAAGTGTCAGACACAGGCTAGAGGATTAAATAGTTTGAATGCCTGATTTTGCCATGCCCTTGTAAAAAGACTACAAGAAAGCAGTCTTAGCCACCCCTATTTGCCTCAGCTGTCAATACCTGCAGTGAGTCATAAGTCTCTGTAATAAAGAACACACTTTGTTGTCTGCTTTTGAATGTACCCCTCAAAAAAAAACAAAACAAAACAAAACAAACCACCAAGAATCCAAGAATCCATCTAAAATATTTGCAGCTAAACCCCCTCAGAGACAAAAGAGAATTTATGGGGGGCTATAAGTAAATGTTTGCCTACTTTACAGCTGTAAGAGATTTTGTTGACTTGGCCCCATGTTACCATGATATTCAGCACAGAAAGGCTGACCTGCCTTTTTCTTTGTGAAGTGTGAACAGTAGTACAGGGAAGCTACTTTTGTATAACACCCACAGCTTGATATGTAAAACTTTGTTTCATAGATTCATAGAACGATTTGGGTTGGAAGGGACCTTAAAGTTCTGACATCTACTTTCAGCTCCCTGCCATGGGGGGTTTCAATCCACCTTCCACCAGACCAGGTTGCTCAGAGCCCCATCTAACCTCACCTCGAAAAATTCCAGGGATGAGGCATCCACAACTGCTCTGCCCAACTTCAGTCAGCTGTTCCAGTGCCTCACCATCTTCACAGTAAAGAATTTTCTCCTATATCAAACCTAAACCTATCTTCTTTCAGTTTTGAGCCACTACACCTGGTCTTATCACTATGTGCCCTCGCAGTGCTTTCTGTTCCCTCTTGTTGATTTACCTATTTGGATGCTTCTCAGAATATCCTTTAACTGCTCAGCAAAAAGGAGCCTAATAAAGCTCTGAAAGTAAATACTACCAAGTTTTGTAGAATGCCAGAGTGTTTTTAAGCTTGGGTAGAAAAGTTCAGTTTAAGAAAAAGCATTTCTCATGTTTGCTGTGCTTCACTGACTGAAGCAAGGGGTCTGAGCTCTCCAGAACTTCACTATTTACTCTGGCTCTGACTCTCTCCAGTTCATCAGAGTTATCTCCAGTGAGGGTGGTTTCAGTAACCACATAGACTTTTGTGTTGCTGTTGGCTTCCCTTCCACGTGGGCATCCCCTACTGAAGTGTACTGCTCTTGGGACATTGCAAATTGCACTCATTGGAAAGCAGAACAAAAGTCTGGGCAATCCTGAAGGCTCATGGAGGTGATGATCATTTGGAGAGTTTGCTGCATCCCTCAGAATACAGGGAGAGTGGTAGTGGAAGGAGCAAGAAGGCCAAGTAAAGCAAAATGAGGCCAAGGGGCAGAAATTGAACTTCAGATGAAGTACAAAGGTTGGTGCATTCTTGCCTGCTTCCAGTCTAGTCTGGCTTCTAACCATGGATGACAGTGGGTTTCAGTCAACAACTGGGGTTCTTCCATTTTCTGTGCCCTCTCACCACTAGCACTACTATGGCTCCCTGATGAATTACAGAGGCTCCAACCTTTCCTTCAGTCTTGGCTTCAGCAGAGCTGATTCTTTTACACTCCTGTTTTGTCTGCATAAGAGCAAAGAGAGGCATTTCGTATCTGAATTTCTTCAAATTATTATTTGGCCTAAGCCAATTTTCCTCTATTTTTTCTTTCTTCTCTCAGTGCTAAATACTAAGAAGGGACAAGCTTGCCTTGTAAGCTGAAGCATGTGTGTGATTATAAAGTAAAGCAGATTATAAATGTCAGAGCTTGATTTCTTTAAAACTGTACTAGGAGGCTACTTTGTTTAGTGGGAGAATGGTTGGAGCAGAAGGACCATGGCCTGGGTCAACCTTTGACTTTTCTGATTGTAAAGGAATGTGATACAATTCAGGTCTGACTCCATCATTATCTTCTTTTCACCTCCATCTCTAACCCAAAGGGACCCTAGAAAGAGGAAAGGTAAGTTCAACTTTCCTGCCTTCCAAGTGCTGAGACCCTCTTAGCAGGCTAAGGGCATCCCTGTGAATGGATTTTTTCCCTTGTTACTAGGCTGAGACCACCAGCTCTCATAAACAAAGGAACACCAGTGATTTTTTTCTGTCTTTTTTTCTTTGTTTAATCACTACTGATGTGGCTTACAGTTTGAACTAGCAGGAGTCCCCTCCTACCCTCCTCCTGGATCATGCAAAACCTTTATTTGTTTTTAAACCTGTGTGACTAACAGGAGGGTATTAGGTAATCAATAGGTGAGGTGGTGCTACATGGGTAAAGCTGGCTGGGGGAGCATGAAGAGACTGATGCCAGACTGATAAAAGGCCATTGAAGAATATCTGCGTTTGCCATGGATCTGCAGACACACTCCTTTGTCTCCTTGACTCATGAAGAAAACAGCCTGGCACCGCACTCACTCTCTGGGAGATGGATATTCCCACTTCAGAAGCCAAACCCCAACATTTTATATTTTTATATGTTGCAGCTATTTGAACTAGGATAGGAATATCTGCCCACTCTGGCAAGGAAGTGATATTCATGTGTTGTCATCTTAAATGTATGAGAGGTCACTGGCAAAAGGTGTGAAGGAAGCAGAAGTTGATCAAAGACGAGGCTGTTCCCAGATGTGTTTTGGATCAATGTTGCAGCTCTCCATTCACACAGAGAAAAGGCAGGATAGCAACTACTGAATAATTAAATCCCTGTAGGTTGAGGGCTTTCCAGTGTGTGTCTACAACCTCTTCAGGCTAGTTTCAAGGATGATGCTTGAATTGGGCTCATGTGACCTTAGGAGTCATCTGGTATAAAGTAGGGAAAAGGATTTAATTACAGAGAACAGATAATCTTTGTTCTAATGCCTTTAATGCTATCACTTTCTCTGCAGCTGCTTTACACATAATAACAGCTTAGCTTTCATTACAGATATATATATTTTTTTAAAAGGCAGTATCCTCCTGTCACCACATAAGCAGCACTGCTTTCATTCATTTAAAGTCATCATTTCTCTCTGGCTGCAGGGTATTGCATTCTATGTCATTCCATATAATAGTCTTCTAGGAATATACATTTTCACCTTTATTATTGAGATTGCTTCAGTCGGCAAGTGCCCATGGAACAAAATTGCAAATGATGCATGCAGAAAGTTGGCAATGAGCTGTGTTTCTTCTGTTGATGTGCTATGCTGACCCTTAGGAATGAGACTTAATGCACAATATAATCTGAGGTGTCTTTTGGGAAGGTGAAACATCTGAAGGGAAAAAGTGGGCAGCAGTGTTTCTTCCAGAGAGCTGAAATCATCCACTGATTTACTCCCACACAGCGTTAGTAGTGTTTGACATGAATGACTGGTGCTTCAGCGTACTGGTGATAGACAACAGAACATTTTTCTGTCTTGGATACTGGGTTTGTTTGGTTTGCACTGATACCAGCCAGTGGTTGCATCGGATTGCTTTGCTTAAAGAGGGTTTGTGACTGAGAGCCAAGTCTGTTCTTGAAAATGTGTGTTGTGTAGTAGTGTCAGATGGAAGTTATGACTTGTGATAGCATTTCTGTACCTAAACAAGTCCGAGGATAGACATTGTAAAAACAGGATTTTGGGGGTAAACCGTACTTTGGCTGAAAGAGTTTAGAGGTTAAGCTGTATTAACAGTAGTAGTGTTACCAGGCTCTCCCTTTCATATTACAGAACTGGCTTCAGTGAAGATTTACCCAACACTTAGGGGTGGGTGAAGGGCTGAGTGCTGAAGGCAGAGTTATCTCTGCTGCCCAGTAGGCACTTCCTTCGCTCAGGGATGATGTACATAACTTGTGTGTGGGGTTGTCCATGGTGCACCTCTGCATGGATAAACGGAGGAATTTAATCTCCCCACCTGTCACTAGTCTGTCATGAAACCTGAATTTGCTTTGAGAAAAGTCAGATGCAACCTCTGCATACCAGAAGTAGGGTATCAACAGGTTGTGTTAGGATATCCTCCTGTGGAGGAGTGAAGTGCAGAGTGTCTCATTTTGGGCCTGGTTGTCTTGTTATGTTCTCTTTTGGCAAGAATTCTTCAGGATTTCTGGTAAATAGTACCTGCTGCTACCAGGCTCAGAGATAATTAATAGTTAGTGTATAAATAAGGATTTTTTATTTTTATTTTTTATTAAAGAGTTTACTTTGAATTCGTAATATAATGGCGTGAACTGCTACTCCTTTGTAATTCAGAAGGCCTCCTACTTGTAGCAAATCTGCTGCTGGGACAGCACTACTGAAGGACTTGTGCAAATGTCTCCCTGCCACTCCAGTGCTACTTCACAGGCAGCACAGAGTTATCCTGAAGGATAACTCGCATAATGAGTTCTCCCATACAGCAGAGGAGAAAAGTGATCCCCAGATGGCATACCAGAGAAGCAGGAGGTTAATTTTATTTGAAATTCCCTTAACTACGGATTTGGTCTCAATAGGTGAGTGAATTGAACCACCAGAGCAGATGGGTTGATGCTCTAAATCCCATGCCACAAGGCTTGCACTATTTTTTGAGAAACAAAGATGAAACAACAGCTCTTTCCTGGTTTTGAGCATCTTTTTCCTCATTAAGGTGTAATGCAATGCTTTGGAAGATGCTTAAAGACCTTTGGCACCTTGGGTACTACAACGCAAGGGCATATGCAATATTAAAAATAAAAGATTAATTTAGGATAGACCTGTGAACTTAGCTTTCATCTGTGTTCCAGAAGAAACACAGTACAGATCAGCAAAGTACAGACTTATATGTATCTCCTGAATTCCTAACCCAAGTAGATCAATAAAAAAAGCATTTAGCCTCTTAGACCCTGGATATAGATGATCAGTATACTTTTCTTCTCTTTTTCCCCCCATGAGATCATATCTCTTTTTTTAAAAAAAAAATTATTCTGCATTTTGACAAGGTGTTGTGCATTCTTCATGATAATAGCTCCAGGCAAATGTATCTGTCATACAGAATGAAAGGCATTTTGGGAGGGGGTTGTCTTATATCTTGGCAATATGATGCCAAGGTGGTGGTGAAGTGTCAAGTTCTCTGATAATCACTCTATAAAAATAGGTTAGTTTGAAACAGGTGTCTTGAGTTTCATCAGGTTAATCAAGTGAGAAATGGGCAAGTTGGACAGGTTTTACTGTTGTGGGAATTTTATTGCTCAAGCAAGTAATTAAATTGTTCACACAGAAATCACCTCACAATAAAATTACATTTATGACAGGATGGTCTTGTTCATCTTGATGAACCAGGCCCCCAGCTCTTCTTCAGGCTGTGTGCATGAAGGTTCAGTGTGAGTAATCTTATTGTTTGGAAGCTATACTATCATAGCTTGTGTGTGTAAAAATTTTACCACTGAAATATACTTGATGCCCAATAATTATATTACAGAATAGTAAGGAAAGTGGGTTTAGGGCTGCTTCTAGAAGGAATAAACACACTTTCAAAAAAGTTGAATATTCTTTAGGGATTCAAAAGTTCAGAAAAGTGGCAATCCACATAGCAGTGGTTACAGCTAAATAGTATATTTAAACATTAACAGTGGGATTCAAATTTTTTAAACTAATAATATTTGTGCACTTTTCTAAATGTTGACAAAAAACATCCTCAAGTGGTTACTTGAATGTTTAGTTCTTTATGAAAGCACAATTTAACAGGATCTCAAAATTAAACACGGCATTCCTTTAGGTATTTCCAGTCACACCCCGCTCTTAAATTACATTTTTGTCTGTGAAAAAGATTGAAGGATGACCCCCTGGTTATTCTGGAATTTCAGCAATCTTCAATTAACAAAAGTCGAAAACTTTCCAGAGCACTTGTCTTGATCATTGAGTCATCCTTGCACTGATAAAAAACTCAGGCTATTCTTTCATTTATTTGTCTCTTCATTTATCTGCCTGCCTCTGTAGGTACAAACAACAGAATAAAAAAACTATTACATAATGTTGAAAGTTTCCTTGGAGGGACAAGTCACCTCTGGGCAAAGTGTAACCATGGAAAATTCCAGATAGCACAGGAGGTTTTCTTTTCCTTTGGAAAATACCAGGTTTTAAAAGGACCACGATAAAGGACAGGCAGACTCGAGCCACAGCAAGCACTTAGGGAAAGCTTTGTTTTGGACACTGCTGAAATGCAGCTGCTGCAGCAGCAGGGACCCAACCCAGGCAGACCTGTCCTGAAGGTGCTAGAGAGGGTAAAACCTGTGCCCTTTATTTTATGTGGTGACACTCTTGAGAGTTTCATGGGACTGTTTTCCTGTCTCAGGCCAGGGCTGAGGAAGGATTCCTCTCAGGCTGTCCCTGGAGCCCGAGGCTGGTGACAATGTGTGGGTGCCCATCACTTGTCCCCCTGTCATGTCTCCAGACAGTGATCCTGCGACTTCTGCCAATTGCTGCCATGGTTGAGGATTTGCTTGGGACATTTGGTCTGTCCCCACAAGTAAGGCATAAGTGGGGAGCGTGGTATGAAAGCTATTTTCTCCTCATTTAGTCTTTTTCAAGTGTCACTTATCCAGTAGAAATTAGAAGGTGAAGTAGGGAACCCCCACCTTATGTTAAACAGCTTGCTTATAAATGCTGGCTGAACACTTGTCCCAAAGTATACATTTTCTCTCTGCAGAAACACAGTACACACCATTTTTCCCAGTGCATTTAGTCTCTGTGGCATCAAAGTTTTACTTTGTGCCAGGAGAGAATGACGTGCCCCAGTTTAAATTCCCCCTTTTCCCTCTCTGGGAAGAGCTGGGAGCAGCCCTCCACCCCAGGGCAGCAGGCAGGAGGGGTCCAGGTGGGGGAGCTCTCACTGCGTGGGAAGGGAGAACGGAGGATGTTCCCAAAGCACCTGGCCCACCCTGGCCATCACGTTTATTCTCACCCAGCATTGAAGGAGAGGTATAGCCAAGCTTCCTTTGTGCTCCAGGCTTTACTCGTGGGTTACTCATGGTTCTTAAAGATCACCTCCCATCTTAGTTCTCAAAGTGAAGGTGGCAGATCTCAGTGTGTTTCAAATACTTCTGTGGTGGCACGGATTTTTCCAAAGAGCTCAGTTACATCACTAAGCATGTAAATGCAGGGACACTTTCCTTTATGTCTCTTGGGAGCTCAACAATGTTTTGTGTGAAAAGGATTGGACTGGATACTAAACACAACTGGTTATTCTACTGAAATGTCAAAAAAGGATTTGATTTTCAGAAGGATGTGAAAATAGGAGGAGTATAGAAAGGAAAATGTGATAAATCAGTAGCATATTGTACATCAAGTGTGTTTGTCTGCTGAATCCATTTGGGTCTTTTGAGAGGAACAAATTGGAGGGAATTCAGTAGGAAGCAGCAAATCCTGGGAGTAGAATGAAAGAACTCAGACAAAATATTGTCATGATTTAATAATCCAATGTATTGCTAGGTAATGACTAAGGAGAAATGATGTTATAACAGACTAAACCTGTTTGAAGTGTAGAAACATCCAGGAAGGAAAGAAGTGTAGCTTGATGTACCCAGCATGACTAAGGCATGGGGATGCAAAACTTAAGTGGAGATATATTTAAGCCAAAAGTCAGGTTAGAGTTTTTAAAGGAAGACTGAAATTTCTTGCAAACGAACTGCTAAAAACCCCTATTGCTTGTGACTTGTTAAGTAGTTTGAGCAAAATACTGGCAAGCAGCATGTGGAAACCAAATCTGCTCCGCCAGAGACTGAATTACTTAAGTCTTCATACATAGAGTGTGGTATGCTTGACCTTAATTAGCTTTTATTATAACAGAAATTTCTACAGATAGGCTCACTAAGTGAAAGTTTGCCACATGTGTTAATTCTTGGACGTTCTGGGTTGGACTGGACTCTGAAAGAGGGATCCCTTGGGTAGAAAATTACTCTTGTGTTTGCCACTCACCTGCTGTGTGACTGTAAGCACATCACAGCCTTTCCCTTTGTGTCCTGTCTCTGCCCAAGGACACGGATGGGGCTTGGGAAGGAGCCCTGGTGAGTTCAGGTTTCCCTGGTGAGGGAAACAGAGCCTTGTGGCAGTCAAGAGAGGTGTGAGTCATATCAGCAGATTTGTGGGGCTTGTGAGCATACTGAGATTTGCTGCTCACTGCAAAAGACAGGCTGAAGACTGGTTTTGTTTGCGTCATTCCTTTTATTTTCTTTGTTAACCTTAAGTCGAGAGCTGCAGAAATCAAACAGTGAAGAGAGTGTTATGAGCAGAAGGGACTGCAGCTCTTGTTCTGACTGAGAAGCTGGTGCATTAACGCCCAATATTTTCATGAAGTGAAGAATCCAGTCGTAGCACTGAGCTGTCTTATCAATAAGGCAGGGTTTCCACACTCTTATCTTCAGGAGCATCAGTACTCAAGAGGGCTTGAAATCTGCCAGACCTTTATTAAATTCCACATTTGGTCTAACCTCCTAAATTATTGTCTAGTCTCAAATTTCCAATACCTTGGGACATCAATGAAGACAGAGTACACCAAAGATGAGGGAATCTTTACTACTGCTTCTGTTTCCCAACTTCTGCAAGAGTTTATTCTGCAAAGCTCAGGCTTTGGAACAGCAGAAATAAAAAAATCTCAGCCCATCTTTCTAGGATTTAGTCTTGGTAGATGGAGTTTTGCCTCATCCTGATGTGTATTTTGTGTTCAACTGTGCGCAAGTGTCTTGACTAATTTGTGGCATCTATGAGCCCTCTAGATTATGGCAGTGATTTAAGAAGGTGCCACAATATTTCAGGAAAAAAAAATCAACATGCCTTCACATGTCCTTATTGATTCTCTCTCTTTTCCTCTTTCTCTCCTCATAAACTCTTAGTATATATTTGGTGTTAGGAAATAAACTATTTGTATTCTTCATCATCCAGTCATAGGGGAAATGATCTTTGTCCTTTGTCTATAGGTCTTGTTAAGGATTAACGACTCCTTTGATTAAATTAAACAGCAGGGTACCTTGAGTCACTCAGCTGTTACTTCACCTGAAGGCATAATTAGCATTAGTAATAAAAAAAAAAAAAGTACTCTAGGAAGTTCCTAGTGCTTGAATTTGTTCTGCAAACCATACATGTTTATTAATTTCCTAATAAGAATTTAAGAAAGAGGGAAATAATGAAAGAAAATAACCATTATGCCCTCTGTCCCTGCTACGTTTCACTTTCTGTTACAGCTCTGTTGAGAACTCAGCAGCAGTCCTGTTACTTATGACTCTTTAACACATGCTTCTTAGGTTTGAGGATGCCACACAAAATTTAGATGCTCACTGGAAATTTCAAGGCTCTTTTGTCAGCTTCTTTTTAGTCTTGCCTCTCTATTGCTCTCCATTTCTGCAGGCAGTCAAATTCCCCTTTCCTCAGTGTACTCTGAATAGTTTATCAGCTAATTTACACTTTTCTGGGTCAGGCTATTGGCCAAATGTGAATTTTCAAAGCTTATCTCAATTTGGAGAAAGTTGTACACTGATTCCCTATGCAAGGGAACAAGGCAGGGGTATAGGGGGAAGAAATTTCTCAAGTTCTCCCTTCTTTATCTTTGGAGAACTTGGCTTGTGCTTTTTCTCCCCAGTGTTTTCACCAAAATATTCTGATAGGGATACCTAATTCTTCTGGATTAATTGTAGTATAAAGCAAATACAGGTGTGCAGCATGAAAAGTTTGTATTTGATATTTTAAAAATGACAATTTCTGTACTCAGCATAAACACACCAAATATGTGAAGCACGTCCCAGATATTGTCATACCTTCTATATTGCAAAGAAATATCTCAGCAGACTTTGGAGCTCTTGTTGGTGAATAAACACCAGGTCACTCTCCTGTCCTGCTCTTAGCAATAAGCCCACAAGCCTTGTTTGAGGTGCAGAACAGCATTACAAAAAAACTCAATCTGCACCCAGTTTTGAAGATAAAGTTTCATATTCCAGGGCTATCAGTCTAAAAATTTAGAGAAACACTTAACAAACATACATATACCTAAAAACATCTATTGATTAGATGCAGAAAAAGGCTGCCATATCAGATCAAATATTTTCAGCCTCTCTAGGGTCCCAGCTAATCATTCTTTGGTCACAGTATAATATTGGGTGCTAATAAATCTGCCAAATCAGATTTTTATGGGCTTGCATTAATCAAAAGTGTTTTAAACAGTGTGTTTCTATTTATTGCCAATTAACAACCTGACCATCTCAGATGCAGTGCTGGTCTGACATGGCTACTTGAACAAATCAGATGGACTGTCTGACAGGCAGCTTGTAAGCACCAGGCTTTATTCCTGTGTGGTGTACCAGCATCTTGAGAACACCTATAAACATCAGCATTTTTCTGGTTTTTCAAAGCGAGGAAAGATATGCAGATTTTTATTTATTTTTGTAATTTTAATATAGTTATGGCAAGGCTGTCAAAGGTAATTCCATTGCAGAACCTTCTTTATTCAGCAACCCAGAAAAGAAGTTGAAACACAGATTTTCAGTAGTGTTACCAAAAATTGTCCCCAAAGTTATGCAACTGCCACCTGTCAAGTTATTCAACACCTGTGAATGATCCGTGTGGCCAAGAGCAGCACCCAAACTGCTGATAATGGCATTTGTGCTTCACCCGGCAGGCTGCACTCACTGCTGACACACGCACAGTCTGCCTGGGAGTGCAAAGTGAGCGGAGGCTGCCTCGCACACACACTTGCAGTCCACAGGGAATTGGCCACGGATGGGGGAAGGGAGCAGGTACACACGTCACCAGCCATCTGTCAGAGTCTTTTTCATGTTATCTGATTATGGACAGGTTTGTCTACAATTCTGAGCAAGGAGTAAGTGTTATTAAATAGATGTCTGGCTTAAAGGAATGCTTTGCTATTGCGAATTTAACACTTGATTGACATCCCTGGCGACTGGAATCTTCTCCCTCCCCGTGGGAGAAGGGAACAGCAGGCAGTCACAGGCAGAGCCTCACACCTCTCCTCGGGTGGCTCGGCCTGGGAAATTGTGCTGGGAGTGAAAAATGGGTTCAGTCACTGGGCCCACTAAAGAGCTGCAGTAACAGCTGGCAGTTAAGTGGTGCAGTGTCAAATATTCCCCGGTGAAACTTTTTTTCTGGCAAGCTGAAAGGATAAGAATAGTCTGTAAAGGATGAAACACATCCAACACTCCTATCTGACTTCACATTCTGAAGAGAAGGGTTTCTTTCGGAAGGAACCTTGAGAGACATGCACAGAGGGCTAGAGCTGGAGGTAGAGAGTGCATTTCTGTAACACCACAGGAAGAAAGGCATTGACGTTCAATAGAGAGGAACGAGCCAGCAGAGGACTGGAAGTGAGGATTTGCCAGTGACTACACAAAATGTACAACGAAGTGGGGGCAATTTCTGCTTTAAGACTTTCCATTTAATGAGAACCCTACTCATAAATTTCCTTTCCTGGTTAACTTCTATTCCTTTAATCTTAATTACTAATTAGTTGCTTCTGTGGGGGCATCACACGCTTTAGAATTATTGCAGTTTTCTCAGTGGTAAAAAGAGCATTGGCAATAACCTTGGATGCAGCTGAAAAAAAACAGCAGTCCAGAAACAATTGCTGAAGAGTTAATTTTTTTTACTTCAGGAATAAAGAAAGAAGCCATGTATTTGTGTGTGGGGAAAAATTATTGGAAAATGAAGTTAATATATTTTTCTGCACAAGGAACAAGAGGTATTTGCAAAGAATTCAGGTTTGACTGCTGAACAGAAAGCAGTAACTTGCATTGAAATGATTTCACCTTTGCCTGACCTTTAATCCTGAGCTGCCACATTTTCCATTAAACTTTCTTCACTCTCCTAATGCCCTTTCCACAGTGTCACTTCCAGTTCATGAAAGCCTCCTGCTCTTCTGAAAGTTCCTTCTGTTACATGAAGTAGCCTTGGCGCCTAAAGATTGTGATTTGTTTGTTTCTGTAGTGGTGAATGTTGCATTGTACTTACAATGAGATGTCTGTCAAAGACGATGTAAAGCGTTCATCCACACCAAGCTGCTTTTGAACTAATGCTGTTGCAGTAGGTCAGCTTGACTTGTGACAGGATACTTAGTGTTACAGGGGAAAAAAATGCATCTGAGTGTCCTGTTAATCCAGCAGCAAGGGAAAGTTTAGTGAAAATCCTCTGAAAGGCCTTCATCATTTAAGACCAAAGTCTGTTACATAGTCCGGATAAAATGAATGGAATAAGAAGAAAAAGGCAATAGAGACTTAGAAATGGGCTGAGATTATGCTATTTGCTACTGTTTCTGTTAAAGTGTCATCCAGCTCACATCAGGACTCCATCATGCCAGAGACTACCTCACTACGTATAGTCCCTGAGCTGGAGAGCTGTTTGCAAGGCTTGCAAATGAGGGCAGGTTTCTAACAGGACAGAGAATGAAGTTTGATGAAAACAGATTTTTTGTGTAAAAAGTACTTTCTCCAAGCTCTTGGAAAAAAAACCCCGAACTTGCTTGCATTTTTCTTAAACAAAAAACAAAAACCCCAAATCAACAAAAAAACCCCAAAAAAACCCGAAAACAAACACCAACAAAAGCAAACAACCCTCCAAAACACACACAAAAACACCCCAACCAAAAACCACAAAAACAAACAAACAAACAAACAACAAACACCAAAAAACACACAAACAACAGCAATAAAAAAAAATAAGAAAAAAAAAGGAAAGAAAAACTGAAAGAAGTTTGGCCAACTCCCAGTGACTCCCAGTGTAACTGCATATTAGCTGCTTAAATGTGTTTTCTGTAACAGATTCTTAGATCAACTGCAGCAATATCAAGAGGAATAATTTGTTTTACATGACAAATATAAAGCACTGGTTTAAAACTATAAAATGTTTTAAACACTGAGTTTTTGGTGACTGATGTGAAAAGAACAAAACTTTCAAGGCTTTTTTCTCTGTAGGTATTCTTTAAGCAGAAAAAATATTCAACAAGTGATTCCCCTGAAGCTGTATTGTTTAATTTTAACATAATATACAAAATCACAAATGTGTGGGCCTTGGACAACACACCTGTAATTAACAGCCACTTTTTTGGTACTGTATGTTATTTCAGAAAAGCATATTTCACTGTTATTTGCAAGCATTGAAGTCTAAACCTGAACTCAAAGTTCTACCTTCTGTTTTCTTTGTCTTCATTTGTCTGTCCATAAAATGGGCCAGAAGCCCTTGTTTGTGATGTTCATGCTGTATCAGCTCAATAAGCAAACATTTGAAACAGGTTAGACAGAGTATTGCACATATGTCCTTAGAATCGCGGGAGGCTGCTCTAGTAATGGTGAAATCAAATACTTGAAACACTCATTCCCTGAAAACCCTTTATCTTTTTGCTTTCAAATGGGAATATTGTATTCTCTCTAAAGAAATGGATGTAAATAGAGAAACATATAGTGCTGAAATTACTCTTATTCCCTGCTAATGCATTAGTTCCTGACAGTAAAAGCCTGTATTATGTGAGTGCAAGGTAAGTAGTATGAAAGCCCATAATAGATCCAGCTTTAAGGAGAAAAGGAAATACACGTGGTAAGATTTCTTCCAGGGCTGCAGATGTTGCTTAAGTGGCATTGTTCCAGGGAGGCTGTCCTTGAAGCTATTTGTGCTTCAGAAAGTTGCAGGGACAAAGGGATAAATGAACGTTTGCCACAGGCTGTGGCAGGGTAGAAGATGCATGAAGGGAGATCCTGTGGAGCTGCTGACATGCTGTGTGTGGCTTACCTGGAGTCATTTGAGTAATTTATGTCTGTGTCCTCAAGCGTGAATTGCTTTCCAATTCCCCTTTTCTTCCAGGCTGACAGTCATTAGTTGCTGACTTAATTCCTCTGCTTGTTTAGCTGTAGAGTACAGCCTACAGAGGAAAGGGGAGAATCAGTACCAAGTGTATGAGCCACCTTTTCTGCTCCACATTCTCTGCACAGGGAAAAAAGGGTGAATGCACCTGGGCAGCATAGCCAGGCGTGCTAGAGGTGGGCAGTTACTACCATCCCTCTGTGGGAACGTGGTCCCGTGGCTTCCCAGTAGAGTGATGGGGTAGGTACATTAGGTTCTGTATACAAACAATGCCTGGGCTCCTGTTTCAAAAACACTTCTAAGAAGTCAATCCACGTTCTGCTGCCATTTGTGGCTCATGACAAGACTTGTTTCAAACTCCACTGCAGCAGTGGACCAAACTATTCCTGCATCAGTAATATGTAAACTGACAAGTTTTTAGCCAGCTATTGAACAGGTAACATGTTCATGGGAACTGTTCAGTCTCCTAACCTGCTTCCTAGGCTGTGCTATCCACACTGCTCAAGTACTTAGCGATGCTGAGCTCAATTCTATACATCAGTGGGTGCACGTTCACTGAAATTAAAGGGAGGCCATTCATCAGGACTACAAGCAGTTAGAAGCAAAAAAAAAAAGGCAGCTGCAAGAACAGTGGGGGCTTGTTTTTCTTCAAATTTTCTTTACATTTTTGCCTCAAGAAGGATATCCTGTATAGATTGGGGGGAGAAAGTGGCTGCTCATGGCTTGGACAGGTGCAGCCTTTGCTGGGTGCAAAACTGGCTGGGTTGCCAGGCCTCTGGTGTTGAATGGAACTAAATGCAATTGGCAGCTGGACAGTAGTGGTATTCCCCAGGGTTAGTATTGGGACCAGAACTGTTTAACATCTTTATTGAGATTTGGATGAGGGGAGAGTGCATCCTCAGTCAGTTCACAGATGACACCAGGTTAGATGGAGGTGTTGATCTGCCTGAGGATAGGGAGGCATTGCAGAGCAGTCTGGAATCAGGCACTGGATCAACGAGCTGTGGGCATCTGCATGAGGTTCAAGGAGGTGAAGTACCAGGTCCTAGTCCTGGGCTGCAGCAACGCTCTGCAGCACTACAGGCTGGGGGAAGAGTGGCCTGGAGCTGCTCAGCAGAAAGGGACTTGTGGGTACTGGCTGACAGATGGCTGGATAAGTGCCAGTGTGTGCCCAGGTGGCCAATGGCATCTTGGCCTGTACCAAGAATAGGGTGGCCAGCAGGACTATGGAACTGGTTATCCTGCTGTACTCAGCACCAGGGAGGCTGTACCTCAAGTACTAAGTTCAGTTTGGGGTCTCTCCGAAAAGGGCATTGAGGTGCTGGAGCTTGTTCAGAGAGGAGACACAGAGCTGGTGAAGGGTCTGGAGCACAAACCCTATGAGGAGCAGCTGAGAGAACTGGGTGGGGTTCTTTAGCCTGGAGAAGAGGAGGCTCCAGGGGACCTTAACTCTCTCTACAACTGCCTGAAAGGAGAGCGTAACAAGGTGGGGGTCAGATCCTTCTGCCATGCATTGAGTAAAAAGACAAAGGGAAATGGCCTTAAATTGCACCAGGGGGGTTTAGATTAGATATTAGAAAATATTTTTTCACTGAACGAGTGGTTAGGTATTAGAATAAGTTTCCCAGGGAGGTGGTGGAGTCACTTCCTCTGGAATTTTTCAAGAGGTGTCTGGATGTGGCACTTGGGGATGTGATTTAGGGGTGATAATGGCTGGGCTGACAGTTGGACTAGATGGTCTTGAAGGTCTCCTCAAACCCTGATGATTTTGTGGTTCTGTACTTAATGTTCTCTGATGTCACACTACCACCTTTCCCTCAGTAGAGGTTCTATAAGACCTTTTTTCATTACCCAAACCCTTTTTTCACTTCATTTTAGGGGATCAGTATCTCTAAGAGCTTCAGGATCAGTGTCTCTATGAGCTTCATTCCTTCTCAACATGTGTTAGAAATTAAGTCTCAAAGATTGCAGGGAGGATGGAGAGGGAAGAAACAAAAGGAATGGATGTACATAGGTTTGTGAGTGCACAGGCATGCATATGTACACATATACATCTCTTCTTGTAATCATGTGGCTCTTGCTTCCTTGGGATATCCGGCTAAAATAGTGAGATCCAGCTACAACACTCTTTTACCTTTGCTGTCCTATATTTCATGCCTGGAAAGGTCCTTTGTAGGATTGTGTACCAAGTCATATTTTAATTTTCCAAATTGGAAATAAAGCACATCAACAAATCATCAGAAGGTTCCTGGATATGTTTTGTCTTAAAGTTTTCCAAGACTTTGGTCTGTGGCGTCTAAATAATGGGTATCGGGAAATGCCCTAATGGTGTCCTACGTAACTTACTGTGAGTGAAGAGCTGCTGGGCATTGTCTCTGCCAGATGCTTCTCTAAGATGCCTTGAGTCCCTGACCTCAGCTGCTGCCATGTGCACCATTCAACGTCAATCCTTGTTAACCATAAGATTAAAGAAAAATTTCTTTTCCTTGCTGCGGCACCAGAGCTTCCTGTGTTGAACAGAGGAAGTAGCTAAATTATTTCAGGATAACTAAATGATTTCAGGGATGAATTGAAAAAACTGTTACTGTTGTTATCATTGCATTCAACTTCAATCACATTAAAATGTTCATGACCAAAAAAAAAACCAACAACAACAACAAAAAAACAAACAAACAAACAAACAAACAAACAAACAAACAAAAAAAACCAACAAAAAACTCTGCAAATTAATTGTACAGGATTTTGTCAAAAGTAAACATAAGGGGAACCACATACCAGCCTCCTCCTTTTCTCACCAGATATGATTTTTCAGTTCTTCCCCTTTTTATTTTTCTAGTTAGAGCTCAGTACAAGAAAGACCTGTTGGAACAGGTCCAGAAGAGGTACACAAAAATGATCAGAGGTGGAACACCTCTCCTACAGGAGAAGCCTGACAGAGTTAGGGTAGTTCAGCCTGGAGCAGAGAAGGATCCAGGGAGACCTTACTGCAGTCTTTCAACACTTAAACTTTTTAGCACGGCCTGTTGCTATAGAGCAAGGGGTAATGGTTTTAAACTAAAAGAGGGTAGATTATAACTAGATATGAAGAATAATTGTTTTTATTATGAGGGTGGTGAAACACTGGAACAGGTTGCCCAGAGAGGTGGCAGATGCCCCATTCCTGAAAACATTCAAGGTCAGGTTGGAGGGGGCTCTGAGTATCCTGATCAAATTGAAATCATCCCTTCTCATTGCAAGGATGCTGCACTAGATGGATTTTAAAGTTCCTTTCAACACAAACTGTTCTATGATTCTATCTTTAGTGCTACTTGTAGTATTAGTAGTGAAAAGAAGAGATGGGAAAAGAAAAGAAGAAAGAAAAACAAAAAGGACTATTTTTCATTGGCTATGTCCCCCTAAGTAATTTGTTTAAAAATTCTGAGACTTATTGGTTCGTGGCGGGTAGCAGGAGGAAATGAGTTATCTTAAAAGACATTAAAAATTGCAGAATCAAATTCCAGCTTGGCAAGATTTTTGTCTTTGTGGAAAAGACTTGAGGAACAAAGTAATTATCTTCACTATTGCATTTTAGCTCAGTGTAGAAAGCTTTCACTGTAGACATATCCATTTTCTTTGTATGTAATTATGATCCACAATAGCTCTATCTCCAACCAAACCACTGTTTATTTTGAGTGATTTCAGTGTCTACTGAAAAAGAATAAGTTGTCTTTTTGTGCTTTTATTAAGATTATAGAGATAAGATGAACCTTGTTAGTAAGGTTCTCTGGACTGAAATAAGTTTAGTCCTCTTATGGTTTTGCTTGTTTACTTGATGAATTCCATTTTTATGTGTTGTCTCTCCTCCTTTACTCTGATAGTTTTGTCTCACCATAGCAAAGAAAGTTTGCAGTCCAAGCTGATGAACCTGCTGCTGCAGGAACAGCAAATGCTTCTGATTTGAAAAAGAATGCAAAGCATGTCCAGAGTTTATTGTCCTCTTTTTTTTTTTCCCCTTCCCTCTCTGGTGTTTGATTTCTTTGATTTCTTTATTTTTGGTTCCCCAATGCACTAGTGTCAAACTGATACCCTTACCTAAGCATTTGTAGCCAGGATTTGATGAGAAATGATTCATATGAAGAGATAATTTGTGTTAAACTGTCTCTTATTTGACGCTCTGTATAGCTTGGAAAGATCTGAGTTCATTCAATCATGCCACAGCAGCTATGATTTCATGTGGCTGCAAAGAAACCAGTGTTAGCACCCTACATTCTGTAAATAAAGCTTTGGTTTATTGGTGGGTGGGATTTGGCTCCCATCACAGTTAAACTGGAGTGCTAGTGGTTTGGATGGAAGTGGGACTTAGCTCAGCAGAAAACGCTTTTCAAAATCTTTGTTTACTAAGAAGTGATCTGGGAGGAAAATTCTTGATATGACTTGCATGCATTTTTGTGAGATATAATCCCAAACATTAACACTCTTTGAGCCATATGGAGTAAATTGATTGCCATGCTTTTGAGTTATGTCATGCCTCTCTCATTGTATTAGTAAATCATCATGCACTTTGTGTGACTTTTGTTATGTTTTCCCACTTTGCAGTAAGGCTTTAAGCTCCAGCAGAAGAAGGCTGTATGACCAGGCATTTTAGTGTGTGAGGCTGTGTTTATAGCAGAAACCTTACTGCTACATATTCTATCAGCATGCAACAGCTGACTTTGACATGTGCTCAGAAAAAAACAAATTTTGCTATTTGAGCACATAGTTTGTGCAGTCTCCTGACTGCTTGGTACACTGGTTATACAGTACAAATGTTCTCCAAATTTCCCTCTATCATTGTTTCCTGTAGGGTGTGCTTTCTTGTGGTTTACAAAAAAGCAGAGACGAGAGATAAGGAAATCATAGGTGGGTGAGAGTGGCTTTCCACATTTTCTTTTTTTCTACACTTAAAATCCCCAGCACCCAGCAGTTACCTCTCCCATGCACGGCCATGGATCTTGTTCCTCCTGATGTCTGTGCATAACTAAACTAGACAATTTACCTGGATGTGGTGTAATTTAAACAAATACTACTACTGTGGCCAAGCTGATGGGACCTTCCGAGAAGAGAAAGCAGCTGGTGCATGCGAGCACCTCTGCAGCAGTAGAGGTGATGGAGCAGGGAAGACTTAGCAGCATCCAAGAGGATCAGGAGTGGGGAGAGGTTTGTCCAGCCCTCCAGTGCAGACCATTGGCCTGTGATATTTCTGTAGCCTTGAGGCATAATTTCTTTATTGGTTTGAAACAAACGGCGTGGTGCCTGTTGTATGGAGGGGACAGTGGTGTTTCAGCCTGTTGTTTTGGAGGTGTCATCAGTAGCTCCTACCTGATCACACCATGCTGAAATGGAGCTCAAGGTCCCCCAAGGCCAGGCTAGGGTGCAGACAGCCAGGCTTGGCACGGTCCATGTCTGGGCACACCATCCAAAGCCCAGCCACCCTGACATGAGCTTAGGGCTCCTCTGAGAGGGATTGGGTTGTCTTACTCCACACTGAGGCCATGGTTCATTTTAGTGTGCTCTTGACAGAGCAGCTTGCCTCCATCTCTCTGAGGCAAACAGTTTTCATGCTATTACCTCTTGCTGTGTATTGAGGTGTATTTGGTATAACAAAGATGATGGTATCTTTGACTGGGACTGGGAGAAGGAAACAAAAGGAGTCTTCTGATGGCTTTTCAACAGCAAAGCACCAAGCAGAATTATGGAGGAGTGCTGAAGCTTAGGAAATCTCACTTTGCCACTGTGTCTAACACGGGCTTAATTGTTGCTTTTTGGGGGTACTTTTCTTATGTAAAGAGCTCAGATATTTATAGTGGTGTTGATCAAGTCAAAAGGAAGAGAATAGGTGGCATAAAATATCTACTGGTTCTCATGTATTAACGCTGAACTTCATCACACATTTTAATGTATGCAAAAATTCTAAAAAAGAAACTTGTTCAGAGAAAAGAGAATCTGTGGATGCAAGAGATGCCTGTTACCTGTCCTTGCAGCATACAGGATTGCAAGCTGCCAGTGGAGCAGGCTTGTTTTCATCTAGTAATGGTTATGTTTTCTACCAGCATACAGTGGAACAGCTAGGGACTGATTAGTATCTGCTGGCAAAGGCTGCTGAGACTGGCTTAAAAAGCAATGATGTTTGAGTCATCACAAAATGCTGCACAAGCAGAGAGGACTCTTGTTGCTTCATAGCAGTGCATAACAGCAAAAGTAATTCTTCCTGATATAAGTTTTAAATTGTATTCCCTTTGCCATCTTCTGCAACAGCTTGGGCTGTTTGGAGTGGGGAAGATTGTCTTGAACTTACATTTGTGTGTTTTTCAGTGCATGGGTACTGGGGACTTTATAAAAACACCCAAAACCTCAGGCTGAATTCACTGTTGAGTTTTTCAGCAAATATGCTTTTATGCCTTTATGTCACTTATGTTTGGGGACCAGGATCACTATTTTACTAATTTATGAAATGTATTCCTGGTGCATTTTTGTTTTGCAACTGTTGAAACTCTACCAGATGGCTCACTCTGTCTCTTGCTGCATCGCTAGGACAGGTTTTTGAAATAAACTACTCTCCGTGTTCTTTCCTTTTCAACTCTGCAAAGAACTGCCATTTTTAAAGAGGATGTGAGAAAGGACAGGTTTATGTGCTGTGCATGGGGACAAGTTGTTAAAAGTGTAAGATGTTATCTAAGCTTCATCCCTTGTCCTCATTCAGTGGCAGGTGTCAGCCTGGTGATTTTTAAAAGGCCAGAGACCCATGGTAGTGTCACCTCCTCGTCCTTTTGTGCGCCCCAGAGACTCTTCCATCCCATTAACCATTCAAAGTGCTACTGAGGGTGAAGAGGGAGAGACATCAAAAAGAAGGGACTGCTCCCAAATCTGGGCAGGTTTTTATGATTTCCAGAAATTGTGTGGATTGTGGTTCTGCTTTGCCAGAACAGAATCCCCTGGCTGAGCCTGGCCAACTTTCTCTCCCTCACTGCTGCTGGTGTCTGTCCTCCTTGCAATGTCATGTGTTTTCTGAGGCCTTGTGCTGTTCAAGGGACAAGACGTAATCAGGCTTAAAAAAGAAAGAGATTTTCCAGTTTCCTGAAATTTGTCGGTTGGGACCTGTACAGCAGTTGTTAAAACTTTGCATTGTGAATCTGGGCTATGAAACACTTGTCACTATGTTAAATGTGGCCAAGAAGAAGGAGCAACTGCAAAAGAAGCATAATAGTATGTTCTGAAAAGAGGTGAGACTCATTTAGCCTAGCCATTTTTTTTTCTATAACAAGGAGACACTGAGTTACAGTACTATGCACTTTTTCTTTTGAAAATATAGTTAGAAATGGTTGTTTTATCAAGATTTTATCATCTTTTTAGGACTGCCTGATGTGCCTGTGTACAAAAAAAGATAAAACTGGTTTTGCCTGCCCCAACAAAGCTAGCTGCAGGTATGTGAAATAGGTGGTGTTTGCAATGTGACAGCTGATCTTTTTCTTGCCTTTTGCAAACACTAAAAATAAGGTTCTACTGGTTTATAAGTGCTAAATATAAGTAAATTCCTGGTTCTGATATATCTCAGAATCTTTCTTGCATCATTTTTTGTGAGAAAAACACATGTACGATCCAGGTGTAGTTCCTAAAAAAATCAGAATTTATAGTCTTATGTATCTAAAGTTACCTTGTACAAGTGGATATTTCTAGCTGCAGTAAAAAATTCTGATGAACACTCCAGTCAGCTCTTATTTTGGATCTCTGAAGTAAAAATAAGACCATAACCTGAAATAATGAAAAATTCAACTTTTCAAAATTCCCAATTTGGGATTTGCATTAAATCCCTGAATTAAAGGACCCTTCCCATTTACTTCAGTAGTGTCTAGATAAGAACTATGCAATATATGGCTCTTAAGGTATCTTTTCTTGTGTCAAAGAATAATAATAATGAATATTCACCTTCACTACATATTCAGATGTTAGAGGATGTCACCACAAATGTGGATGTTGTTCACAAAAAGATTTAGACATGGATGTGTGCTGTGGGCTTCAGTTCCAGTAAAAAGAATGGAGGAACTTCTGCTTGAATAGTAAATAAATGTTGATAATTTTGTACTTAGAAAATGTTGTGCACTTTACAAGTGTGAAAGTTCCAACTAGGGCTCACTGGTGTCCTAAATATTTGCCAACTTATGAAATGCTGTGTTAAACAATCAAATACCACCTTAATGTATCTATAATTGTATAGCCAATCACAATGAATGTACTAATCACTGTTAGAAAATCTAACACTTCCTCTTCAAAATGCTATCCTGATTATTAACATAATCAATATCACAGGTGGCTGTAACAACTGATGATAATGAAAGGACATTTAGCACTTTTGGAGCAGTGTGTGGCTGCAGATCTGATACAAACATTTGCCTCTTGAATTAAAGCACTAGCTCTTTTGAATTTTGTTGGGGTTTTTTAATTAGCTTATTTTCTAAAGGTGGTAGCCATCCACTTTTCTGCTTCCCTTGCCCCCCATGTTGAGGGGTAGAGAGGAAAATTAAGCTAGTATGGGGTTTTTTCACCCCTTCTCATTTTTCTGCACAGCTTCTGACCAACTCATGATTCATACTTCCTGGAATTGAAACATTAGATTTTGGGAGGGAATTTGTCAACCCTTGGACTTTCCACAACAGTAGAAAGTATGGCAGGGGTGTTTTAATGGAATTAATGAAGAGAAATCCTCCCTCTCTGTATGGCAATAGCTGATAACTCTCCACCCGAGCTCTAGTGCCATTTGGGGAAGGTCTATACAGACTTGTCTGGATAGCTCAGACTGAAGTCAATGGAAACATTTTCCATTTGTGTCTAACCTAAAATGTTTTTTAAAACCTTAATATTATTTCCTCCAAGCTCTGAAGAATTATCAAGAAAGACATTTTGTTTACATGCAGAGATTAAAATAAAAATGTTATTTTCCTGATGTTGGACTTGCACATTGAAGTCTCTGCTTCCTTCAGTGAGATGATATCTGATATTGCCATGTGAACAGAAGCATAAAATCCTTTCATGAGATTAAATGGCACATATCTGTAGGTAGCATTATGTTTATTAGATTTTTCTCAGTTAATATATTTTCCTCTCTCTTTGCTGTTGCTTACTGTGGAGTGGAAAATGCGCTGATTCAACACCCATTCATGTAATGGTTGTTATATTCCCTGATATTATAATTGGCAAAATAATTAAGTTATGCTTGCTACAGAATTACAACAGGGTGAAAATCGCCTTAAAATTTAGCATTAAGATGCAGGAAAGGAGCTGAGACTCAAGGTTCTTTCTTCAGTGGCACGCCTACCTACCTCTGCACACCTACCTTTGCACAGCTACCTCTAAGTCCTCCAAAAATGCCTGGTACTTTCGAGGACTGAGGGGTGAATTAGACACTGTATCCTGTGTTTGCTTTGGGACTCATGAAAGCCTAGGGGAGGTGACAGCCTCATGGTTCCAGGGAAGGGGGAGAGCCTGGTGTCTCCCCACAGTAACTGCTGTGGGCAGGGAACGTCACACCAGTGGGACAGACTTTAGAGGCAACTTGCTCAATAATGGATTCAATATCCGGGCTAAGGGTGGTGCAGGAACAGCAGCAGAGAGGAACTCTCTGACTTCCCCCTGCCCACGATTTTCCAGCAGGTCTCAGCTCCTGCCTCAGAGAGTCCTCTATGTATACAGAGGTCTTCATGAATCACCAAGTGTCAAGGACATGGTTAGAGCTCAGTAAATAATAAACGGTCCTTGTAATATTTGGATCATCTGGGAAAGTCTGTATATCTGAACATTTTGTTACACCAGGGATGGAAATGGATTAGCAGAAGGATTTAGAGGATTTGGAGTATTTTCTTTCTCTGCAGCCCCTATGAAGTAAATGCAGTAGTCCCAAGAGATGCATGAATTCCCACATGATTTTAGTTTCAAATGTTAGGATGCTCCTACCTTTGATCTGTAAAAAAAGAGCTAGAAAATTATCTGGATGTGATGCCTTTGGTACAGGAATTCTCTACAGGAAAGATGTCCTGTAGTTCCTTCTACTACTGTTAATGGCTGAAAGGCACAAAAGATCTATTTAACCATGTCACACTTGTAATAGACCTCTGGCTAAAGTTTGATTCTGCATGAAAGGAATTGCACTGGATGCTTCTCATGTTTTCCAAATTAGTTTCTTTACCTTTATTAAATATTCATCCTGATTTTTTCTCAGAAATATCAGAGGTAAAACTGGGCATTATTTAGAGGTATCAAGAGGAAAAAGGATGGTCTAGGGTATTTACATGATGTAAATTTGTGTAAATAACAGGATTTGTGGCTTCCTCAGTCAGCTTTGCTACATGTTTTCCAACAGTTTCAACGGGGGAATGTAACTGAGTTAGAATTAGGAGAAGACTTTGCTGCTTAGAAAGGCAATCAAGAGAAGTTACAAGCCACCAGCCATCAGCACCAGACTTTGGATAAGACTCATGAAAAACATTGTAATGATCAAAGAAGTTGCAAAATGAATCACCCATTCCACTCAATTTCTGCGAGAGGGTGGGTGAGGCACATTTTTTTCTGTATAGGCAGCAAAAGTTTTGCTTACCTACACTGCTGACTGGGTGGAAAAAAGACCTGGGTGGTGTGACATTCAGCTCTGTGACTGTAGCTGCCAAATACTTTAGGTTAGACACTCTACCTAATAATTCACAGTCTTGTATTGCTGTGTTCTCTGAAAATAATTCAAGCCTTGTTGTATTGGGTGTAACAGCTGCAATAATAGAGTCCCTTCAATCAGCTCAATTGAAGATGATGACCATGATTAAGTGAATGCAATAGAAGAGACGAAGCGACTTACCCAAGATAGCAACATCAGCTACAGACACCAGGTCTCCTGGCTCCCAGCCCCAGCACTGCTCACCAGACACCAGGCAATAAATGTCAGTCACGCAGGCAGGGGTGGTGGCTGGTATAAATCAAATGACTGTCAGAAATAAATTTTCATGCTGAATTTGCATAGTGTTGAGGACAAACAATTGACAACAAAATGGGGCATCACAACTCCAGTCTCAGAGGCTTTAAAGTTGGAAGAATAAGTCAGATCTTTGAGCCTGACTGGCAGAAGACAGACTTTCACCTTTTCATGCAGGTAACCCAGTATGGAATTTAAAGTTAGTTTTGATTCATTTTCAGTTTTCAGCTTTAAACTTTCACCTAGCCATCCCAATTTTGACTCCTCCATTTGGATCAAAGCAGAATCAGTGTGATTTCTTAGAAAGGCACCCAGATTTCCCCATCTTCCTGGTGATAAAATCTTTTCTTTTAAGGAAGGTGACTCATCTGCGAACAGAGAGCTTCCACAGTGATGGTGAAACTTAGCTGGCTTTGCAGGCCCTGGCTAAGTTACAAGTTAATACTTTGTTCTCCTTGTGCCTTGGAGCAAACTCCTGAGTGTACCATTATCAGCATCCTTATGCCCAAAGGCAACAGATAAGGATTGTCTATTTTCTGGGATTACTCACTGTCTGAACAGCAGAGGTATGTGGAACATTTTTCCTCTGCTGCTGGTCAGGCTGAGTCGCCAGAACCCAGTAAGGAAATAAAAACCAGAATTGTAGAGAGCAAACTCCACAACATTAAACCCTCAGGTAGCCTGATGAAATAGTTAAAGGGTCCTGCATCTACATCAGTGTTTGATGAGTGGGTATTGGTTAATCCTTGTATCTGGCATCTTTTAAATGTTCATGCTCTGTGGATAAAGTCTTGACCTCAGTAAAGATGGAGCCATTTTTGCCTAATGGTGAATAGTGTCCAGCCCTTCATATAGCCCTTCATAATCAGTACAGCTGTCACCCTCAAATGTCTTCATCTTCCTGCAAGACCCTTAGCTGGAACATTAAGTGTTATGCTGGTGGTCTCATTAAGTGCATTAGAGCATGGATCCTCAGTGGCCAGCTCACACTCAGGAGTGGTCCAAGTTAGTGCCACTTTGATAGGAACAGGCAGGTGGCTGTCAAAAGCACTCCCAGAGCACCTACCCTGGCTTTTCCTGCTCCTCTGCTCAACAGAGACTCTTGTTTCCAAAGCAGTTCACCCTCCATGTTCCAGCAAAATCCCTCTTTGTATGAGAAACCCTGAGAAGTTTCTCTTAGAAACTCAACTTGTTTATTACTTTTCAGGACGTCGATTTATTCAGTTAAATACAAATAATAAGTAATCTCTATAGCAAAGGGAAAAAAGGCATTCCAGCTGCCTGGAAACCCTGAAAAGGAGTAAAAAGAACTGAAAGCGTTTTCTTAAATTGCATTCGTGGCAATGGATCCTTGTGCATACTATCATGGGTAACATAATGCAAATTGCCAAGGCTGACAAAGCTGCTGTAGAGCCAGAAGCTTTGTGCTTTCAATCCTCAAGTGGAATGGAGATTGGTCTGAGCTCCCAGCTTAGTAGTTAAACAGATTTTTCCAATCTTTTTGTTCCTTATCAAATCGAAATAAGAACGACACATTCCTTTATAATAATGTAGGAATGTAAATATATATAAATTTGAAGTATAACCAAATTAATTCTAAATGGAAGCATAACACCAAGTAAATACATAAGGAAATGAAAGCATTAATTGATTTGGCTTCTTATTGTAGTGAAACTGTTTGTAAGGATTAACAGCTCCCTTCTGAAACACTGAACCCTGACACGATGTTTACATTTCCATATATTTTTAATGATCACATCGTTTATTGTTTGAATAAAACAGCACCATATGCTTTAGCTGTATTAAATTCTTCAGACATTGAACACTAAATATTGAATAAATTATCATGTAAAGTTCATTAATATTGTCAAGCCCCTCTAATATGCTATGTCATTTTAGTTTTAATATACCAGAACTTTACCAAAATGAAATGCTTCTTTTTATTTACTACAGAGTAAAACTTGTTTAATAGAAACTCAGGGAAAAAAAGCATAGACTAGACATAAATGTCTTAATTTTGTTTAAAAAAGAGGAATATTTTTTATACTTTCTAATACAAATAGAGTCATTTTCATGGCTTGGATTTGCAGCAGGATATTTTTTTTTCAAGTACAAGTGGAAAATTACGTTATCTAGAGAGCAAGGAAAGAACTATGCAATAGTAAATGTAGCATAGACTGGCTATACTTTGACATCTAGGATGGGCTCTGCAGTTTTACTGAAGCATCTGAAGAAGTAAACCTGCTGGAAAGGTACTGAAAAGCCAGATTCTTTAATAGCAGGCTATAAAAAGAATTCTTTTTCTAGCCTGACTATAATGGTAGATAATGCATTTATTAACTAATTTTAATGTTAGCCAAAACAACCTAGGAACAGTTTTCAGTAGATGACCAGGACATTTGCATGTCTACAGGACTTCAGGGGCAGACTTTGGTGAAAAACTGTCTATCTAGCACTCCTCTGTTAACGAAAGACTTTATTCTTGTCAATTTCCTGGCTTTTGTGGTTCAGACCTTGGATTGCTAGTTACTGACAAAATTTTGTGGGATAGGTAAGGAAGTCTGGGGCTCTGTTCAGTTTCTTCTGAAACCGCCAAGCAGACCTTGACACCAAATATGTCTTTCAAGGAAATGACACTTAAACCAAAAGCTTGATCTGTAATGGGATACTATCTAAATCCCATAATGGAAGTAATTAACCAGATTGGTTTGGAGGCATATTAAGGCAATAGAGGAACCATGGTCTGCATCACTGATAATGTTATCCATGCACTTGCTAGTCCATTAGAAGAGGGATTCATCTGAGACCTGCAAAAGGGCCAGTCCACACTCCCAAACATGCAAACATCCAGACAAAATAGATCACAGAAGCAACTAAGCAGCTGTTCCCTTTCCTGCCATACCTGCTGCTGGTGTATGATGGAGCAAAAGGCCACTCGGGTTCCTGCTTTTAACAAGATTGCATGTGCCTCTTTGAAAAGTGTCTTTTGAGATGGATGTGTTTTCCAAGCAGATATTACATGTACCTGCATTCCCCAAGCTTGCTTTTCAATTAAGGACAAATCTCAAACAAACTATGTAGCTGCAACCTACTGAACTTAACCTGGCATTGGCCAGCATTAGAAAGGCATGCTCTGATAACTTCAGAAAGCAGAGGAGGCTATTTCAGGGAATGCCTTCCCCATCTCACATAATCACTGAGATTATTCCTTGCTATCTTTTCTACGTACTCTCCACCCAGAACTCAACTGCAGCTGCAGAAACACCAGCTGTGTTGGCAGGGGCAGGCACAGCTTCAGGCTCAGGACTGCTATGAAGAGGGGGCTTCAATGAGCCCCCCTGCAGCCTAGAAGGAGGGTGCTGAAATGGGGAGCAGGGTCAAGGGTTGCATCACCACATTCCCTGCTGGACTAGCATGCAGGTTTTAAGGTTAGTGTCCAGTTCAGTTGTGGTTCAGGGGTAAGGAGCCTGAAAGAAGCTGGTTTCTTTCAGTGCCTGGTTTATAACCAGTTGTGTCAGTGCAATATGAATTTGTGTGTAAAACAATAAACAGGTTCAGTCTGTTCCAAGTGAGGGCTTTTTAAAGGTACAGTCAGAAATAAAAACAGTTCATAAGCCTGAGTATATCTTAAAATTCTACTTCAAATACGTATAAATAGCAATGCTCAAATAATCCCTGAAGTGCCTGTAGTTTATTGAGTCCTCCTGAGTATCACCATCCCTGTGGTCAGGTAGAGATAAGTGGATTAGTTCTGGATATGAGCATCTGAACTTATATTTCACTGCTCAAATTCATACCTGCTGAATTTGAGTCTATCATCGTGTTGTAGGGCTCAGCTATCTAAATTTGCTATGGTTTAACCTGTCCAAGATATTTTAGGTGAAAAAAAAAACAAAACCAACTTGGGGGGAAAAAAGATGTTCTTTATGCTTGATAGAGCAAGGGAACTTCCTCTAATATCTGGTAATATTTTTGCTGTTCATATCTATTTGTTTTCAACTATCAAGAAACAGTGTCTCATTTGGTGTGGTCAGAGTGCTGACTCTCACATTAATTGGTTTTGTTCTGCCTGTCTTTATTCATCTGCATGCCCCCAGTAATTCTGACATTGGTTTTAACAGTGTAGGCAGGTTTCGTATCTTCTTCTCATGAAAGAAAAAGAGGTGACAAGCTGCCTTCATCATTATTGTTCCACAGCAGTATTAAATGCAGATGTGAATCTGACTCGATATTCTTCATTGTTTGACATTGTTTTCTACCAAACACTTGGGTGGTTGATAACGAGTGTTTCCTTGTTTAGTCTTTGTTTTTACAGCTAAAAATTAATATCGAATAAATTTAGCCCATTGGCAACTATGTCAGGAATATGATATCTAGATGAAATAGATAGGCTTAATCTCCCGTTTTGTGTCATGTTCTTCTTCTAATGCTTTCTCTTAATAACAAGAGGTAAATGCTTCCACCAAAACAAGTATACCTCTGCCTAGTTTGATCTAAAAGGGTTTTGCTCTGCCACCAGACAGAACATTTTCACTTGTTTTGGTTTATATCTTAATCTTACTTTTCTTTCTCAGTACTGGACATAGATTTGCCTGCTGATTTTCTCTACAGTTGTCTGCAAATTCATCTTCTTCTTATTGTGGAGTCTGCCTTCGATTTTGCATATTTTCCCCTGCTTGCTCCTTGCCTGTAGTATGAAATCCTCTGCAACATCAGGGTATCATTCACTGGCCCCAAGCTGGATTCCGTTGCCCTTCTGAACAGGAAAATCCTGAAAGTTGTTCCAAATTCTAAAACACAACTTTGCGTATTTTAAGTCTTGTGGTCATTTAGGCCACATCATCTACAAAAATAGCCAGTGACCAGATTTGAGGAGAATGAAATCTGTCATCTCCCAACACAGCTCTTTGCTTAGAGATATAAGGTCTGCAGCACAGTGTGGAGCAGTCCCAGGACAGCAGCCCATGGTGCTGCTCAGAGCAGGTGTCATCGAGGTCGAGATGTCCCTGTGACCTGAGCTTGACCTTGCCTGCTGGCCAGTATCATCATCTGCCAGATGTGTGCTCAGAGGAATTTTGGGCAGGAGTCCTTCCCAAGACAGCACCCCTTCACCAACACCTCTGCTCTCCCAAAGTCCCACGGTGTGGCACAACAGGGTGATTTTGGGGCACCTGGGCCCCACACACAGCAAGCAGTGCCCAGTGAGAGTGCAGGTCATGCTGACAACCCTGAGTTTCATCTCAGGACAGTTTTGAGCTCTTGTGACTCTCTTATGGCACCTGCTTGTTTTCAACCACACCTTGTTCACTTTCAGGCAAAGTGCTTCAAATTCTTGCATTAAGGTTTCACTGTCAGTTACACCTGCCTTAATTGGAAACCATTAAAAGCAGTAAGTGCTCCAGAACCTGCTATTGTCATAAATCAAGGTACTTCCTGGCAGTCCTCCTTTTGGCAGGTCTCTTAGGTCAGCAGGTACTTGCAGTTCAGATGGCTGGTGAGCTGAGGCACCACTCCAGAGTGAGCTAGCCCCCAAGGAGGAGGTTCTGGAGCCTGCAAGGCTATTGGCAGTTCCTGGCTGAGTGCTTTGCATCTTCTTATAGTTTCTTTCCTGAAATCCCAGCTTTGGTGTCAGATAGCTGTTTTGTGCATCCCACACAATGGGAGCCCTCATGCAAAGCTCCAGCTGGTTTTTCTAGGCTTCAGATAGATTTCCCCAAAAATAAAGCTGCTCATTGAGAGATAAGCCCTCACTCAGGATTTGGAAAAGTCAGTAAAAGAGGTTTCTTTCAGAAAAAAATGCCTTTGGTTATAAGGTTTCCCAAAGAGATGGAAATGAGATTTTCATTGCAGCTCTACAGAGGTTGAAAACAATGGGTTCCACCATCTGCCCAGTGTTCCTTTCTGGAAGGAAAGATCCACAGTCTTTGATTCTCACACACACAGACTCCATGTGGTGCTGCAGCCAGTAGCTGTAAATGGCCAGCTGACCTAGTCCAAGGCTGCTTTTCATTTGCACCAGCAAAGTTAAATTAAGAGTCCAAGGAGGACATGCCATATAAAACATGGGAGAAGACAAAGGGTTGATGGGGCAAGAGAATTAAGGAGCAGCAGGACTGTGTTCATCTGGTGATCTCCAGCCATTTGCTTCCCTGGTGATGGCCAGGCTCTCAGTTTTAGTGAGGTATGTTCTGTGCATGACCCAGGAACGGTGAAAGAGAGAAGGGAGCAGCGCTTCAAGATACGTTGTGTCTGCTGTAACCACAAAGACAGGAGATAGTGGAACGGGGATGGTTTATGTGGTTATTCTGGATTTTGCACTGTGTTCTGATGATATGGGCCTTGCACCTGTCAGAGTCTGACCAAATGAGGGAAAAGTTCCTCACTGCTGTCAGGATATCCTAAGCATCTGTCTGAGCTGTGGGATTGAGAGCCTTTTATCAGAATAACAGAATTGTTAGTTTTGGAAGGGACCTCTGGAGCTCATCTAGTCCAAGTCTCCTGTCAAGGTCACCTGGAGTAGCTGACACAGGAATGCATTCAGGTGTGTTTTGAATGTCTCCAGAGGAGACTCCACAACCTCCCTGGGCAGCCTGTTCCAGTGTTCTACCACCCTCAATGCAAAAAAAGTTTCTCTTCAAGCTGAGATGAAACTTTTTGTGTTTTAGTTCATAGCCATTGCTCCTTGTCCTGTCACTGGGCACCACTCAAAACAGTCTGGCACCATCCTCTTTACAAATGGCCGCTCCCTTTCAGCTTGTGTCAGCACTCACTTTTCTCTCTAAAAGGAAATGACAATCTTGATATCTTTCCCCTTCTGAGCCTTTGCCAATATCAGGATTTCTAGAGAGAAGGTCAAAAATATTAATTGAAATTAATTCTATTGTGTGTATTTTGCCATCAAAACAAATAGAGTTACTCAGATTTCTCGGAAATATATATTCTGATTTATTTTAGCTGTCTGAGCAATGACTTACTGGCTGATCACAAATAAATTATCCTCAGCTTGAGCTACTGGTGGGAATTTCTCATTACAGTCACAAGTCAGGGAGGGAAATTACATTCTTAAGCATACTGATATTAACCAAGCCCAAACCTTGCCCGTATTGGTATTAGAGAAACAGGGCTGACAGCTGCCTGTAGAGCTGCCCTTCCCCAGCAGCCTCCTGCCTGCAGTCCCCAGTGCTGTCTGGAACACTGCAAGCCCAACCCTGCCATGCTGTGCTGGGAAGCTGCCTCTTGTGAAAGAGGAGCACCTGGCATGAGCTGTGCAGGCACATGCAAACCGGCAGCCAACATGTGAGAACTTGCTAAACCGCTGTGAGGTTAATTTTTTTCCCCTTCCTCTTCAGAAAAACAAGTTTTACTTTTTTTTAAGTTTGACGGGTAGTAGCGAAAAGATGTCATTTTTATTCAAAGGAGAGTGACAGGTGTAATTGCAGCTGTGGGCCATGATTTTCCTGCACAGCACTGGTTACTGTAAATAATGCAGCATCACGTGTAAGCCTTATGTTTAGTTGCTGACACTTAGATCTGTGAACTGTGAACACTATGAACATGGTGGCATTAGCACATGGCAGAGTGTTGAGAGTACAAGCATTTCTGAATTTTTATGTGCTCAAGTGTAAGTATTTTTCCCCCATAGATTTAAAGTAGATTTCTCTGTGCATTGGCTTCTGGATGCCCAAAGATTGCTTTTATGGTTGAATAGGAGGGTTTAGGTAATCAAGATCTTTCCAAGGCTCAGCTTATTTGCATTTCCACATTATATTTCAAGTACAGTAACTAACCCAGAGTAGTTTTTTATTGCTGAGACAGCCAAATGAATGGCCATCATGCTGATGGTCAGTTAGCACTCTGTGGAGGGTCACCACATATATGTATATTGATATGTGTATTACACATAGGTAACCCTTGGGAAATTGGATTACTTATTGAAATCCAGTATTGGAGAGCTCTTGTAATGTTGTAAAATGGGTGTTAGCACTGATGTGGTAAATTCAGCCATATGCTCTGTCCATATGCTCTGTCTGTAGTTTACAGCAGTTTACAGTACCTGTAGGATTTGGTCATTTACTTTTTCATGTCTTATAACTTTTTCAATAACTTACTTTGGTAATGAGGTCTTTTTGTTTGTTTTTTTTTTTT